>CM076575.1:56510797-57110797 GCA_034641835.2 Pinus albicaulis | reverse complement strand
GCTTCATCGAGACGTGCTCTGCTGTTGACCAACCGAAGGAAGATCCAGTGTCATAGCTCAGGTTGTATCTTTCTTTCGTTGTTATTATTAATAAACGACTTCGATTATGGTTCCATTCATATGTTCATGTATTATGTTATGAATTATATTTTCTCTGACTGGTATATGGTTACATGTTTTAGGTTTTACGCTTGTGTGTTGTTGTTTCTTCATGTACGTGCAGGTGTTCGAACGTGCTAAGCGGGATAATTTTGATCTGCTAAAGCGAAGGATGGAAGAGCCATCTTCTCTGCAAGCAACGACAACGTGGGACTTAAGGTAGGCCTCTTGTCACATCTTGGTCTTTTGTAACTAGGAACCTACGTATTAGCGTGACTCAGTTGTTGCTAGACCCGATCTGGGCTAGTAGGGATCGCCTTTATCCACAGAGTGGATTTACCTCTCCAACAGAGATGCAGAGGTAGAAGCAACTAAACAATTATTATAGTACATATTTGAAGAGATATTTTCCTAGAATTATAATCCACAAGGGATACTGAGTAAAATGAGGGTTAAGCGTAAATTGACACCCAACATTCATGAGAAAAAACCAGAGATTGAGAAGTATGCTAATCAGACTAAGTGGACAGAAAATACTTTAATAGATGCAGTAAAGCAAGGTGATACTAGTCACACTTTACAAATAGCATATCAAACAGAGAAAGCCACCAAAAGAGTCAGAGAAGAAGGTTCTTATGTTGCTGAAACCACTATTGAGACTAGGTTCAAAATAAGATATAATAAAAAGCCCAAAAAAAATTCATTGGGTAAAGATAAAGTAACTATTGAGGTTGAAGATACAGATATCCCAGTTACCAACACAGATGTTGCCACAGTCATCAGAAATGAACAAGTTACAGAGAATATAAATGAAGAACAAGTTGATAATGAAAATGCACAGTTGATAGAAAAACAATAGAACATGGAAACATTATCCTCACAGATAGCCGAGGAAAAGGATCTAGATATCAGGGAAAAGTACAAACAGATTAATTTAAAGAATTAAGAGATTAAAAAGGATATTTACTCTCAATATCTAAAACAAACACCAAGTGTTCAAAATAGACTTTTATCTGCCTTTGATTACTCAAATAAAAATTTTATCATGTCAGTATTACAGCCTACAGTGAAGGTACCAAAGAAAGCTACAGATTACAAAAATATTGATCTAGAAGTCCAAATAGAAAAAATTCATGCTTGATCAGATAGATTTTCATAGACAGAGTTCAGAGATGTTGTATTCTACTGTTAAAACAAAAGCTATGAGTGTTAGAAAACGTCAGAACACTATCAAAAACATGAAAGATCAAATGAAACTTGACAAAGCATCCTTATATGCTAAAGATCTCAGAATTAAATATTTAGAAGAATTGGTATTGCAGGTTGGATATGGCCCTGCAAATGTCAAAGCAGCAGAGCAGTTAGTGAAGAAGAAAAATGAGGACATTGCAGCATTGAGGAAACAACTTAAATGTCCATCAAGCGAACATCCTCAAGCTAAATAAATAATACAAGGACATAATAAAAATGATTACATGATGAATTTAATCTTTCAGCTAACAACACAGATCAAAGAAATGGAGATTCAAATGGACAAACTTGTCCATGAAAAGGAAACAAAAAAAGCTCAGGGAACTCCCACGGTTATTCTTATGGTTACTACAGCTATACCATCAACTCTAGCAGAAGAGCTGGCACCCAAAGAACAACTGGCTACTGTAGTGCCAGTAACATCATCTACAACATCAGCTACAGAGTCATCCACTACAACAGCTCACCCTACAGATGAGGCTAGTAAACTAGTGAAAGCCATGAAATAAATGTCACTTCGGACAAGTGAGATTAACAGATTGAAATAGGTGATTGAAAATCTTGAAAATCAAAAGAAGTTGGCTCAAATAAATTCTAAAACTTATGAGAAAAAGGCTATTAGACAAAATGAAGAACTGAAGAAGTTACAAAAGGAATTAACCTTAAAGGAGCCAATGTCATATGTGAAAAACTATTTATGGAATAAAATCATTGAAGCCATAAATTATGTTTGGCCCTCCATTCAAGTGATCTTTGAATAGAGATATTTACTAAAAGCAGCATTAGCAGAAATTCAGAAAACTAAAGATGAGCTTGATAACAAACCTAAGCAAGCAATAGAATTGATCAAGTTTCTTAACAGCAAAAAAAAAGTAGGAGTTAGAAGAAATTGAGATTACTGATAGGAGTGAAATAATCCTTGAAATAAGGAAAGTCCTCACTAAGAAGAACCTGATGAAACAGCTTGAGGATAAGTGTGAGAATATGAACATCACCATAACCAAATTCATGGTTAAATTTGAAAATATTAGGCAAAGAAGTCTGCCTAAAATTTTGGTTATCGATGATAAGCTTATGCCTCAAGAGGATTACAATAAAAGGATTAGAGAATATGCAAAAGAACAAGTTGAAAATATAGGTGGACAAGGCACTCCAACAGGAAAAGTCTTACTTAGAAGTTTTGAAGATTTATTCTATCTGCAACATGAGATAAGACACTTGTTTGTCATAAACCCAACTTTTCTAGATATACAGAAGCAGATGAGAATTTCAGGAAGTTAAATAAGATACAAATTCCAAATGAGGAAGCTTGGTAGTCACTTACAGATTTACTGTGAAAGGTAAAAGGCATAAAAATAGTTTTCTAATTTTCAGTCAAAATAGATTTTTATTACAACAGTAAACAGATTTACAGTGTTCAAAGAGTATCTGAGTGTAAAAAATACCAGAGATTAAAAAAAATCAGAGTGAAAGAATAAAAGATAAAGCAGATCATATTTCAAAACAAGCTTGAAAATATCTAAGCCAGCAAGAAGGACACCAAGGCAGCTAGCTGCACCTAATCCACAATTTGTTTCTATTTTATTTGGATAGATAGGACAGCTTTCTAATTTGTTAAGCAATTGTCTCTATTTTGTTGTAAAGATATTTCTATTTTCCTTAGATAATTCCTAGAAGTGTTCTAGGATGTTTTGTAAACAATTATGTATAAATACTTCACACTTTGAAGTATTAGAGTGGAATAAATTGTTGAATATTTCTATAGTCATTTTCTATTGGACTTGAAGGCTTTTGTGTTTCAAATCTCGAGTAGTAGACTGGATCAGATCAACTAGCATCATATTTCAGGATTCATGTGATGAGCTATTGAAGTGAAGTATTTCCTTCTTGTCATTGTTTATCTTTCTTTGTTACATGCATTCATTATGTGCTCTAAATTTGAATGAATAAATAGGAGTATTACTTCAGGATTTGTTAAAAGCACTCTATTTTTAATGTTTTCATTTCTATGTTTTCTGTTGATTTCCATAGTAGGGAACCCTTAATTTCACCCTCTTTCGTTGGACCTCTGCCTACTACTTCCCTTTTTCGGATCAAATAACCCTTCATTTCTCTTTATCCCGATCATATCACTTCATCAAAAAACCTTCCAATATCTTCAAGGGTTATCTATCTTGCCCTAAAAACATTTGACTTTTTGATCTTGATCCTAGCTCCGTCTTCTTGATTTTTGACTCCTCAGCCCAATGGACAAACATATTTCCCACTATCCATTTCATTAAGTGATTTTTCCCACCAAACCAAACCAAAATCAAAACCAATTTTCACAATCATAACTAGCCTAATATTTTATAAATCAAAACAAAGTTAAATCTTACAGAGAGAGCGCTCTCTAAACCCTAGGAAGGCTAGATCCTAGAGTTTAAAATTTGGTCCGTGGTAACCTCTAGTGTTCTTAGAATTTAAACTAAAATCTCACAACTTTAGAATTACTAGAGTGATAACATACTGGTGACCATACTGGGGAAATAACCAATCCCCATTCATAAATAAGTCTTAAAGAAACATTTTCCATCATATTTTTTCCTTTAAGACTGTTTTATAAGTTGTGAGTATCATTTTTATCAAAAAATTGTAATTCTGGCTTCTAGGAAAGTTTATTATACCAGGTCTAACCTGGATCGTAAACTTGTTTTTATAGTGAACAACCTAGATAGAATTGGTAAAAATAAAAAATAAATAAAAGATTTATATGTTAAAATTTCATTAAATAGAGTTAATTCATTACTACAAGAATTAGTGAGCTTACAAGATATAGAGTTTGATTTGAAATTTGAAAATTCTTTGTTCAGAAGAAAATCTGAAAGTAATTTAAGTAATTTTGTTTTAGACCCTATTTTTATTTCATTTTTGGAAGCAAAACATAAAAATATTACAGTATAATATGAATTAAAGAAAGTTAAAAATCAAGACAAACTAGAAGAGATTAATGCTACTATTCTTAAAGAAATTAATGAGGGAATAGAATTAGCCCAACTATTAGCATATACGTCTAAACCTTCCATTCCTCATTTAGATACCACTACATCATCTATAGTTTCTACTACCATCCAATCTATAGATCCATTTACTCCTAGGCTTCCCTTACAGCCTAGAGTATTATTTCCTTCATCCCTTACATCCATTTCATCCACTAGTTCACCTTCCACTTTTTCAAACACATCATTCTCATTTCCTAGTAGTTCCTACATTCCAGTTTCTCTTCCTAGTACCTCCACTTCATCTTTTATTTCCTCCACTGCTTCTTCTAGTTTAGATTCCTATAATCCAGTTTCATCAACCACTACTTCCAACTCAGCCCCAAGCACTTCCACTTTACCTCCTAGCCAAGCTAGAATTCAAGCTATGGTTGCTAGGTATGCTCCCCTAATTCTTCCAGGAAAACTTCATGACATTCCCCAAGATTACCAAAGTAAAATACCACAATTTGATGCTACTACACAATACTGCACGGGAGCACATAAACAAAATGACATATTACTTTGAACTCCATGAGATAGATGAATCAGATGTACAAATGAGGTTGTTTGCACAAACATTAACAGGAGAAGTAAAAAAATGGTTCAAAGGTCTTACTGCAGGTAGTATAGTTGATTTAGCTGTTTTCCATAGATTATTTTTAAATAAATATGAAAAGAAGAAAAACCCCCTACAAATATTGTATGAATTTGATGCAATGAAGAGAGCTCCCAATGAGTCAATACAAGACTACTGCACTAGATATAACAGTGTTTACAATTCAATTCCTTCAAATATAAAACCCACTCTTGACTCTGTCTTACTTAAATTCCCAGATGGATTTGACACTGACATGGCATTTCAGTTAAGAGAAAGAAATGCAGAAACATTGGAAAGAATGCAAACAGATGATGTAGGTGTAGAAGTAAACATTCTAGCTAAAAAGGAAAGATTAAGAAATGAGAGAAGAGTAACCATGAAAGAAGAAGCCTCTGGTTCAGACACAAAAATAGATATGTTAGCTAAGAGTTTAGAGAGAATGATGGATAGGTTAGATAGCATAGAAAGAAGACCACAATGGGATAATCAACAACAAATCAGAAATCCCAATTTTAGGTGTTACACCATTTTTTGGTCATCTAACCTATTATCATTAGATGGACCCAAGTACACCATGTAAGACCAATTTTACCTTAAGTAAAATTGCTTTCACTATGTAAAATAACTTAATAAAACACATTTATTAGGTTGTTTATGGTCTAAACAGGAAACCCCAAAAGGAAACATTAAACAAATCTATATTTGTTTGATTTTCCTCACGGAATAATTAATTAAACAATAATTTAATTATTATTCCAATTCATATTTAATCCAAAATAAAGAAATTAATTAGATAAATCCTTATTTATCTTATTATTTTCTAGGAATAATTATTTAAATCTTATTTAAATAATATTCCTTGTTAAATATGACTAAATCATTTATAAATAATCAAATAAATCATTATTTATTTAATTATCATTCAACACTTTCCTTAAAATAATAAATAAATCATTTATTTATTTATTTATTTATTATTTACAAATAAAGGGATTTGACCCAAGTCAAATACCTTTTCCCTCCAACAAATATAATAAAATATTCCATAAAAGGTGGATCTAGATTTGGCTAATATTATTTTAATCATGCACCAAGATCTAAAATGACCCAATATTTTGTTATAAATAGGAGGGTTTTTTCCTACCATTCTTCACCTTTTGTTGCCTATTAGATTACTCTGGATCTATGCTCTTGGTTTGACTTTGAGCCATTATCATTGTAAAATTTTCCATTATTTCACTTTGTGAGCTCCCTTGGAGTTCTATGTTTGTCTGGGTTTCCTACACCAACAAGAGAGAGAAATTCTAGATCTGAAGTGCTGAGAACTTTCAAGAACCCATCCCATTGAAGAGAATTGGAAACACCTTTCTTGTTTTCCTCCCAGGTGCCTTTAATATAAAATTCTTTCAAAAATATTGTTCTTGTCTCGTCTATTGGATGTATGGAGCAAAACCTTATTTTTACTGCTTAATATATTTGTATGCATAGATCTGGATTTTTGCAGCATTTGTCTTGATCAACTAACTACAAATCTGAGATATTGGCAGCCATTTTTGATGTTAGGGCTATAAGTTATGTGTAGCTAAAGTGGTCTTTTTTTGTACACTTCGACAAAAGATTCATACTAACAAATAACGATTCCACATGGGTTTTCAATTATGACTGCTGTCGTTTTTCATATTCTTGCATATCCAGCTGCTTCAGACCCTAGGGTTTATTTTCAGCTTTTTGTTTTTTCTATTTTTATGTTGTTTTTCACTTATAAAACCCTCAAACATTAAAATTTCTTACTTCTGTGTGTTTCTGGCCCTATTGCGCAGGTAACAGACATCAGCCGCAACTGAGACAACAACTTTTTCTGAAATCTGCCGCCGAGACACCCGAGCCGCAGGTTGCACTTTGGCCCAAAACCCGCGACTCGGACTACAGACACACTTTTCAGCCCGTGACTGTGACTTGGATGTGAACAGTCGAACCTACGACCTACACTTTTTCTCGCAACTTTTAGCAATTTTTCTCTGAGTTTGTCTCAAGCTTCATTGTAGTTTTCCACTGCTCCCACCGTTACACTCAAGCTTCGATCTTGTTACTCAACTAAGTGGGAATATAGCCCCTTAGGGCTTTAGTACCCTCCACTTTTTGTGGAAGATTTTTAGTTGTTTCAGCCGTCTGAATTTTCAGAGTTTCAACCTTTTTCTTTTCAGATCTGATGCCTGACTTTCAGATCCATTTTAGGTCAGATCTTCTCCCTTTCAAATCACCTCATATAGTTTTGTTTGAGTTTGCCTCTAGGGTCACCTCCTTGTCCCTTCTACCTTTAGCTGATTTCCTCCTTTCTTGCAGCAACCTTGCATATGCCTCTTTGTTGTTTTCTGCACCTCCTTTCAGCAGATTTATCCTTCAAATCCCTGTCCCTCCCGACCTTAGATATATTGGCCCCTTTTTAGTGTGTTTTGACTAATTTTTTCCCTTATTTTAGACTAGTTTTTAGAGACTCACCTTCTTGGGTTAGATTGATGCATTGTTAGCTGTTAATTTTATATTATTTCAATTTTATATATTGTTATCTACAAATTTATTTTCAGTTACGCAACACAATTTTTTCTTTTACTCTCAAGATGTCTGGGTTTAAAAATTAAAATTAACACACGCCACACACTGACCCTAAGTGAAGAAGAGCCTGGTTAACACCGCTAAGCAAAGACTTTAAAATCAATTGACACTGCACCTCTCTACCCTTGTTTCAACATTGTAATGACTTGATTCTGCACCTCCTTGCCCTTGTTGGTCTTTCTTCTTCCCTTTGTTCTGTCATCATTGTGCCCCCAAGGTGTATATCCCGAAGACTTCTTGGCCTTCACCCTCAGTTTTCGGTTGATCGACTTGCTCCTTCCCACCGTCGTTGATTTAGTCCTCCCCCGAGTCTGCACTCCGACTCCTCTTCCGATTCTTTGGGTTCTCCCCCTACTTCGAGTTCTCCCTCTGTCACCTTCACTATGTTTGGTCCAGGGCCTAACACTAGCAGTAATGGAGCTCTTTCTCATTCGTACGCTCAACCTCCTATGGGCTATGGTCTCCCTCCGGGAGGGGCCAGCACCTCCAGAACTTCTACCCCTCCAGGTAGCATGTATCCAAGATATGGAATGCCTCATCCTTTTGCCCAACCTCCTACTTATCTCAATGTTGCCCAACCTAAACATTATCCTTATCCACAGCCTAGTGCCCATCTCCTCCAGCATTTGCACCTCCACCTCCCTTACCTTCTCAACCCTAGCAACAACAACTACCACCCCCTTCGGGGGAAGTATTTACACAACAGGGCACGACTAATCCTCCTTCTTCTCAAAGGAAGAGGAAAGGCAATCAAAACCAATCTGCCCCTGGTACTCATGGACCTAATCCTCAAGTGTTGCCTCTAACATTGCTAACCAGCAACAGGGCACTCAGCCCAAGCTGGACAGGCCTATTTGTACAAATAAGCCTTGTTCGTGTTCCGATGTTTCCGGTCATTACACTCACGATTTTCCCCTTTTACCACATATGTGGAAGATGTGGGAGTCTCAAGCCACATTGCGTGGACAGCATGCCTCCCCTACTGCTCCCCCCAATGTGGCCATTACTCAACCGGCTATGTTTATCGATCCTTTCCCTCACCAAGGATTTGTGGATACCCAACCACCTCACAGACCGGTAGCCCCCCAACCTTCCCTGTCTGGTTCCTCCGATTACTGTGATTTCATGATGAGCTCTCCGACCCACCTCTCACCATCGACCTTAACCTTCAAACTTTGGTCTCACAAGACTGGACCTCCCAATTGGCTCCTGTCTCGTAGGTCACCTCTTCAAAGTCCTACAAAGCCCTTTCACACCCCTATGGTTTTTTACAGATCTCATCCAAAGTTGAGGTTCATACCAAGATTCCTAAGGGCCCATTACGCCGAAATGCTGCTTCTGGTCGAGCTGCTCATTCATATAGCATAGTAGATGATTTAGCGCAGTCTCCTGCTTCCATTTCAACACTGGAACTCCTCCAGTCGTGTCGTTCTCAAAAGAAGGCTCTACTATCCGCCATGGGCACTGTAGATCCTGTTGATGACCAATTGATTATTTTCGATGCCCGTCAATCAGAACATCCTCCCCTTCCTGCTTCTGTTGCTTTCCGAATCCCAGTCAAAATCTAGAACGCTAACGTGTCTCTGTGTTCTCTGTATTATTGATGAGGGGGCATCTACCCTCGTGGATGTCTCGTCTGCTTGAAACCGCCGAAATACCGAGAGGGGGGGGGTGAATCAAGATTCCTTCAATTAGAGAATTAGTTAATCTTCAATTATTATCATTGTTTGTACAATGATATCAAATAAAAATAAGAACACAATGTATTACGTTTAAGGTTGGAACCCACTCCGGGACAACCACCTAATGTTTTTCTAATAATTATTTAATATTCAACTCCAATTGAAAATAAGCCCAACTTCCTAGAATCTAGAAAACCTCACTTCCAGCTCCCACATGATGGACGCTCCAACACCCGAGATTCTTTAGTACTCAACTGAATGGATGCCCCAACACCCAATGAGCTACAACTCACCCTAGCGCCACCCTACCACCCTATAGAAGAATAAAAGAAGAATGGACTCCCATACCAGGGAAAATGGTCCACTTTGCAATGATATAGAATGATGTAGAAGAAGAAGATATACTAGACCATAACCCAAATTTTGATACAACCACCTAATGATGATCCTAGACCTCCCAACACCGCCTCTTCAACCCTTGGCAGATAGATACTAGTACAATTTGTACAATAATATATTTACAATGACTAAGTACAATGATACCTTTACAATGATTGTATGCAGTGTTGCCCACTTGAAGAATTCATATGATGAACTTCTTGGTGCTGTTATGCACCTTGGTTGCTGATCTTGTCATGCTACCTTCTGCTACACCTTGCTTTTCTTTGCTACCATATAAATTCTGGTCCTTTGCAACCCTTGACAACACATGATCTAGCTTTTTCTTGCTTTCTAGGAGCTCGATATTGAATTTGGTGTATATCTGTTATTTCAGATCCTCAATATCTGATTTTCGGTCATATAGTAGTCCTATGAGTCATCTTTCCAATTCCATAGGTTTGACCCAATTTGGATTTTTCAAGAGAGAGTTATACCCAATCTCTCACAACTCCCTAATTATGGACTGTTTCAGCAGAGCGCACTTGTACTAGCTGCACATTGTCAATGTGTGTCTCCTCATTTATTTCTGAAATTGATAGAGTGAAAATTATAGATTGTTCACTATCCATAAATTTTTACGGAATTCCAATCCGATACTCGCATTTTGTAGCAGGACGAATTTACCAAGGTCACTTCTTTGAGATGGATTTTAGGAGCCTGCAAAAACCCTGACTTACATAGATCATATCTCAAAAAATGTGACGCATCTTGATCTGAAATTTTTACTGCAGCTTCCTCAGGATTTCATATTTTCCTCATAAAAATTTCATCTTCTGAACCTTTGTAGAAAAAAAATTTAGAGCGAAAATTCTAAGATGACTTGTTTCAGATGGCTGAATCCCTTGCATAAGGAGGAAATGAAGATCACAATTTATATGAATGCTTAAGTTGAGAGGGGCTTCAACAAGTGAACGTGGGAGGGATTTTAGGAGCATAAGAAATATTAATTATGACTTTTCAATGACCCATGCACCAACCCCATGGGGTTTTAGCCCACTAACGGGGGTACAAACTTCAAACATGAGTATCTCTCAAACCGTGAAGAATTACATGGCGTGCTATATATCAACGGAAACATCTCGACAAGTAGAAACCATAAAAAGCATTATTGACCCAGAATATATTAATTTGGTAGGTCAAAATTCCCATGCAATATTGGGTTAGCCCCTGGTGTTGCTTGGGTTGACATCAATGACAACCGCTGATCAACAATCTCCCCTTGGCATTGATGGCAACACAAGTACTCTACGATCATGACACCCTTTCCTACAACATTCTCTCCCTTTGACATCAATGGCAAAGGTAACTCCCCATAAAACACAACCATCCCCGCGTTGCACTCCTACACACTTCCACTCCCGCCGACACACAATCATCCCTGCACTGTACACACTTCCACTTCGCTTTGTATTCTTGAAAAGGAAAATCTAATGAGAACTTGGGAGAATCCGTTTTGACGAAGATATTCAAATTCTCACGAGGTAAAGGTTTAGTGAAGATATCAAGAATTTGTCTTTTTGTACAAACATACTCAAGTTTGATATTCTTTTCAGCGACTTTTTCTCTAACAAAATGATATTTGATCAGAATGTGTTTTGTTTTTGAATGCATGACAGGATTCTTGGAGATGCTGATGGCACTAATGTTGTCACACAATATGGGAATAGGCTCATTGAATTATACTTGAATATCTTGCAAAGTTTGTTTCATCCAAAGGACTTGAGTACAACATGATGTTGCTGCAATGTATTCTACTTCTGCTGTAGATAATGAGATTGAAGTTTTATTTTTTCTCAACCATGATACGAGACAACCACCTAGATAGAATGATGCTCCACTAGTACTCTTACGATCATCAACGCTTCCTACCCAATCTGCATCTATAAAGGCTTGAATAATGAGATTGTTACCCTTGGGGTACCACAAGCCATATTCTTCTATGCCCTTTAGATATTGAAGAATTCTTTTGACGGAAATAATATGTGATTCTTTTGGTGTTGCTTGGAATTTTGCTACTCGTCCAACTTCTTGCATAACATCTGGCCGAGAGGCTGTTACATATAGAAGATTACCAATCATAGATCTGTACAAATTTTGATCCACATCCTTAGATGAGTCGTCTATGCTCAATTTGCAACCTGTTACCATTGGAGTAAGGACGGGTTTGCAATCTTCCATTTTGAATTTTTTGAGCATTTCCTTGATGTACTTAGCTTGACATATAAATATTCCTTTCTCTTGTTGAGATATTTGAAGCCCTAAGAAGTATGTCAGCTCACCAAGTAAATACATCTCAAACTCACTTTGCATCTTTGTAGAAAAGTTCTTACTTAGTCGATCATCATTGCTACCAAATATTATATCATCCACATATACCTTAGCAATTGTTAAATTATCTTTATCTATTTGTACATAAAGATTGCTATCAACAGTACCTTTCTTGAACCCTTATTGATGTAGATATCCATCAAGATGAGCATACCATGCTATGGGAGCCTACTTGAGACCATATAGAACCTTCTTTAACCTACAAACATAGTCTTCTTTTTGTGATAGTAGAAAACCTTCAGGTTGTTCAATGTAAACTTCTTCTTCTAATTCTCCATTCAGAAATGCTGACTTAACATCCATTTGGTAGACTTTGACTTTTCTTGAACATGCATAGGCGAGAAACATTCGGATGGCTTCCATTCTGGCAACTGGTGAAAATGTTTCATCGAAATCAATTCCTTCCACTTGTGCATAGCCTTTGCAAACCAATCTTGCTTTGTTTTTGGTAACCTGCCCATCTTCATTCAATTTGTTCCTGAACACATTTAGTGTTGTTTTATCTTTTGGTCATGGAACTAATTCCCAGTCTTCTTCTCAATTCTGATCCAATTCTTCATTCATAAGCTGCTATCCAGTATTTCATTTTAATTTTAGCTTCTCAAAAACCGAAAAACTCAACGAGTTTCTAGAAAAGCAACGACCTTGTTGTGATGAACGAAGGCTGACAGCTGCATTTATGTCACCAATGATTTGATTTGATGGATGGTTCTTCTGAATCCACTCTTTTGTTCTCCTTGGAGGAGCTTCTTGTTTTTGTTCTGGTATATCTTGATGATCATTGTTTACTTCTTCCTCGTTGATAGTTTCTTCTTGTTCTACAATTTTATCTGTGTCTTTTTCAGCCTCTGTCTCAAGTTTCAAAGATTCTAGATCCTCATCATTACTCGCTAGAATACCATATTCGTCAAATGTAACATTTATGCTCTCCACTATATGTTTTCATCTTAGATTATAGCATTTATAGGCCTTTATTTTGCGTGAGTAACCAACAAAGATACCTTCATCAACACGTGATTCAAACTAACCCAAATTTTGATCTTCTCTTTTGATATAACATTTTCTTCTGAAGATTCTGAAATATTTTACATTAGCTAGTTTTCCTTTCCATAATTCATATGGAGTCTTGTTGCAATTATTTCTGAGAAGACTTCGGTTGATAATGAAAATTTGTCGTATGGTGCTTCTTCGAATTTTCATCCCAATTTTGAGTCATTCAGCATTTGTTCTACCCATTTTCTGTATAGTTCTATTCTTTCTTTCGGTACCTTTACACCATTTTTTGGTCATCTAACCTATATTCATTAGATGGACCCAAGTACACCATGTAAGACCAATTTTACCCTAGTAAAATTTCCTTCACTATGTTAAATAACTTAATAAACCACATTTATTAGGTTGTTTTATAATTGTGAAACCCAAAAGGAAATATTAAACAAACCTATATTTGTTTGATTTTCCTCATGTAGATATTAAATTAAAACATAATTTAATTATTATTTCCAGGTCATATTTAACCCAAAACAAGGAAATTAATTAAATAAATCCTTATTTATTTAATTATTTCCTAAGAATAAGTTATTTAAATCATTATTTAAATAATATTCTTAGTTAAATTTGACTAAATCATCCATAAATAATTAAATAAACCATTATTTATTTAATTATATTCCCATCATTTCCCTAAAATGATAAATAAATCATTTGTTTATTTATTATTTATAAATAAAGGAATTGACCCAAGTCAAAAATCCTTTTCCCTCCAACAAATATAATAAAATATTCCTAAAGGGTGGTTCTAGAATTTGATTAATAATATTTTATTCATGCACCAAGTTCTAGATCGCCTTAATATTTTGTTATAAATAGAAGGGTTTTCCCCATTCATTAGTCACCTTTGATTGCATTAGATCACTCTGGATCTATACACTTGGTCACATTTCTCCATCATTTTCTCCCATTGAGCTTCATTTTTGCATTGGGTTTTCTACACCTACAAGAGAGAGAAAGCTTAGATCTGAAGTGCTGAGGACTACAAAGAACCCATCCCATTGAGGAGATCTGGATACACCTTCTTGTTTCCTCCCAGGTGCCCTGTAATATAAAAATTCATTCAAAAATCGTGTTCTTGTCTTGTATGTTGGATGCATGGAGCAAACTCTTTACTTTACTGCTTAATGTCTTTCCATTTATAGATCTGTTTGTTGCAGCATTTTAACTACTAATCGCAGATCTGAAGATGTTTTGCAGCCTCTATTGTTGTTAGGGATATTAGTTATGCGTAGCTAAAGTAGTTCTTTTTCGTACACTTCGACGAAGAATTCATACTAACAAATGGCGACTCCACACGGGTTTTAAATTACGACCGCTGTCGTTTTTCATATTCCTGCATATCCAGCTACTTCAGGCCCTAGGGCTTCTTTTCAGCTGCTTATTTTTCCTCTTTTTATGTCATTTTTCTCACATAAAACCCTAAAAATTCCAAATTTCTAACTTCCGTGTGTTTCTGGCCCTATTGCGCAGGTAAGCGACACCAGCCGCACCTGAGACGGCAACTTTTCTGAAAATATGCCGCCGAGACAACCGGAACAGGGGTTCACACTTTTTGGCCCTAAACCTGCGACCTGGCCCTCCAGGTCGCACTTTTCAGCCTGTTTCCTGCGACCTGCACTCAGATCAGGTCAGAAACTGCGACCTGCCTTTTTTCCAGCAATTTTTCTGCAATTTTTCTGGGTTCTGCTGCAGCTTCTGTCAGGGTCTTCCAGCCTCTGTTTCAGCCCGCCTTGACCAATATCTGATCTATTTTTACTCATCTAAGTGGGAACCCAGCCCCTTAGGGCTTTAGTACCCTCCACTTTTTGTGGAAGAGTTTTAGCTGTTTCAGCCGTCGGTTTTTCAGAACTTCAGCCCCCTCTTTTCCAGATCTGTTACCTCCCTTTCAGGTCCATTGAAATCAGCCTCTTTTCCTTTCAAATCACCTCTTGTCGTTTTGTTTCGACCTCCTTTGAAGGCCTCCGCCTTGCCCCCTCCGGTTTTTGCTGATTTCTTTCCTTTTTCCAGCCACCTTGCCTCTGTCTCTTGGCTGTGATCTGCACCTCTTTCCTGCAGCTTTATCCTCCAGATCCCTGTCCCTTTCGACCCTAGATCTGTTGAGCTCTCTTTATGTGTGTTTTACATAGCTTTTCCCTTTCTTTTCAGCATAGTTTTGAGAGACCCACCTTCTTGGGTTAGATAGATGCACCAGTAGCTGTTATTTTTTTGTTATTCTATTCTGTTCTCTGTAGGTTTATTTTCAGCTACGCAGCACACTTTTTTCTTGCTCTCAACAACGGAAAGGGTTTAAAAATTAAAATTAACGCATGCCACACACTGACCCTAAGCGAAGAAGCGCCTGGTTAACACCGCCTGGCAAAGACTATAAAATCAATTGTCACTGCACCTTATCTGCCCTTGACATTACTTGATTCTGTCCCTTTCTGCCCTTGTCGGTTTCCTTCTTCCTGTCATCATTGCGCCCCCAAGGCGCCTTTCCCGGAGACTTCTTGGCCTTCACCCTCAGTTTCCGGTTGATCGACCTGCTCCGCACCGCCATCGTCGAGCCAGTCCACCTTTGAGTCCGCACTCCGACTCCTCTCCTGATTCATCGGGTCCCCCTTCTCCTTCTGGTTCTCCCCCTGTTACCTTCACTATGTCTGGTCCAGGGCCTAACGCTAGCGGTTCTCCCAGCCCCAATGCCGGCCCTACTTCTAGCGGAACCGCCACAACCACTACCCCGGCCACCCCTGTGCTGCCGTACATTGCAGGCCTCAGCCTCCCCGATTTCCATCAGTTGATTAATGACCCCATTCACCACAATGCTACCTGGCCCGCTATGCCCACCAAGCTGCCCTCTAACATCCCTAAGTTCGAGGGCCTTAATGGAGAAGATCCAACCAATCACGTCCAGTCTTTCCACATGTGGTGTTCCTCTAATTCCATTACCGATGACTCCATCCGTCTTCGTTTGTTCCAACGCACACTTACCGGCGAAGCTTCTAAATGGTATGTCGAACAAGCCACCTCTTCCCATACCACATTCGAGACTCTTGCCCAAGCCTTTTTGTCATACTTCCAGCTCCCTCTTCGATACGACACTGGCACGGAGCTCTTGACTTCCTTTAAGCAATCCTCTTCAACACGCCTTTCTGCCCATGTTCAGGAATGGCGACGAAGACGGAGCTTATGTCGAGCCCCTCCCTTTGAAGATCGGGTTTACATGGACTGGTTCCTTCGCACCCTTCCATCTCCCATCGGCAAAGATGTCGCCTCTCACTTTCCTCAAACTGAAGAAGCCGCCCTCCAAATAGCCTTAAAATATGACCTGATCTACGCTCAATCTGGTTATGTTTATACCGTCCTTCCTGACATCCCCAGGCCCGGTGGCGCTAACTCCCCGGGGGCATCTCATTCCGCTGACGGTATCGTTGGATCTCTTTCCCATCCATCTGCTCATCCTCCTATGGGCTATGGTCTCCCTCAGGGAGGGGCCAGCACCTCGAGCACTCTTCCCCCTCCCGGCAACATGTATCCAGGATACGGCATGACTCCTCCTTTTGCCCAACCTCATGCTTACCTCAATGTTGCCCAACCCAACCCTTACCTTTATCCACAGCCTGGTACACCAGCTCCTCCAGCATATGTGCTTCCACCTCCCTTGCCTCCTCATAACCCGCAACAGCACTTACAGCCCCCTCCAGGGCAAGTATTTGCACAGCAGGGCGCGACTAATCCCCCTTCTTCTCAAAGAAGGTGGAGAGGCAACCAAAACCAATCTGCCCTTGGTAACCGTGGACCCAATTCTGGTATGGACCCTAACACTAGCAACCAGCAACAGGGCCTTCCGCCCAAGCCGGACAGGCCGCTTCGCACAAATAAGCCCTGTTCGTGTTGCGGTGTTTATGGTCATTACACTCACGATTGTCCTCTCTTACCCCAGATGCGGTAGATGTGGGAGTCTCAAGCCACATTGCGCGGACAACACGCCTCCCCTCATGCTCCTCCTAATGTGGCCACTACCCAGCCAGCTGTGTTTACTGATCCTTTCCCTCAACAAGGATTCGTGGCTACCCAACCGCCCGACAGCCAGGTAGCCGCCCCCCCTTCCATTTCCGGTTCCTCTGATTACCAGATCCTTATGATGCACTTCGATCCTACCCCATTCGTCGATCTCCACCTTCAAACTCGGTCTCGTCAGTACCCCAAGCCTCCTGCTCAGTCTGCCCCCGAGCCTCCCTCTTCAGGTTCTACAGAGCCTCTTTCGACATCCAGTGGTCCCTTACATATCCCTCAACCCAAATTTGAGGTCCATACCAAGATTCCTAAGGGACCATTACGTCGAAATGCTGCTTCTGGTCGAGCTGCTCATTCGTATAGCATAGTAGATGATTTGGCACAATCTCCTGCTGCCATTTCCACACTGGAACTCCTCCAGTCGTGCCCTTCCCAAAATAAGGCTCTACTATCTGCCGTGGGCGCTGTAGATCCTGCTGATGACCAAATGATTGTTTTCGACGCCACTCAATCGGACCATCCCCCTCTTCCTGCTTCCGTCGCCTTCCAAATCCCAGTCAAAATCTGGAACGCCAACGTTTCACGGTGTATAATTGATGAGGGGGCATCCACCTGTGTGATGTCCGCTTCGGTTTGGAAGCAACTCGGATCCCCTGAGCTGGCCCCTTCCACGATCACCCTTCGAGCATGGGACGGTCATGCCTCCCAGCCTATTGGCCTGTTTCGTAACTGTCCCATCACCCTAGCCGGTAAGACTGTTTGCGTTGACGTCGAAGTCATTGACGCCCCTCTAGACTACAACATTCTATTGGGGCGAAGTTACACCTATGCCATGTCTGCTGTCCCATCCGCGGTTTTCCGCAAGATGTCTTTCCCACATAATGGGAAGATAGTCACCATTGACCAGCTATCTTATCATGAGCCGCCGTCTCAGACCTCCTCCGAGACGACCATCTCTTATGTAGCCAACAAGAAAACCGTCGATTCTTTGACCAGTGTCTCCCCCGGCGTCTACAAAGATTCCACCCTGCTTGGTACTTTTCCTCATCTTCCCCCTCCTCCTGTCACTGATCTCAGCTTGTCAAATGTTTGCATGATGCAATCGTCTCAGGCTGCCCATAAGTGGCCTGCCTCGGCTAGTCAGCAACCTCCCCCCCGCCCTCCACAACCCGCTCCTAGCCATTCATCTCAGCCAGCCAGACCTCCTCCTTCTGGCCCTCCCCCTACAGCTGGTATCCCTGAACCTCTTTATCCTCCCGGATCGGTTCCTCCTGGCCTCAACCATCTTGAAGCCGTCCCTCCTGGTCATTTCCCTGCTGGGCAGATCCCTTTCCTAGCTCCCCCTCCCGGAGTCTATTCTGTCCCCGTCATGGCCACCCTCTCCCTCCCTAACTTGACCTTGGGAATTCCGGTCTGGTACCTTGATTCCCCAGCCGCCACCCCTCCTGGTCACCCCAAACCTTACATGGCTTTGACACCAGTTCAACCGGTCCCCCTCGCTTCCTCCGTCACCACTGTGCCCCCAGCCCCTCCACAAGACCCTCCTCCTGTTGTGACGGCTCCCGGGAAGAAAGGCAAAGCCCGCAAGGGGGCACCCAAAGACAAGACCACCACAACCGACCCGGCTCCTTCTCCGCCCGCGAAGCCTTGTGCCTTATGTGATGTCACCGGTCATGCCACCCATGCTTGTCCCGAGTTACCCCGTATCTGGCCCATGGTTAAAGTCACGTTCCCCGAGTCTACGGTCCCTGAAGCCCCTACTCCTTCTTCGTCCGTTACCAAGAACCCCAAGACTCTCCGCACCAACAAACCCTGTGCCTTGTGCGGCGTCCATGGCCACTACTCCCACCATTTTCCTCACCTGACGCATTACCGCGCCTCTTTAGAGGTGATCCGCGAGTATGAGGTTGAACAAAATCAATCCGCCTCTCCCATTCTCACGCAGTATGCTTCAGGCCAGCCTGAGGATCCCCCCACTCCTATCGACGTTCCCCCCCCTGATGTTCAAATGACGGAGTCTAATGTCACCATCCTTTATCTATCTTCCTCTGCACACCACTCGGAGCCTAGCCCATCTGCATCCTCCCCTGTTGTGTCCCTTTATCACCCTGTTCCTCCTCATACCCGAGCTCACTCCACTGGTGTCTCTGTTGACCTCCGCATCCCGAGTCCTCACCATGTTTCCGATAGCCCTCATACACCACCTTGTTTGAGTCTTGATCATCCTGCCACTTCCACTCCCTCCCGCGGTTGCCGCCCGATGACTTCTGTACACTCACGCTGCCGTCATTTCCTTTCATCCCCTCATTTCTTGTCTTGTCACACCATTATGCAGGACCCCCCGTCCACACCCTTTATCGGTTACGCCGATGGTGCAAGTCGCTACTCCCGGAATCTCGCCTCGGCAGGTTGGGCCATCTTCACCCCCTTGCATGCCCTTGTTCTTTCTAACGGGGTCTGCATTGGTTCTGCCACCAACAATCAGGCCGAATATGATGCAGTGCAAGGCCTATTAGCCGATGCCCTTTTCCATCGCATCCTCCATCTGCATGTTTGTTTGGATTTTTTGCTTCTTGTAATGCAACTGAATGGTGTTTATCGTGTGCATAACCCTGTGCTGTTTAGACGCTATTTACGAGTGAAACTCTTGATACGTGCCTTCGAAACCATCACTTTCAATCATGTACCTCGAGACCAGAATCACTATGTAGATAGTATTGCAAACCAAGTTCTAGACTGGCATTTATCACATGCATTTCATTCAAGACAATAACATTCATAACAAAAAACCATAACGATGCATATCCATAATATATGTGTCGCAAAACATGTGTTTAGAGTCCATCTACTCTGATACATATGACATGCCCATAGCATGTTACAAAAACTAAAAAACTGGGGGCACCATCTGCCCCTACATCATAGGGGGCACCACATGCCCCACCCCTAATCACTATCTGGAGGATCCCGAGCCAATGGCTCTGCCCCTGCAGCCTATAGATCGCGCATCGCCTGACCGGCCATCGCCATGCGCCGCATGACACCTCGCCACTCCGAGGGTACACCAACACACGGCTCTATGAACTGGTCGTCCAAATCCTGCCACCCACGCTCTGATACTCCGGTCAACAACCATTCACATCTACGTCGGATATCCTCCAGCAGGGCAGCTGCATCCTCATTCTGCGCCGCTCTCGATCCTGTAGCTCCAACTGCTGCCGGTCGTCCGATATATCCGGCCGGTTTCATCGGTGCTATATCTGCATACCAAAAGTACATGAATCAGTACCTTACATTACTATTCAACATACTTTAACATGCCCATACAAGAATAGCAATCTGTCACTTACCATCGGGCCCCCAGACTCGACCAGGCGGAAGTGGCAGGTCCGGATCTCCACAATAACTCATCCCACTATAGGGATAGTCGTCTATGTACAAAGGCATCTGATCCCAATGGGCAAAAAACTTTGGTCGAAATACTCGCCCGACCGCCCCTCCTCCTCCTCTGCACAGTAGCCGTCCCCATCGGCGCATCCTGGGCTCCCTTGGGCCCCCATCTGGAAGCTGTACATGAGGCCTCAAGGTCGGGATCTTCTCAAAGAAAAAGGCGCACAACAAAGTCCCATATGAGCAGTCATGGTTCACTTGCCGCCTACATAGTGACCACTGTCGCTTTAGCGACACCAACGGCATTTGGGCCCACCCATAGTAGGTCCCACCCAATACACTTTCCACTAACATCATTTGCCCCCCAGTGATGTGATGGAATGCCTGGCTGCCCAGGATTCGCAGCACAGCTGCGGCCACTGCACGGGTGTCTAGCCTCTCTAGATCCCCGATCGGTATTCGAGTCCCCTTGACTTGGAGACCCGGTCGACAATGGCATTCCACGAACTCCATGATATGTCGCCCCCGCGGCAACACTGGCTGTGTGTTTCCCACCATCCCCAGTGGCGGGAGACCAATCAGAAAGTATACGTCCTAGACCGTCAGTTCGATCCTATGCCCCTGCACCACAAAGATCTCCTAATCTGGATCCCAATAACTGATAATCCGGGCCAGTAACGGTTCCCCTGCTCTCATCAATGGGTTCTCCACAAACTTGAGAACCCCAAATCTGTCCAATACACGACGGACGCCCTGATCCGCCTGGATCTCTGTCTAAAGTGTCCCCAGATCTCTCTCTCTCCAGTTGACCCGTAACTCTGCCATACCTGCCCAAACACATCATTTTTGTCAGCGTTCAGATCGGGAAAACCATAACCAAACACCAAAACCCAACTTCCAGCCATAAAACAGCACCAAAACCCCCTCATCTCCCAGGTCGCAGTTTTCTGCCATTTTCTGGACCAGGTCGCACTTTTTGCCCTTAAACCTGCGTCCTAGGTCGCACTTTTTGCCCCAAAAAGTGCGACCCGGCCGTAGAGATGAAGGAGGGGCTGTTTCTAGGATTTTGGGCCCTAAACTGAAAAAGTAATCCATAAAAATGCAAGAGAAAGGTTAGGCCTCCTACCTCCAACTGACAGATCTCGATTCCACCGGTCGGTTTGTCCGCTACGTTCGCCGCAAGATTTAGGGCCTTCTCTCCTCTCCATATTCACCACAGCAACAATAGCAAATGAATGATTTTGGAGGGAAAATTGCCTTATTAAAAGAGAACCACTGTTTCTTCTTTCGACTGCTGCGACCACACCATAGCCCTGTTCGACGAACCGTCAGCACCGATGGAAAGCTCTCACCGAGCTCTCAAATGGGTTTCTGTTAGTTTTTGGTGATTTGATACTTCACCTAGACACATTTTGTCCAAGAAGGGTCACTTCACCGCTCCCTAAAATCGAATTTCCTCACTTACGACACTTGTACTTGGGGCACCATATTGCTCCCTTACTTGTCCATGTTCGTGTTGATTTTCGTCATGAGTTCCCACCTTGAACTCATGCTTCCGGGGTCCCCCATTAGGCCCTTTACTCTGTGGCAGCACCATCGAGTCGCCCTTGTTTGGAGCATCCAAGTTGAGTCATCATCGCATCCATGGAGTCTATACCACGTCCCTTTGCACCTCACTATAGCCCTCCATCCTTCATTGCTTGGTCTCTCTCTTGTGTCGCACATTATGACCTTCAGTCTCACTGTCCCCTATCCCTCATGATCTTGTGTCAGTCGCTGCCGTGTCATCCATGCTCTTTATGCTCTAACAAGGGAAGTCGTCCATTCGCTACTCAGTCCTTCCCATTTCCACTATCGTCATTAGTGTCAGTCTGTCCGTCGCTCTATTGTTTTCTCTCGTGCCTTAGTTGAGGATCTCTCATTGCCTCACCTATGGCGGACCTCCTTCTGTCGACATCAGCACATTCATTCCAGAAGAAAGGTCTAGAGGGCGGTGTACCTTGGTTCCAGCTTCCACTCTTGTTCGGTGCCTCGGATCAGGCAGGGGGATCTCTCATTTCCCTTTGACTTGATTGTTTCTCTAGCTCCTTTCAGCATGATCGAGATTCGTATACTTGACGGTCCAGTGACCCAGCAGCAGCTCTTGATGATTCCCGGGTATGTGTGAGATGTCTCAACCCTCATGAGGGGGTGGCCCTGCAGGTAGCCCCCCACATGCCCGGATGACCTCTTCTTTGCAGCCTTCGATGCCGCTCCATATTTTGATGATGTTGGCCTTAGCCACTTGCAGCACCTCTTTGATTTGCATGTATCAGTCAGATTTTGTGAGCCCTTCCCCATTTACAGGGGGCATTTGGGTTGTATTTATCTCATGTACTCAGATATTATTGTACTAGTCCTTTCTGTTATCCCAGGCACAACATGTATGTGAGACTCTTCATTGTATTTTTATCTGGCTCTTGATTATGCCAGCTGTACTCTATAGTTCGGTCCCTTGTTTACTGGACACACTGTTCTTTTGTACTTTGTCTCGGCGGGCATAGGTATGCCTCCCCCGCCGCCTTCAGCACAGGTACCCTCTCATAAAAAGAGACTTGTTGCACCTGCGAGTCTCGTCTCCTCCGGGTCTAGTCCTTCAGCACACTCTCTACCTCACCTTTCTCTCTCTGACTTCCCTTTTGTCGTCTAGTGATTGAGTTTTTACAACGTACTTCGGTCATACGATTTGCTCCTGACACTCGCACGCTGGGGGGCAATCTGTTACACCATTTTTTGGTCATCTAACCTATCATCATTAGATGGACCCAAGTACACCATGTAAGACCAATTTTACCTAAGTAAAGTTGCCTTTACTATGTTAAATAACTTAATAAACCATATTTATTAGGTTGTTTATGGTCCAAACAGGAAACCCCAAAAGGAAATATTAAACAAACCTATATTTGTTTGATTTTCCTCATGGAATAATTAATTAAACCATAATTTAATTATTATTCCCAGTCATGTTTAACCCGAAAACAAAGAAATTAATTAGATAAACCTTTATTTATCTTATTATTTTCTAGGAATAATTATTTAAATCTTATTTAGATAATATTCCTTGTTAAATATGACCAAATCACCCACAAATAATTAAATAAATCATTATTTGTTTGATTATCTTCCAACCACTTCCTTAAAAAGATAAATAAATCATTTATTTATTTATTTTTCACTAATCAAGGGATTTGACCCAAGTCAAATACCCTTTCCCTCCAACAAATATAATAAAATAGTCCATAAAAGGTGGATCTAGATTTGGTTAACATTATTTTAATCATGCACCAAGATCTAGAATGACCCAATATTTTGTTATAAATAGGAGGGTTCTTCCCATCATTCCTCACCTTTTGTTGCCTACTAGATCACTCTGGATCTATACACTTGGTCTCATTTCTCATCATTTGCTCCCATTGAGCTTCATTTTTGCATTGGGTTTTCTACACCTACAAGAGAGAGAAAGCTTAGATCTGAAGTGCTGAGGACTACAAAGAACCCATCCCATTGAGGAGAGCTGGATACACCTTCTTGTTTTCCTCCCAGGTGCCCTATAATATAAAAATTCATTCAAAAATCGTGTTCTTGTCTTGTCTGTTGGATGCATGGAGCAAACCCTTTATTTTACTGCTTAATGTCTTTCCATTTATAGATCTGTTTGTTGCATCATTTTAACTACTAATCGTAGATCTGAAGATGTTTGGCAGCCTCTATTGTTGTTAGGGCTATTAGTTATGCGTAGCTAAAGTGATTCTTTTTCGTACACTTCGATGAAGAATTCATACTAACGTGACAACTCCATTTTGCTGAGGTGTTCATGCTGTTGAAAATTGCCTTTTTATTCCATTTTCGTCACAGTATTGCTGAAATAATTTTGAAGTGAATTCTCAACCATTATCTGATCTTAAGCACTTTATTTTCAAATCAGTTTCATTTTCAACCAACTTCTTGTAGATCTTAAAGAACTAAAATGCTTCATATTTTTTCTTTAAGAAACTGATGGCTGTCATCCTGGTATATTCATCTATCATTAACATGAAATATAATTCTCCATATAAGCCTTTTGTTCTCACAGGACCACATAGATCATTATGTATCAATTCCAATGGATGTGACGCAAAGTGTTCTTTTGTTTTAAATTGGACTTTTGTCTACTTTTTGTGCCGACAAGCCTCACATAGTGTGTTGGAAGGTTTTGAGATTTTCAGCATTTCTCGTACTGCTTCCTTTTTTCTTATTCTAACAATATTGTCAAAGTTTAGGTGACCCATTCATTTGTGCCATAACTAGCTTTCATCTTCTTTAGCTAGTATACATGCTTTAGTTGCTTCATCCAGAACATATATGTCGTTTGGAGCTCGACCTGTTGTAGCCACAATTTTACCATACTTGCCTTTTCTTATTTCACATTTTGTGGAGTTGAATAACATTGTGTGTCCTTGATCACACTTTTGTCCAACACTGAGCAAATTGTGATTCATGTTTTCAACCAGTAGAAAATTCTTGGCTAGAACATATTTTCTTCTGAGAGTGATGGTACCTAATCCTATAACATTTGAAGATCCATCATTTCAAAAGGATATGGTTCCATCCTTCTTCTCTTTCAGAGATACAAATTTATTTCTATCTCCAGTCATATGCGCTGAGCAACCACTATTAACATACCACACATATTTGTTGTTTTGATCCTTGAGAGCGAGCACACAATTATTAGTCTTCTTCTTCCATGTTCGTTAAATTACGTGGCCAATTCTTAAGGAGGATTTTCAAGTCTGCCGATCTCTGGCTATCATGTCCAAAGTTCGACATTTGTAACATTTCATATTATTTCTTAAATTTTCAAATCTATTGATGTTTCGTTGAGCCCTGGGAGGTTCATATTTGAAGAATATCTTGGAATTGTATTGGTTCATAGGGTACGTGTGACATTCTACAACTTTATGACCAAATTTTCCACATGAATAACAATAGCCATGAAAAATATGTTGGTACCTAGATGAAAATATTCGTCGGGGAATCATCTTCCAAGGATGTGCTTGTGAATCTTATCCAATGAAGTCTACATGTATGTCAAATCTCATAGGTTCATTGTATTTTCTTGTAGAAGGTCCTTCTTCTTCTTCTTTGTAACTGAGGCCAGTTCTATCGTTGTAAGATCGTTGATTTTTGATGAGTTCTTCCAATGCCCTTGAGTTGTTGGCATAGTTTTGGATAGTTTTTCCCTTCTTCACTTCCTTATGCAGCGAGACTACTTCGGCTTCTAATGCTTCCCTTTCTTGGTTGCTTTCTTCCAACTTCTTTTGAAGTGACTCTTCAATACATTTGTATTTTCAACCTCAATTTTGAGACCTTGTAATTGTTCTTCAAGAGTATTGGAAACAGATCTTCCAACATTGAGCTCTTTATAAACTTGATTGCCTCCTCATAAAAAAAAATTATTCTATGTCAACCCTTCCTCTTCATTGTTTGATACTTCTTGTTTATTGTGCTTGGCCATAAACAATACTTTCTCATTGGCTTCTTCTTTGCTATCACTTTCTTCATCGAATGATGAGCTATGTTCTTTAGAGAGAAAGTTCCTTTTAGATCCTTTCTTTTTGCCTTTCTTGTTGAATTTCTTAAAGCCTTTCTTTCCTTTTGAGTTTCCATCACTTCTGTTTGGACATTTTGCTACGAAATTCCCAACCTCACCACAACCGAAACATATCAATGGAATTTTACCTTTGAATTTTCCCTTTCCAGGTTTTAGTTTTCTCGTAAAGTAAGCATATTATTCATCTGAAAGGCCTTCTCCATCATCTCCCTTTTCTTCACACTTGCAGGTGCATGTAATTTCAATTGAAGGTTGTTTTTCCTTATTGGTTTGCTTAGATGCAATGAACGCAGTTTCTAGATTTGAAGTACCCTTTTCTTCATCAAGTCTCATTTCATATGCTATGAGAACTCCATGTAATTCTTCCTTGCTAATTTTTTCCAGATTTTCACTGTATTCTAAGACCGATACCTTTGGGTTGAATCTCCCTGGTAACGTTCTAAGAATCTTCCGTATAATAGTCTACTCGTCAAATGGCTCCCCCAATCCTTCCAGAGTATTGTTTATTTCATCAACGTATTGGAAGTATGCAGCAGTGTTGCAATCTTCTTTCATTCTGAGTTGCTCAAATTTTGCTCTATATATTTGAAGCTTTGCTTCTTTGACATTTGAGTCACTGCATATATATTCTCAAGCTTGTCCCATACATTTTTGGCAGTTTTACAACCCAACACCTTATGATAAGTAGATTCAATAAGTCCACTGATAATAATATTCTTTTCTTTTGCATCATGTACCAAATTCTTCTTACCTTGTTCATCCGTAGTTGATGTAAATCCATTTTGAACAATATCCCATACTTCGTAACCTTGCGTCAAGAGATAGAACTCCATTCTTCCTTTCCAGAGTGCATAATTATTTTCATTGAATAGAGGTACACCATTCTTGGTATGCTCCATGACCTCCTTCCAGCTGTTAAACTTCTATTGAAGGAACCAAGCTCTGATACGAATTGTTGGAAATACTAAGAGGGGGGGGGGGGGTGAATTAGTATTCCTTTCAAGTAGAGCATTAGTTAATCTTCAATTATTATGAGTGTTTGTACAATGATAGTAGCAAACAAGAGGAACACAAATTCACATAATTTTTAAGGTGGAAACCCACTCCGGGACAAAAACCACCTAATTCTTTTCTAATAATTAATATTCAACTCCAATTGAAAATAAAGCTCCAACTTCCTATAATCTAGAAAAGCATTCTTCTCCGGCTCCCACTGGATGGATGCTCCAATGCCCGAGATTCTTCAGTAGTCAACTGAACGGATGCCCCAACACCCAATGAGCTACAACTCACCCTAGCACCACCCTAACACCCTATATAATAATAAAAAATTAATGGACTCCCGTACCAGGGAAAATGGTCCACTTTACAATGATATAGAATGATGTAGAAGAAGAATATATACTAGACCATAACCCGAACTTTGAAACAAACACCTAATGATGATCCTATACCTCCCAACACCTCCTCTTCAACCCTTGGCAGATAGATACTAGTACAATTTGTACAATAATGTATGTACAATGACTAAGTACAATGATACCTTTACAATGATTGTATGCAGTGCTGCCCACTTGAAGACTTCATATGATGAACTTATTGCTGCTGTTATGCACCTTGGTTGCTTCTCTTTTCATGCTACCCTCTGCTGCACCTTAATTTGCTTTGCTGCTGTAGAAAGTCTGGTCCTTTCCAACCCTTGCCAACACATGATCTAGATTTTTTTTTCCTTCTAGGAGCTCGATATTGAATCTGGTGTATCTCTGTCATTTCAGATCCTCAATATCTGATTTTTGGTCTTGTAGTAGTCCTCTGAGTCATATTTCCAATGCCACAGGTCTGACCCAATTTGGATTCTTGAAGAGAGAGTTATACCCAATCTCTCACAATGCCCTAATTATGGACTGTTTCAGAAGAACGCACTTGTACAACGTGCCATGTCTCACTGTTTCTTCATTTGTTTCTGAAATTGATAGAGCGAAAATTATAGACTGTGCACTATCCATCACTTTTTACAGCATTCCAATCCGATACTCAGAGAGAGAGTTATGACGATTTTACCAAGGTCACTTCTTTGAGATGAATTTTAGGAGCCTGCAAAAACCCTGAGTTACACAGATCATATCTCCAAAACTATTGCACACCTTGATCTGAAATTTTTACTGTAGCTTCCTCAGGATTTCAGCTTCACCTAATAAAAATTCAGCTTCCGAACCTTCGTATAAAAAACGTTAGAGCGAAAATTCCAAGATGACCTGTTTCAGATGGCCAAATCCCTTTCATAAGGAGGAAATGAAGATCACAATTTATATGAATGCTTAATTTGAGAGGGCTTCAACAAGTGAACGTGGGAGGGATTTTAGGAGCATAAAAAATATTAATTATAAATTTTCAATGACCCATGCCCCAACCCCATGGGGTTTTAGCCCACTAACTGGGGGTACAAACTTCAAACATGAGTATCTCTCAAACCGTGAAGAATTACATGGTGTGCCATATATCAGCGAAAACATCTCGACAAGTAGAAACCATAAAAATCATTATTGACCCAGAATATATTAATTTGGTAGGTTAAAATTCCCATGCAATATTGGGTTATCCCCTGGTGCTACTTGGGTTGACGTCAATGACAACCGCTAATCAACAGAAACAACTCGGATCTCCTAAGCTGGCACCTTCCACAATCACCCTTCGTGCTTGGGATGGACATGCCTCCCAACCCATTGGCCTATTCTGTAATTGTCCTATTACTCTTGCGGGCAAGACGGTTTGCGTTGACGTTGAAGTCATCGACGCCCCTCTTGATTATAACATTCTTTTGGGGCGTAGCTACACCTATGCCATGTCTGTTGTCCCATCCGCGGTCCACTGCAAGATGATTTTCCCTCATAATGGAAAGATAATTACCATTGACCAGTTGACATATCATGAGCCAAAATCTCAGACCTCCCCTGAGTCGACCATCTCTTCTGTAGCCAATAATCATACTATAAATTATTTGATCAGCGTCTCCCCTGGAATCTATAAAGACTCCTCCTTGCTTGGAACCTTCCCTAGTCTTCCTCCTCACCCTGTCTCTGATCCCAGCTTAGCGAATGTTTGCATGATGTAATCATCTTAGGCTGACCTTAAGCGGCTCGCTTTGGCTATTCAGGAAACTCAACCTCGCCCACTGCAACCTGCTCCTAGCCCTTTGCCTCAGCCAGCCGAACCTCCTCCTTCTAGCCCTTCTCCTACAACTAGTACCCATGCGCCTCTCTACCTTCCTGGGTCGGTTCCACCAGGTCTCAACCATCTTGGAGCCATCCCTCCTGGCCATTAACCCACTGGTCAGATACCTTTCCTCGCTACCCTTCCCAGAGTATATTCAGTCCCCATCATGGCCATCCTCTCCCTCCCCAATTTGACCCTAGGCATACCCATAAATACCTTGACCCTCCAACTTCTACCCCGCCAAGTCACCCCAAACCTTACCTTGCTTTGCACTGGTTCAACTGGTTCCCTTAGCTTCTTCCCTTGTTATAGTGCCACCAGCACCTCAACAGGACCCTTCTCCTTTTGTGACAGCTTCGGAAAAGAAAGGCAAAGATCACAAGGAGGCATCCAAAGACAAGGCCACCTCGATTGACCCTGCCCCTCCTCTGCCCGCAAAGCCTTGCACATTGTGTGATATCATCGGTCATGCCACCCATACTTGTCCCGAGTTGCCCCATATTAAACCCATGGTTAAAGTCGTGTTCCCTGAGTCTACGGCCCCTGAACCCTCTGTTTCTTCCTCGTCCGCAGCCAATAACCAAAAGACTCTTCACACCAACCAACCCTATGCTCTGTGTGGTGTCCATGGCCATTAATCACACCATTTTCCTCACCTGACGTAGTACCGAGCCTCTTTATAGGTCATTCACGAGTATGAGGTTGAACAAAATCAATCTTCCTCTCCCATCCTCGTGCAGTATGTGTCAGGTCAGCTCAAGGATCCCCCTGCTACCATTGAAATTCCCCCCCTGATGTTGAGATGATGGAACCTACCACCCCCATCCTCTAGCTATCATCATCCATGCGACCCTCGGAGTACATTCCCTCTGCATCCCCTCCTTTTGTTTCACTTGCTCTCCCTTCAGCAACATTCTTGGGCTCCACATCATTTGACCATATTTTTACCTGTTCTTCTATCAACCCCCGTGATGATTCGTCTGTGAGCCTCTCTTCCCATGCTGATGATTTAGGTAGCTTTGCAACATCATGTCGTTTCCCTGACCTTTTCTTTCCCACCCATAACTGGGATGATACCATCCGTATCTATGATGTTCTTCGCAACATGAGCACCAGCTATCCCTCCCGTAGCCCTCATACATCACCCTCTAGTTGGTTTATGAGTCATAGCCATCCTATCCAGACTACTCCCTCCTGTAGTTGTCGTTTGATGTCTACTATACACTCACGCTTCCATCATTGTTCTTCCTCCTCCCATTTCTTGTCTTGTGACACTCTTTTGCAGGACCTCCCATCCACACCTTATATCAGCTACGCTGATGGGGCAAGTCGCTATACCCAGAATCTAGCCTCGGTAGCTTGGGCCATCTTTACCCCCTTGCATACCCTCGTTCTCTCCAATGGGGTCTGCATTGGTACTGCCACCAATAATCAAGCCGAATATGATGCAGTGCGTGGCCTTTTAGCCGATGCCCTATCTCATCGCATCCTCCATCTGCATGTTGGATTAGATTCACTGCTTCTTGTCATGCAACTCAATGGTGTCTATCATGTGCATAATCATATCCTTTTTAGACAATATTTATGAGTGAAACTTTTGATACATGAATTTAGCGTCATTACCTTCAGTCATGCACCTAAAGAACAAAATCACTACGTAGATAACATTGCAAACCATGTTCTAGATTGGCATTTATCACACACATTTCCTACAAGACAATAACATTCACAATCATCAAAACAATTCATATCCATAATATGTGTCATACAACATGTTTTTAGAGTCCATATTCTCTGATACATATGACATGCCCATAGCATGATACAAAAAACAAAACTCAAAACTGGGGGGCACCACTTGCCCCTACATACACACTAGGGGGCACCACCTGCCCCACATCTACTCACTATCTGGAGGATCCTGAGCCAATGGCTCTGCTCCTGCAGCTCGTAGATCACGCACAATCTGACCGGCCATCGCCATGCGCTGCATGACACCTCGCCATTCCTAGGGTAACCCAATACATAGCTCTATGTACTGGTCGTCTAAGTCTTTCCAACCCCGCTCTGAAACACCAGGCAGTAGCCCCTCACATCTACGATGGATGTCCTCCAAGAGGGTGGTCATATCTTCATTTTGGGCCATTCTCGATCCACTAGCACCTGCAACTCCTGATACTGCAGGTTGTCCCATATATCTGGCTGGTTTTACTGGAGCTATATCTGCATACCAAAACGTATAAGAATCAGTACCATATATACTATTCACAAAATTTACAATTTACATGAAATATTAGACACTTGTCACTTACCATCAAGCCCCCATACTCAACCAGGCGGAAGTAGCAAGTCTGGATCTCCACAATAACTCATCCCACTATAGGGATAGTCGTCTATGTACAATGACATTTGATCCCAATAGGCAAAGAACTTTGGTCGAAACACCCATTCGACTGCCCCTCCTCCTCCTCTACACAGTAGTTGCCTCCACCAGCGCATCTTGGGTTCTCTCAGACCACCATCTGGTAGTTGTACACTAGGTCGCAAGGTCAGGATCTTCTAAAAAAAGGAGCACAATATGGTCCCATAAGAGCAATCATGGTTCACTTGCCTCTTGTAAAGCGACAGCTCTCGTTTCAATGACACGAACATCATCTGGGCCCACCCATAGTCGATCCAACTCAACACTTTCTCCACGATCATCATCTTCCCCCTAGTGATGTGGTGGAGCGCATGGCTGCCCAGGATCCACAACACCGCTGCGGCTATTGCACGGATCTCTAATCTCTCTGTGTCCCCAATCGGTATCCGATTCCCTTTGATTTGGAGGCCTGGTCAGCAATGTCACTCTACAAACTCCATAATGTTATGCCCCCATGGTAACACTGGCTTCGTATTTCCCACCATCCCCAGTGGTGGGAGACCAGTCAGAAAATATAGATCTTGGTCTGTCAACTCGATCTTGTGCCCTTGCACTATAAAGACCTCATGATCTGGATCCCAATAACTGACAATCTGGGCCAATAAGGGCTCCCCAGCTCTCATCAATGGGTTCTCCATAAATTTCAGAACCCCAAACATGGCCAATGCACGATGACCACCCTGATCCCCTTGGATCTCCGCCCATAATGTGCCCAGGTCCCTATCTCTCCAAGTGATTCGTAACTCTACCATATCTGTACAAAAACACCATATTTTTCAGTATACTGATCAGAAGAACTGTACCCAACCACAAAAAACCTAAATCTCAGCCCACAACAGCACTGAAATCATCTCCATCTGACCGGTCGCACTTTTCAGGCCAAAACTTGCTTCCTAGGTCGCAGTTTTTAGCCCAAATAGTGCGACTCGGTTGTAAATATGAGGGAGGGTCTATTCTTGAGATTTAGGACCCTAATCTAAACTTTCAATCCATCAAAAAGAAAGAGTAGGATTAGGCCTCTTACCTGCAACTGACGGATCTCGATTCCAATGGTCAGTTTGTCTGCTACGATTGCCGCAAGATTTAGGGCCTTCTCTCCTCTCTACATTCACCATAGCTACACAATAAAATGAGTGCATTCGGAGGAAAAATGCCTTATTTGAAGAGAAACCCCCGATTTTTCTTTCGCCTGCTGCGGCCAAAATGTAGCCCCGTTTGACACACCGTATGCACCATTGGAAAGCTCTCCCCGAGAACTCAACTGGGTATCTGTTAGTTTTTCATGATTTTATACTTCACCACGACACATTTTTTCGACGAAGGGTCTATTCACCTCTCCTCCAAATCGAATTTCCTCATTTACAACACTTGTACTTGGGGCACCACTTTGCCTCCTTATTTGTCCTTGTTCGTGTCGATTTTCATCATGAGATACCCCCTTGTACTCATGTTTTTTATGGTCCACCATTTGGACCTTTAATGTGTGGCAGCACCATTGAGTCACCCTTGTTTAGAGCATATGAGTTGAGTCATCATCACATTCATGGATTCTATCCCGCATCCCTTTGTATTCCACCATAGTCCTCCATCCTTCATTGCTTGGTCCCTCCCTTGTGTCGCACATTATGGATTTTAGCCCCACTATCCCCTATCCCTCATGATATTGTATCAGTCGTTGCCAAGTCATCCATGCCCTTTATGCTCTAACAAGGGAAGTCATCCATTCGCTACTCAGTATCCCCCACTTCATCATCATCATTAGTGTCCATTTTTCAGTCGATCTACTATTTTCTCTCGTGCCTTAGTTGAGGATCCCTTATTGCCTCACCTATGGCTGACCTCCTTCTGTCGACATCAGCTCATTCATTCCAGGAGACAGGTCTAGAGGGCGGTGTACCTTGGTTCCAGCTTCCACACTTGGTCGGTGCCTCGGATCAGGCAAAGGGACTTCTCATTACCCTTTGACTTGATTGTTTCTCAGCTCCAGCTCCTTTCAGCATGATCTAGATCCATATACTTGATGGTCCCATGATGCCACAGCAGCTATTGGTGATTCTCAAGTATGTGTGATATGTCTCAACCCTCATGAGGGGGTAGCCCTATTGGTAGCCCCCCACATGCCCGGATGACCTCTTCATTTCAGCCTTTGATGCAGCTCCATATATTTGATGATGTCGGCCTTAGCCTCTTGCAGCACCTCTTTCATTTGCATGTATCAGTCAGATTTTGTGAGCCCTTCCTCGTTTATAGGGGGCATTTGGGTTGTATTTGTATCTCATGTACTCAGATATTATTGTATGATTCCTGGCTGTTATCCCAGGCACAACATGTATGTGGGATTCCTCATTATATCTTTTATCTGGCTCATATTTATGCTAGCATGTACTTTACAGTTTAGTTCCTTGTTTACTGGATGCACTATTCTTTTGTACTTTGTCTCGACGGGCGAGCATAGGTATGCCTCCCCCACCACCTTTAGCACAGGTACCATCTCATAAAAAGAGACTTGTTGCACCTGTAAGTCTTGTATCCTTAGGGTCTAGTTCTTTAGCACATTAGCCTACCTTACATTTCTCTCTCTGACTTCCCTTTTGATGTCTGGTGATTGAGTTCTTACAACGTACTTTGGTCATACGATTTGCTCCTAACACTCACACGCTGGGGGGAAATCTGTTACACCATTTTTTGGTCATCTAACCTATTATCATTCGATGGACCCAAGTACACCATGTAAGACCAATTTTACCCTAGGTAAAAATGCTTTCACTATGTAAAATAACTTAATAAAACACATTTATTAGGTTGTTTATGATCTAAATAGGAAACCCCAAAAGGAAACATTAAACAAATCTATATTTGTTTGATTTTCCTCACGGAATAATTAATTAAACAATAATTTAATTATTATTCCAAGTCATATTTAACCCAAAAAAAGGAAATCAATTAGATAAATCCTTATTTATCTTATTATTTTCTAGGAATAATTATTTAAATCTTATTTAAATAATATTCCTTGTTAAATATGACTAAATCATTTATAAATAATTAAATAAATCATTATTTATTTAATTATCATTTAACCTCTTCCTTAAAATAATAAATAAATCATTTATTTATTTATTATTTAAAAATAAAGGGATTTGACCCAAGTCAAATACCTTTTCCCTCCAACAAATATAATAAAACATTCCATAAAAGGTGGATCTAGATTTGGTAAATATTATTTTAATCATGCACCAAGATCTAGAATGACCCAATATTTTGTTATAAATAGAAGGGTTTTCCCATTCATTTGTCACCTTTTGTTGCTTAATAGATCACTCTAGATCTATACTCTTGGTCTGACTATGAGCCATTATCATTGTCAAATTTCCCATTATTTCACTTTGTCAGCTCTGTTTGAGTTCTATGTTTCTCTAGGTTTTCTACACCAACAATAGAGAGAAATTATAGATCTGAAGTGCTGAGGACTTTCAAGAACCCATCCCATTGAGGAGAAATGGAAACACCTTTCTTGTTTTCTTCTCAGGTGCCCTTAATATAAAATTCTTTCAAAAATATTGTTCTTGTGTTGTCTATTGGATGTATGGAGCAAAACCTTATTTCTACTGCTTAATGTATTTTTATGCATAGATCTAGATTTGTGCAGCATTTGTCTTAATCAACTAATTGCAGATCTGAAGATATTGGCAGCCATATTTGATGTTAGGGCTATAAGTTATGCATAGCTAAAGTGGTTTTTTTTTTGTACATTTCGACAAAATATTTATACTAACATTAGGAAAAACATAAATTCAGGAAAATCAAAAGAATCGGTTCCAAACCAAACAATAAGACCTCCATTTCAAGAGAACTATACTGAGAGTTCCCAAAAAAATGTTGAGGATGAGGATACCATAAATTTAATGGGAATAGATGATAATAACACTATCTTTCTCACACAGGAAGATCAAGAGTTATTTTAACTCCAAAAACTCTAATTAGATTTAGGGGAATCCTTCAACTATAAACATGGTTATGATTTTTCCATAAACGAAGTTCACAAGAAATATAACCTGAGTAAGAAAAATACTAAACCTTCTACTAAGAAAACAACACAAATTGAAAATAATAAATCAGTAGAAGCCCCAACAACAAAAGTTCTGCAAATTCTCCCTAGGGAAATATGCAAAACTCTAGTTCATACCAAAAAGTTTCTAATCCTAAAATTTCACTAAGCCCTAAGATTGTTGACATAACAGATGAAGTTTCTCAAGCTACAAAATATTCACAAAAATCTGATGCTGCAAAAGCATCTAATTCTGCTAAAACAACAAACTTAGATCCTAAAACAAACACTGTTGATCCAAAATCAATAGATCCAAAAGATACTACTACAAAAAAAGCTTCTGACAATTCTAAATCTGAAAAAACATCTATTGCTTCACGAACCATTCCTGAAAAGAAAACAAAGAGCAGTAAGACACAAGAAACTCAAACTAAAAGTGAAAATATAACTGTAGAAAAACAAGATAAACCAACACAAACTAAAGTTACCAAAGAAGAATTAATTCAAATAAGTAAATATCAACCTTCATTCATATTCAAACTGAAATTGAAAAGTTAAAAATACCAATTCCTTTGGCAGAATTGGTAAAACATGATTTCTATAAATCAACCATCACTGAAACATTAAACATAAATGATGGAGAAGACTACATAAAATTGAATGATGATCAACAAGAGTTGATTTTTGGCCCAGATGTAAATGGAAAGCATCAAGATGGATCAGTTCATCCATTTTACTTCAGTTTAACTATTCATGATCAAATCTTACACAACACAATTTTAGATTCAGGAGCTTCACATAATCTAATGCCCAAAGCTATAATGGAAACCCTGAAATTAGGCATTACAAGGCCTTACAAGGATTTATTCTCATTTGACACAAGAAAAGTAAAATGCCTAGGATTAATCAAAGATTTATGCGTAACACTAGTTCAATATCATGGTAAGAGTATACTTATGGACATTGTAGTAGCTGATATCCCACCCAAACTCATGGGGATCAAAGTTACAGGGATATCTACAATTGGACATGTATTATGCTACTATATCGGTTTTTGGTCAACCTAAGAAGTTATATAGGGAAACATTAATGAAATATATGGTAAGTAATGCAGCAAGATCAATAAATTACCCAATTTATTCTACACGTACTGACCTAGATTCATTCATCCTATGTAATGCTGAAAATGATAATGAAATCAAGACTGAACTAAGGGAAGAAAATAAAATACAAAACAATGATAATATTTTTCATGAATCTTTATGGAATTTAGACTTTGATGGCTCAGTAAAAAATTTAGGAGTAGGATCAGGAGTATGGATAACTAATATAGAGAAAAATAATGCAGAAGGCTATGCTTTCAAACTGAATTTCAAACGCACAAACAATATGGCTGAGTATGAAGCCCTCATATTGGGACTCCAGATCATTAAAAATTTAGGAGGTAAAAGAATAGCAATAATGGGAGACTCAGAGTTGATTGTAAAACAAATTAAAGATGAATATTCTATTTACAATCCTAGATTAGGCCGATATAGAGAGACTATATTATATTTGATTGATGATTTATTGGAATGTAATTTCTCTGCAATACCAAGAAGGAAAAAATTACAAGCACATTCTTTAGCAACCTTTTCTAGCACTTTTAATTTACCTTTTCATCCTAATCATATGTATACTGCAGAAGGTAAACACAAACCAATAATCCTAGACAACCTCAAATATTGGCATATTTTTTCACAAGATCAACAAATTTATCATTTTATGAATACTAAAGGTGAATTTCATAACTATAAAATAGACATTGATTGTACCATAGATTAATATTTAGACAATAACATTGATTTGAATAATGTAGATTTAAATAAATTAAATTTTTCTAGTCCAACTAAATTCGATCAATCAGATATAGATAAATTAGAGAGAGTATAAATTGATGAGATAATTGACGAAGAATCTGACATATTAAATCTCAAAGATAATTTCTTGTAGAAATTATATACAAGATGCATGTATATATCCAGATTCCCTTGATCTAACAGTATTTATCTTCTTGCTAAATATATAATCCTTCCACTGTTAATATTTTTTGGAAATTAAAATCAATTGCAAACACATGAAGCAATAAAAACAATTGCACATAACACAGTTTTTTAACAGGAAATCCTGAAGCTGAAAACCCCAACTATCATATATTATGTATCATGGAGATCATGTAACAATCTCATACAAAGCTTATTACATCAAGCTCTCAGTACAATCAATCATCACATACTAATCAGAAGAAATTTGCAAATCCATGCACTGATTTCTTGCCACCTGATAGACTGCCTCCACTGCACAATCCCTGCTGAAGAAGACTCCTGAATGAATTTGAATCTACCTTGATTGCACTATGAAATCCTCATTGGAAACTCCAATGTGTTTGTGGTGCAATCAATGCATCACTATAGTCACAACGAATAGTCCATCTTGCCCTTTCACCTATATCTCCACTAGGTCTCCACTGGAACTGACATGCATTGTAGTTAACTATTGTATTTGTTCATTTGATTAATGAGTTATTATTTTTTAATTAATTAAATAATTAATTCACTCCACTCTCACTAGTGTATCATTTAGTTAGACTAGATACAACTAGCTCAACTGACTTTAACTCCATTAACTGAGTTAAACTGAATAACAACTCCATGAACTACTCTTCCAACTCTGTCATAACTTTGCCACTTCACTTCTAATTGAGTCCACCATGCATGAACCACCAGTAAACCCTAGGAATTGTGTAATTCCTTCAGCCCACTGATTTGACAAATCTATATACTGAAATTAAGTGCTCCAAGAAAATAAGTTGATGTTTATTGTTGGATTATTATTAAGAGCTAATAATAATCGACACTTCTATTTTTAGATCGATGAACTATAAATAGACTTCACCCAATATTCTAAAAATATAATTTCATCTATTTTTCCAACTTGACCAACCATCCACAAATAGCATCCTGCAACTTATGAAATATGATCCCCATGTCTAAAAATAGACATAGTCTAAAAATAGACTTACACCTAAAAATAGCATGCGGGCCCACTTAGTGAAGGTGACTGATTTTCACTAAGCTTCATCATCTTGTTGAATCTCAACACTCCCTCTCAACAAGATAGGGATTATCCTTCACCCCGATCCTGCCTCTATGGTATTCAAATTTTCTCCTACCGAGCTCCTTCGTCAGAATATCTACATTCTGATCTTCCGTAGGAATGTACTGAAGCAACATGACCTTCCACTGCACACAATCTATGATATGATAATACTGGATATCAATATGTTTATATCTATCATGAAACACAGGATTAATCGAGAGTTTAATGCAACTCTAATTATCACAATGTATCACTGTAGGATCTAAATGTGAACTGAACAAACCAACCAGGATCTTCCTCATCCTGATAACCTCAAATGTAGCTTGAATTGCTGCCATGTATTCTGCTTCCGCTGAACTGAGAGCCACAAATATTTGTTTCCTACTGTACCAAGAAACTGTTGTAGATCCAATACTGAAAATCCCTCCTGATGTGCTCTTTCTATCCATTGGGTTGCCTGCCCAATCTACATCCGTGAAGCCATACAACTTCACTGCATCCGTCTGTCTGTACCATAAACCATACTCAGATGTGCCCCTGAGATATCTCAGGACATGCTTGCCTGCCTTCCAAAAGAGCTTGGTATGATTAACCATCACTTTTGAAAGTTGGTTCACCACATAGCATATGTTCGGTCTTGTATTAACTAAATACATGAGCGAACCCACCAACTGTCGATAAACAGTGGCATCCACTACCTCTGCCGATGTAGCATCCTCTTTCCTCCAATTTCCTGGAAGAGGAGTTTCGATAGGCTTGCAGCCTTACATGTGAAACTTCTCAAGTATATCCCGAGAATACTTGCCTTGAGACACAAACAGTTCACCTTCCCGCTGCCATATTTCCAATCCAAGGAAATAATGGAGGCCCAAATCCTTCATCTCAAACTCCTTTGCAAGATCTGCCTTGCATGAGTGTATCAACTACTCATCACCTGTTAGTATTAAATCATCAACATAAAGAACAATGATTAAAAGCTTAACCTCCACCATAATTTGGTACAGGTTTGCATCCGGCTCACTCTTGGCGAAGCCAAGTCTAGTGAAATAGCCATCGATCCGTGTGTACGAAGCACGAGGTGCTTGTTTTAGCCCATACAACGCTCTTTTGACTCTGCACACATGCGACTCACTGCTGAAGATCTCAAATCCTTGAGGCTGCTCAATGTACACCTCTTCCTTAATGATCCCATTAAGGAACGGAGTCTTCACATCTATCTAATGAATGTGCCAACCCATCTACGTTGAGAGAGCAAGGATGGTCCTTATGGAAGAATACCGTGCGACAGGTGCAAAGGTTTCTTCATAATCAATCCCCTTGATATGTGAGAATCCCTGGGCAAAAAATATTGCCTTATACTTCTCGACGCTCCCATCAACAGCTTGCTTTACCTTGTAGATCCATCTTGATCCTACAACTGCTTTACCCACTGGCCTTGGAACAATCTCCCAAGCACTGTTTCTGACAATGGAGTCATACTCCTCCACCATAGCATCTACCCATGTGGGCTCCTGCACTTCTTCTTCAAAAGAAGATGGCTCTTTCACAATACACTTGCTCATAAGAGCCATGTATCCAGTAAATTGGTCAGGTGATTGTCTTTGTCTGCGCTATGATGTAGGGACTCCTACATTCTGTGCCGCATCAAGCTTCAGTCTCTCAAATTTTTTGGTACACTTTGTGCCTTTTCTGATTTTTGGTTCTGCATGAGTGGATTCCTCCACTCCATGAATCTCCTCCTGTGGCTGATCCACATCTAAAGGCTCATCTTTGGGAACAAGAATTTCCTACTCTGCATGCAAGTGTAGCTCCCTCTCAAGCGACAACTTCATGGCTTTCACCTCATTTAATTTTATATCCCGTCGCACCACAGTCATCCGACTGTTTGGAAAATACACACGATAATTATGGGGTGTTTCTATGTAAGCCACAAATATCCCAACTTTTGCAGTCAGCTCCAGTGTCTTCCTAGCGTCCTTTTTCGCATGAATGTAAATAGATGAGCCTAAAATATTCAAATGAGAAATATCAGGCCTCTTACCAATAAAAACTTCTTCAGGTGTACTCATGCCAAGTACTCTATGAGGACAAAAAATTTTCACATAAACTGCAGTGTTGCATCCTTCCACCCACAAGTGCATCGGTAGGCCTTGGTCATGCAGCGTCACTCGTGCAACACCCACGATCATTTTGTTCTTCTTCTTCGCGACCCCATTCTGCTGTGGGTTATGAGGCACTATGAGTTCTCTTTGAATTCCTTTTTTGCTACAGAAGTCTTTGAATTTGCTCGAGATGTATTCACCACCATTATCGCTCCATAGAGATTTCACTTGCTTCCCCGACTCCTTCTCCAACAATGCTTTAAATTCACAGAACTTTGAGAATGTTTCACTCTTATTCTGCATGAATAAGATCCAGCATATACAAGAATTGTCATCAACAAATATAACATAATACCTATGTTTTGCTATTGAAGCAACTGAGAAAGGTCCACACATGTCTATGTGAATTCTCTCAAGGATCATCGAAGCACGATTCTCCTTCTCATAAAAGGTGGTCTTCACAAACTTACCCATAGTACATCCCTTTCACTGATCTGACTGCGCAAGAGTACCCTTGGGAAGTACAGTAGAAAACTGCTGCAAAATCTTCAAAGCGCCATGGTGAATATGGCCCAATCTCCTGTGCCATAATTCACCCTCATCCTGGCTCACCACTTCTTCTGCTTTGCCCATCATTGCAGTGCAGCCATCTACCTCTAGTTTGTATATATTCTTAACTCGAATCCCTATCCTCTTGGTTTGACCCATTGTTTTATGTCACAGGAAAGCTTTTCCATCGTTAAAAACAACGTCATAACCTCTGTCTTCCAACATTGCGACTGAGACCAAGTTCTTCTTCAGACCTGGAACATGCATAAAATCTTTCAACAAAATGGATTACCTGACTCCCACTCAAAGGTAATGGTCCCAATGTCGGTCGTACTGTATTGACTATCGTCACCCATCTCTATATGCATTTGAAGTTCCTTCTCTTCCAAGTCACTAAACAACTCCTTGTCTCCAGTCATATGGAAACACGCACCACTATCAAGATACCACACCGATCCCATAGAGCTTGAAACCAAGAATGTGATCAAAGAGAAATAAATTTCAAATTTAGAGGCTGAGGCCTCTCCAGCTGTAGCTCCAGCAACCTTCTTGTTCTTCTTCTTCTGTCGGCAGTTAGTGGCAAAATGCCCATGTTCGTGATAGTGAAAGCACTTCACCTTGGACAAATCCTACTCCTTGCCTTTAGCTTTGGATTTTGAAGGAAATTTCTTCCCCTTCCCTTTCCTTTCTTTGGCATCCAAAGCGCAATTCTCTTCATCTTCATTCTTTGATGAAGAGCCATCCTTGGTACTTCGCCTTATCTCCTCCTGCACAAGATCCGACCAAAGTCGCTCCCATTCCGGCAGTTTCTCCCATCCATTGACAGAGTCTTCGTAGCTATGCCAACTCTTCGGAAGCCCAAGGAGAGCCAAGCTAACCATGTCTTAATCATCAATAGTAATCCCCACACTTCCCATTTCATCCCTACAGTGGACAAACTTCATGAGATATTTTGGAATACTGTCGCCCTTCTCCATTTTTATTTTCTGAGCTTATCTTTCAGCGTCAACTTCCTCTGGTCACTACTTCTTTGGAACAAATATGTCAAAGACTTCCACATTGTAAATGGAGTGGCTTTCCCATGAATGCTAGACACAATATGGTCCTTCACACCTTCTAACAGAATTATTCTTGTCTTTGCTACCTTATTTTTCCATGCATCAAGTAATGCAGCATCACTAGATCCCGGCTTAGGAACATCGCTACCCATGAACTCCTTCAGTCCATTATCCTCCAGCATCAGCTCCATCCTATCCTTCCATGCTATGTATTTCGAGCTAACATCAAGGGCATACTCCAATCGTAACCCAATTAAATACATTTCAATGTATACTCAACTGTCGCACTAAGAATTTTTAGCAGCAAATTCAAATTGTCCACCAACACAAACTCAAAAATTCTTCACAATTGCAATCTTCAAGAATTAACACTTCTCTAATACCATGTATAAACTATATACAAGATGCATTTATATATCCATATTCTTCTAATCTAACAGTATTTATCTTCTTTCTAAATACATAATCCTTCCACTGTTAATCTTTTGCGGAAATTAAAATCAATTGCAAACACATGAAGAAATAAAAACAATCGCACATAACACAATTGTTTAATGGGAAAGCATGAAGTTGAAAACCCCAAATATCATTTAATATGTATCATTAAGATCATGTAAAAATCTCATACAAGTCTTAGTACATCAAGCTCTTAGTACAATCAATCGTCGCACACTAATCAGAAGAAATTTGCAAATCCATGCACCGATTTCTTGCCAGCTGATAGCCTGCCTCCACTGCACAATCTCTGTTGAAGAAGGCCCCTAAATGAATTTGAATCTACCTTTATTGCACTGTGCAATCCTCATTGGCAACTCCAATGTGTGAGTGGTGCAATCAATGCATCACTATAGTCACAACGGATAGTCCATCTTGCCGTTTCACCTATCTTTCCACTAGGTCTCCACTGGGACTGACATGTACTGTAGTTAACTTTTGTATTTGTTCAGTTGACTAATGAGTTATTATTTGTGAATTAATTAAATAATTAATTCACTCCACTCTCACTAGTGTATCATTCAGTTAGACTAGATACAACTAGATCAACTGATTTTAACTCCATTAACTGAGTTAAACTAAATAACAACTCCATGAACTACTCTTCCAACTCTGTCATAACTTTGCCACTTCAATTCTAACTGAATCCTCCATGCATGAACCACCAGTAAACCCTTGGAATTGTGTAATTTCTTCAACCCAATGATTTTACAAATACGTACACTGAAATTAAGTGCTCCAAGAGAATAAGTTGATGTTTATTGTCGGATTATTATTAAGAGCTAATAATAATCTACACTTCTATTTTTAGATCGACGATCTATAAATAGACTTCGCCCAATATTCTAAAAATAGAATTTCATCTATTTTTCCAACTTGACCAACCATCCACAAATAGCATCCTGCAACTTCTAAAATATGATCAACATGTCTAAAAATAGACTTATGCCTAAAAATAGCCTGCGGGCCCACTTAGTAAAGGTGACTGATTTTCACTAAGCTTCATCATCTTTTTGAATCTCAACATTTCTCACCAAAAGGTTTAACTCCATTAGAAGATTTATTTGACTCAAATGATGTTGCTAGAAAACCCAAAATGGAGCCACTTAGATCTGACATTAAGGAATGCAACATAGGCACAGAACTGAAACCCAAAATCATCAAACTTTCCAAAGCCTTACCTCAATAAGAAAAGGAGAAATATATTGCTCTTTTTAAGGAATTCCAAGATGTTTTTGCTTGGAGTTATGAGGACCTTAAATCCTATGACACCAATATAATTCAACATAAAATTCCTATAAAAGAAGATAAAAATCCCTTTAGACAAAATTTAAGGAGAATCAACCCTGTTTTGATGCCCTTAATAGAAAAAGAAGTTAAAAGAATGTATGATGCTCAGATAATTGTACCAATCGGATATTTTGATTGTTTTTCTAACCTATTTCCAACCATAAAGAAGACAAGAGAGATTAGATTATGTGTTGATTTTAGGAATCTAAACAAAGTATCCTTAAAAGATAATTATCCTTTACCAAGAATGGATAATATTTTACAAAGGGTAGTTGGATCTTCTAGGATTTCTCTTTTAGATATATTTTCAGGATAAATCCATATTTTAGTCCAACCAAAAGATCAAGCCAACACAGTTTTTACTACTCCTTGTGGCACTTTTATGTATGTAAAAATGCCTTTTAGTTTAATGAATGCAGGGGCAACCTTTCAAAGAGCTATGGATATAGCCTTTGCAAAGGAAATTCATGAATTCTTGGTAATTTGCTTAGATGACATAGCTATATTTTCTAAGACTGATTATGAAACCTTAGATCATCTTAGGCAAGTCTTTATAAAATGAAGAAAGTTTGGCATCTCATTAAATCCTAAGAAAACCTTATTTGGATTAGAAGAAGGCAAGTTACTAGGACACATAATTTCTAAGGAACTAGAATAGATCCTACAAGAATAGAAGCAATTCTTAACATCAATCCACCAAGAAACATAAAAGACTTAGAAGCCTTTTTAGGTAAGATTAACTTTTTAAGAAGATTCATATCCAATTTAGCTGAGATAATTAAAGAATTAAATAATTTGCTCAAAAAATATTCAGTTCTTAAATGGACTATTGAGGCCAAACAATTATTTGAATCCATCAAACAGGCCTTAATAATTCCTGATTTCAAAAAGGATTTCATCATTTTCATTTGCTTCAGATCACACCATTGTTGCAGTTTTACTGTAGAAAAATGGCCAGGGTTATGAACAGCCCATAGCTTTCTTTAGCAGAACACTTAGAGATGCATATTTGAAGTACAATATCATGGAGAAACAAGCCTTAGCTTTGGTAAATGCCATTAAAGACTTTAGAGTTTACATTCTCTATTCTCACATTATTGCCTATGTCCCAAATGCTATAGTAAAAGACATTCTTACTCAGGATGGTCCTGAAGGAAGAAGAGGTAAGTGGATTTCCACTATCTTATAATATGGCATAGAGATAAAACCCACAAAGTTGATAAAAGGTCAAGGTGTAGCCAGACTCATGGGTGAATCAAATTGTCATGCCCTAGACATAAATTTTTATTGCCCAAATAGATGATCAGGAAGAGATGGTGACTCCACAAATCAGTGAAGACTTTTTAGACTCACCATGGTATGCAGATATTATATTTGTATTACTAAACTTACAAGCTCCTCCTAGTTTAACAAGAACAAAAGCAAGATTTCTAAAGCTTAAGGTAGTAAGATTTTGTATTTTAGACAATGTACTTTTTTGGAAAGATCAAAGTGGGATTTTATTAAATTGTTTGTTAAAAGAAGAAGCTAACAAGATATTACAAGAATTTCATGCAGGTGACAGTGGAGGACATTTATACTGGAAAACTACTGCAGACAAGATCCTGAGAGCTGGTTTTTATTAGCCTACTTTGTTTGTAGATGTCAAAAAGTATGTGACCTCCTGTCACAAGTGCCAAATATTTGAGGGTAAGAAAAAGTTGTTACCCTTGCCCTTAAAGCCCACCTGGGGTCTTGACTTCATTGGAGAAATTCACCCCCATCATCAGCCCAACACAAGTGGATTCTGATAGCCACTGACTATTTTACCAAGTGGATTGAATCATACCCTCTAGGCAAGCCACAGATACTGTCATTATCTCCTCCTCATAAAGTAACATTCTTTCAAGATTTGGATGTCCTCAAAAGATAATTACTGACAATGAAACATAATTCAAATCTAAGAAAATGATTTACTTTTGCCATAAATACCATATTACCCTAGGAAATTCTACTGCATATTACCCTCAAGGTAATGGTCTAGTTGAATCTTCAAATAAGAGCCTTGTAAACATCATCAAAAAGTTACTGAAGATAAAAAAAATACCTGGAACAAGAAGTTAGTCAATGCCTTATGGGCAGATAGACTTACAATAAAAAAATCTATTAGTACATCCCCTTACCAGCTTGTTTATGGAATGGATGTTGTTTTTCCATCTTCCTTAGGAGTACCAGTAATGAAGATTATCCAAGAGTTACAAGTTGAAACAAATGACATTCAAAGAAGGATCAATCAAACTATTTACTTGCAACAAACCATGGAAGGAGTTTATATCAAGTCTCAAGTTATCCAGGATAAGAGAAAGAAATTTTTTGATAAAACGAATAAAGAAGATGATTTCTACATTGGAGATAAAGTGTTAAAAAGGGATTCAAGAAGAGAAAATAAAGTAAAACATGGAAAATTTGATTTTCTATGGAGAGGACCTTATGTGATTTATGCATATAAAGGTAATAATGCTTTCTAGCTGAAAGAAATGGATGGATGAGCTATGCTATATGGACCAGTAAATGGCAGAATGCTAAAGCACTATTGTTACACAATCTTTTGGTCATCTAACCTATTATCATTAGATGGACCCAAGTACATCATGTAAGACCAATTTTACCTTAAGTAAAATTGCTTTCACTATGTAAAATAACTTAATAAAACACATTTATTAGGTTGTTTATGGTCTAAACAGGAAACCCCAAAGGGAAATATTAAACAAATCTATATTTGTTTTATTTTCCTCACGGAATAATTAATTAAACAATAATTTAATTATTATTCCTGGTCATGTTTAACCCAAAACAAGGAAATTAATTAGATAAATCCTTATTTATCTTATTATTTTCTAGGAATAATTATTTAAATCTTATTTAAATAATATTCCTTGTTAAATATGACTAAATCATTTATAAATAATTAAATAAATAATTATTTATTTAATTATCATTCAACCACTTCCTTAAAATAATAAATAAATCATTTGTTTATTTATTATTTACAAATAAAGGGATTTGACCCAAGTCAAATACCTTTTCCCTCCAACAAATATAATAAAATATTCCATAAAAGGTGGATCTAGATTTGGTTAACATTATTTTAATCATGCACCAAGATCTCGAATGACCCAATATTTTGTTATAAATAGGAGGGTTTTTCCTACCATTCTTCACCTTTTGTTGCCTATTAGATCACTCTGGATCTATACTCTTGGTCTGACTTTGAGCCATTATCATTGTCATATTTTCCATTATTTGTTGTGTGAGCTCCCTTTGAGTTCTATCTTTGTCTGGGTTTTCTATACCAACAAGAGAGAGAAATGCTAGATCTGAAGTGCTGAGGACTTCCAAGAACCCATCCCATTGAGGAGAATTGGAAACATCTTCTTGTTTTCCTCCGAGGTGCCCTTAATACAAAAATTCTTTCAAAAATTGTTCTTTTCTTGTCTATTGGATATATGGAGCAAACCCTTCTTTTTACTGCTTAATGTCTTTCTATGCATAGATCTGGTTTTTTGCAGCTCTTGTCTTGATCAACTAACTGCAGATCTGAAGATATTGGCAGCCATATTTGATGTTAGGGCTATTAGTTATGCGTAGCTAAAGTGATCTTTTTTCGTACACTTCGACAAAGGATTCATACTAACAATTGGCGACTCCACACGGGTTTTCAATGATGACCGCTGTCGTTTTTCATATTCCTGCATATCCAGCTACTTCAGACCCTAGGGTTTCTTTTCAGCTTTTTGTTTTTCCTATTTTCATGTTGTTTTTCACCTATAAAACCCTCAAACATTAAAATTTCTAACTTCATTTGTTCTGACTATTGAAGTAACAGGCATCAGCGCAGGCGGGGCAGTTTTTGAAATGCGCGTAAGCGACTACCGGAGATGCGGGTCGCACTTTTTGGCCCAAAACTGCGACTTGGCCTTCGAGACGCACTTTTCGGCCTCAAATGCGCGCGGCCACCGGATAGAAAACGAGGTCGAAACCTACAACTGCACTTTTTTCTACAAATTTTGCAGGGGTACATGGGTTTTTTTTTTGTACGAAGCTTCGCATCAGGGTTTTCCAACCTCTTGTCTCTGCTGTTGAACCTATTTATGTGTTTTTGACTCAACTAAGTGGGAATATAGCCCTAGGGGGTTAGTACCCTCCACTTTTTGTGGACGAGAGTTTTTAGTTGTTGCGAGGTGTCCGGAAATTTTCGGAAGTTCCGGCCATCTCTTCTCTAGATCTGATCTCACTCTTCGGATCCATTTTAGATCAGCCATTTTTTCCTTTCAAATCACCTCATATAGTTTTTTTGGGTTTGCCTTTAGGGTCACCTCCTTTCCTACTACCTTTAGTTTTTTACACTCCTCTTTTACGACAACCTTGCCTACGCATCTTTGTTGTTTTAAATCTTTATATTGATTATCCTTTATATCCATTGTCCTCGACCTTAGATCTATTGGATTATTTTCGGTGTGTTTTTATTATGTTTTTTTTCCCTATGTTACACTATTTTTGGAGAGACCCGCCTCTTTGGGTTAGATTGACGCATTGTTAGGGCGGCTACTACCCATTATTTCGACGTATATCTTGTTCATCTGTAAATTTATTTCGTTACGCGACACACTTTTTTCTTTGCTCTCAAAATGCCTAGGTTTAAAAATTAAAATTAACGCACGCCACCTCACCCTAAGCGAGCACAGTTGTGCTTGCCACGCAAAATTAAAACATTGTAAAATTAATTGACACGCACCTCTCTTGCCCTTGTTTCGACATTGTAATCACTTGATTACGCACCTCCCTCCTTGTTGGTCATTCTTCTTCCTCCTGTGCCATGTTTGTGTTGTCATCATTGCGCCCCCAAGGCGTGTATCCTGAAGACTTCTTGGCCTTCATCCTCAGTTTCCGGTTGGTCGACCTACTCCTTCTCGTCGTCGTCGAGTTATTACTCCTCTGATTCCACACTCTAACTCCTCTTTTGATTCATTGGGTTCTCCTTTTACTGTTGTTTCTCCCTCTATTATCTTCACTATGTACGGTCCCGAGACTGCGCTGCGGTAATCACAGCCCTCCTGGGGCCCTTACTAGCGGAACCACCACGGGAAAATCCTCATTGCACCCTTGCTCCCTTTCATGGTAGGCCTCGGTATCCTGATTTCAATCATTTGATCAATGATCCTATCCCGCCACAATGTTGGTTGATACTGCTATTCCAACCAAGGCTCCTACGACATTCCCAAGTTCGAAGGCCTTGCTAGAAGATCCTCCAACCATATCTAGATGTCTTTCCACATGTGGTGTTCATCCAATTCCATTCTTGATGATTCCATCATCTTATTGTTCCAACGAACACTTGAGGCTTGACTTCTAAGTGTATGGTATGTTGATCGGGCCACTTCTTCTCATACCACCTTTGCGACTCTTGCACAGGCTTTTTTATCTTACTTCAGCCTCGCCAAATTTATGACCTTTGGTATCAAACTTTTGACTTTTTTTCCGTCAATCATCTATGACCTGCCTATCGATCATGTCCAGTCCGGGAATGGCGGAGAATAAAGAGCCTATTTCAATCCCTTACCTTCGAAGACCATGTCTACATGGACTGGTTCCTTAGATCTCTCTTGCCTCCTATCAGGAAAGATGTCGCATCGCATTTTCCTCAAACTGAAGAAGACGCCCTCCAAATGGCGTTAAAATATGACCTGATCTACGCTCATAAAGGTTATGTTTATACCGTTCTACCTGATCTCCCCAGACACGGTGGTCCCAATGCACCAGGGGCACCTCATGTTGCTGATGGTATCGTTGGAGCTCTCTCTCATCCATACGCCCAACCTCCCATGGGTTATGGTTTTCCTAGACAGGGGGGGTAGCACCTCCCGTAATTTTTCCCCTCCCGGTAGCACATATCTAGGATACGGCATGCCTCCTCTTTTGCCCCAACCCCCTTATTATTCATATCCACATCTTGGTGCTCCAGCTCCTCCAGCATCAGCACCTCTACCTCCCTTCCCTTCTCAACCCATTGTTGGGAAAAATGCGGCAAGCAAGTCAATCGATGTTGATATAATATAAATTCAAATTTTTCTATGAGTAGATTTCCATACGCGGTTTTTATGAATGGAACTAGCGTATGCACGTGGAAATGCAAAAGGAAACTAGCGTATACTGATTTAACTTTCCATATTTAAAGAAAATTCTCAAAAGAAATCTTATAAACAGATTTATCAGTTATGTATCAGCTTATGAAAAGTAATCAATATAATAAAGCATCACACACATGAACACCAATATTTAAGGTGGAAACCCAATTCGGGAGAAAACCACCGATGTTGTCATCTCTGTTTTCAATCTTTATTATATAGAAAACCTTTTGCAACATAGTACTGACACAGACTCAAACCAGTATGCAGGCTTCTACCTGCAGAAGGCTACAACCTTCTCTCATTTTCCAGCTACAACTAGAAGGGAGCTCCAACCCCCTGATCTCATTTACCAGCCTCTCCTGGAAGGGAGCTTCGACCCCTGAAATCAATCACCGGCATCTATTGACAGAAAGCTTCTTCTTTCATACTGATGTGTCAGAAATAAACTAGACTTCAGAATAGATATTCAGATACAAACTCAACCCTAAACATTCATTAATTCAAATAGCATACGCTACTTTTCTTCACTGAAGCCGCGTACATACGCGCTTTCCTGCATACCAACCTGCGTATACTTCTGTGTATTTTATTCTTCAAAAACCCTAACTTCCATACGCGCTTTTTATGAAGAGAACCCACGTATATACACGCTTTTTCTGAAACCAACTAGCGTATAGATCTGTAAAAATAAATTTTGTAGAACAGACCAGATCTATAAAACTTACCCAGATTTATTCATTTTCTTCAGCAGACTTGCGCCAGTTCTTCATGATTTCGTCAGTCGATCAAACCAAAGATTCATCATTGTCAGATCTAGAGATCTTGAACCATCATTATATCCATGGGTGCATCCTAGATTCAGATCTATCTATTAAGAACAGATTTCATCCTTGCAGATATTCCTTAGAGAAATTTATTCATCAACAACCCTTACAAATGCACACATTTCACTATGATCTTCTTCTCCTTAAATAGATTTAGCTTTTACCAATACCATGAGTCAAAACCACACAACTTCCAATGGTGTTCCTGGACGGAATCAAATAAACCATACAGCGCTCAATACTGTGTGCCAAAACCATGGTAATGCCCCTTGGTATTATAATTTTGCAGCGCAAAAGGGCATACGTGACTTGGGATGTACTTATCCGCGTGTATACGCGACTTGGCCTTTACAAAAGCGCGTATACATTGTGACATATTATATTTATCATTTCTCCGGCACATACATGACTTCTTTTTCTCTGTCACATCTGAGCTGAACTGTAGATACATCATTCTTACATCTTTAACACATAGGTTTCTATCCAAAGACAACTCATCAAGTCAGTTTCCATCAAGGACCATCAAGGACAACTTTATCAAGTAGGTTGCCATCAAGGACAACACATTGCATCATATTGCCAACAATCTCCCCCTTTGGACTTGATGGCAACCATGACCAGAAATATATTCAGCAACAACATTCTTCCCCTTTGACATCAAGGGCAAAGGGTAGATCAAGATCCTTTGTATCGACAATACCATGCTCCCCCTGAGATCATGCTGCATCTTTAAACATAATTTTTCAATGACTCTATGACCTTTCCTATCACCAAGGACTCATACATACATCAAAGATCCAACCAAGTGGATTTACAAATTTGACTCAATTACCCAATCAAGTGGGTTTACAAAATGGAATAAGTCTTTGCATGACTGAATATTACAATTTTTACATCATGGGTCTCAACATGACCTTTTTCATCAAATTACATAAATGACTTATACAATCAAGATCAAAGATTCTCAAGCATGAGATCAGACTACAAAAAATAATTAGAATGCCAACAATGCATCCTTTCCACATGACTAGTGCTCCCCCTTAGCCTGTGCATCCTGAACACTTTCAACAGCAAATCATCAAGGCATCTTCATCAGAAGTATTAAAGAATGAAACAGAAATATGAGAGCTAGAACATCACCAGAGAGGCCCAACAGTACTGCAGCTGTGCTGAAGAATGCTGACCCAGAAAATTTTTGTCAGCAAACACTCATACGCGGTTTTCTGTGTATAAACTCGCGTATATACGCGACTGTCCTTCAAGAAATCCGCGTATCCAATTTAATCTTCTGAATTCAAGTAGATTTGATCTTCTGCATGGAAAAGACTACTCCCAGCTTCTGTCTGAGATATTCGAACGCTTCCTTGGGTAAAGGTTTGGTAAATATATCAGCAACTTGTTCTTTGGAGGGAACATACTCCAACTTCACCTTTTGTTCAAGCACTTGTTCACGTAAGAAGTGATACTTGATGGGAATGTGCTTGGTCTTGGAATGCATAACATGATTCTTTGAGATACTTATGGCACTTGTATTATCACACATAATGGAGATAGGAGGTGAACATTTGATTTGAATGTCTTGTAAGGTTTGCATCATCCAAAGAAGTTGAGTGCAACATGATGCGGTAGCCACATATTCTGCTTCTGCTGTAGATAAGGCAATAGAGCTTTGCTTCTTGTTGAACCAAGATACTAACCGGGGCCCCATATAGAATGCACCACCACTAGTGCTTTTCCGATCATCAACATTTCCAGCCCAATCTGCATCAGTGTAAGCATGAAGAGTGAGATCAGCATTCTTTGGATACCATAGTCCAAAGTCTTGAGTTCCTTGTAGATATTTGAATATTCTTTTGACAGCCTGGAGGTGAGACTCTTTTGGATTAGCTTGGAATCGTCCAACAATCCCAACTGCATGCATAATGTTTGGCCTAGTCCTAGTGAGATAAATTAGACTTCCTATCATAGATATGTATTCTAGTTGATTCACCGCAGGAGAATCATCATGAAAACTGAGATTACATCCGGTTATCATTGGTGTACTTACAGGTTTGCACTCTTCCATGCCATACTTCTTCAAAATTTGCTTAATATATTTTGCTTGTGATAAGAATATGCCATCTTTTTCTTTTTGCACTTGCAAGCCAAGAAAGAATGTTAGTTCCCCAAGTAAAGACATTTCAAATTCTTGTTGCATAACAGAAGCAAATTTCTTACTCATAGACTCTTCATTACTTCCAAAGATGATATCATCAACATATACAACCACAATCAATAGTTTATCATTTTCATTTTTTTTGTATAAGTTGCTATCAGCAGACCCCTTTGAAAATCCTTGTTGATGAAGATATTTGTCAAGATGATAGTACCATGCCCTTGGAGCTTGTTTGAGACCATATAGAGCCTTTTTCAGTCTACAAACAAGTTTTTCATCATTTCCCAAAATGAATCCTTCTGGTTGTTCTATATAAACTTCTTCTTCTAGATCACCATTGAGAAAAGCAGATTTAACATCCATTTGATAAACTTTGATTTGTTGGAAGCTTGAAAAAGAAAGAAACATTCTTATGGCTTCAAGTCTGGCTACAGGAGCAAAAGTTTCTTCAAAGTCTATACCTTCTTGTTGAGCATACCCCTTGCAAACAAGTCTAGCTTTATTTCTTATAACATCCCCATTCTCATTTAACTTATTTTTGAATATCCATTTAGTTCCAATGACATTTTTGTCATGAGGTCTAGATACTAATTCCCAAGTGTGATTATTTTCAATTTGATCAAGCTCTTCATTCATGGCTTGAATCCAACATTCATCTTTGCTAGCTTGATTGACATTTTTTGGTTCAATAGTGGATAGAAATGCCAGATAGCTAGAAGATCCCACAAGATTCCTTCTTGTTTGTACACCTGATCCCTTTTCTCCCAAAATTTGAGATTCTGGATGATTCTTTTGAACATATCTGGATGGAGCTTTTTCAGATAAATCATCTTAGGGTTCTTCATTGGGTTCACTGTCTATTTTCGATGTAGAAGGATATACGTCATCATCATCTTCATCTGTTGTTTGTTTTTCTTCTTTTGGAGCTGCAGGAGACTCATCAATAACAAAATCAATACATTCAACAATCTTCTGAAGTCTTTTATTGTAACATTTATATGCTCTACTCCTAGAGGAGTAACCAAGAAGTATTCCTTCATCTACTCTGGGTTCAAACTTTCCAAGTTTTTCATCATTATTTTTGATAAAACATTTGCTTCCAAAAAATCTAAAATGCTTCACAGTGGTAGGATTACCATACCAGAGTTCACATGGAGTTTTATCACTATTTACACGAACATGTGCCTTGTTAAGAATATTTACCACTGTATGTGCTACTTCTCCCCAGAATGTGTCAGGTGTACCAGAATCATCAAGCATAGCTCTAGCCATTTGTTGAACTGTTCTATTCATTCTTTCTGCTACGCCATTTTGTTGTGGAGTTCCAGCTACAGAAAACTGTCTTTTTATGCCATGTTGTTCACAAAATTCAAGGAATTCATCTGATGTATATTCTCCTCCTTGATCAGATCTAAGACACTTGATTTTTAGATCTAATTCATTTTCAACCAGTGCTTTGAAGATCTGAAATTTTTCAAATGCCTCATCTTTGTGTTTAATCAACCCAATCCAACACATTCTAGAGAAATCATCAATAAATAAGATATAGTATTCTTCACCACGTGGTGACTTTTTCCTCATAGGTCCACATATGTCAGTATGAATGAGTTCAAGAGGCTTACTTGATGATCCTTCCTTGGCATTAAATTTCACTCTAGTTTGCTTACCGAATTGACAGGATTTGCATATGATACTTTCAGGTAGAGTAATATTGGGAAGACCACGAACAACATTAAGTCTGCTTGATTTGTTGATTTGAGAGAAGCTTAGATGCCCCAACCTTCTATGCCATAGCCAATTTTATGAAGATTTACTCAAGTAACATTGTTCTTTGCAGTTCTTCAATACATACAAGTTGCTTGGAGTTCTTTTTCCTTTTATAATTGTTTTACCTGTATCAAGATCACGTACCACACATTCTTTTGAACTAAAGACAACTTCAGTTCCTTGATCACACATTTGACTTACACTTAACAGGTTATACTTTAATCCATCCACATACATGACATTATTAGCTTTCACCTTTTCTTTTAGAAAAACAGACCCTTTTCCCTTAATGACAACAGGAGTATCATTTCCAAATGTAACATTCTTTTCCTTTACTAGAGCACTATATGCAAGAAGTTTGTTTTTGTCACCTGTCATGTGTTTTGAGCATCCACTATCAATACACCATTGATTTTCTTCACCTTCTGCAAATAAAGCTATGCCACAATTTTCAACCTGTAATTCCTTATTTTTCCACACTTTGGTGTTTGAAGGAAAATGCTCTTTTGGCTAGACTTTGCTCTTGCATTCAGATTCTTTATGGCCAAAGTTATTGCAATAAGCACATTCAACTTCATTTTGAAGAGGAGAAAAGTTGTTATAGGTATTCTTCTTTGTTCCAATATCCATCCTTTTATTTCTTGCTTATCTTGTCATGATGGTTTTATATGCAACACATTTAACAACTTTATGACCAAAATTGTGACATGAGAAACATTGTCCATTGAAGAAGAAATTTCTGCTATTATGAAATCTTCTACTTGAATTTACCTGTTGGTTGGTGTTTCTTTGAAAGGTATTCTTGTTAGTGTTCTTTGAATTTATTTGGTCATGCTTTACCTGTGAAGATTCTTTATTCCCTTGCTGAGTGGCAGAATGTTGGATACTGGCTGTAGCTGCTTTTAGATAATTTGGTGCTGAAGTCTGAGAAGATTCTCCAATATATCCAAGACCTATCTTTATAAAAGGAGAACGTTGTACCTTGATAATCTCATCTAAGGTTTCAGATCCTTTAGCAAATCTAAGATTCAAAGTCTTCACTTTCTCAATTTCTTTTATTAGACTTACTATTTCACATTCTAATTTCTCATTGTGTTTCTCCTTTTCTTCAAGCTGATTTTTCAAAGTTTTTATGGATATTTTACTTTCTTCTAAGCATATTTTGAGTTTATTGAATTCATCAAGAAAATCATTGTCCTCTAAAGCATCCATAAAAGTATCTTTTTCTTCTCTAGATTCTTTTTCAAATTCCATGAGAAGTCTAAGATCTTTTTCACATTCTTCCTCACTGTCAGATAACCCATCACTGTCTTCATGAGTATAGTAACTTTTTCTAGTGCTAAACCGATTCTTATTCCTTCTTGCTACTTCCTTCCCTTTTCCATGTATTTCTTTGTAAGGACACTTAGCAGCATAATGACCAACTCTTCCACAAGCAGAACATTTGAAAGGAAGCTTACCTCTGAACCGTCCTGTGCCAAGTTGGAGTTTCTTTACAAAATTTACCTCATCTTCTTCTAAGATATACCCTGATCCTTCTGTCTCTTGTACTTCTTTCCCTTTTGTAGAAGCCCTAAAGATGGCTTATTTGACTTCAGATGGTCCTCCTCTTCTCATTTCACATGCAGTTAGTATGCCATGAAGTTGCACCACAGTAAGATTTTGAAGATCCTGCTTTTCTTCAAGAGCAGAAACTTTTGACTCAAATTTTGCCGTTAGTGATCTTAAAACTTTTTCAACCAAAGTAGATTCGGTTATTGTTTCTCCCAGATTTCTCATACGATTTACAATATCATCAATATGTAAAAATAAATTGGCAATGCTCTCCTCATTATGCATTTTTAGATTCTCATATTGAATTCTGAGAGTTTGGAGTTTAGCACTTTTTACCTTTGCATCACCTTCATAGTTTAGAATGATTTTGTCCCATATTTCCTTTGTTGTATCCAGCTGCATGACTTTGAAAAATTCTGATTCAGTTAGACTTCCCAATAGAGCATTGACCGCCTTTGCATTTGTTTCATAATTCTTTCTTTCTGTTGGATCTGTTGGTGTTGCGGCTGGATATTGATATCCTCCTTCAACCATAGCCCATACATCTGCTCCTAGAGACTGAAGATAGGATCTCATCCTTGTTTTCCAGAAGATTAAATTGTTTCCGTTGAAGAGCGGAGGCCTGATAGATGATGTTCCTTCTTGATTGATCTTCCTTCTAGTGGCTAAGATTTTTCAGAAGGACCTGCTTTGATTCCAATTGTTGGGAAAAATACTGAGAGGGGGGGGGGGGTGTGAATCAGTATTTAGAGCTTATAATATAAATTCAACTTTTTCTATGAGAAGATTTCCATACGCGGTTTTTATGAATGGAACTAGCGTATGCACGCGGAAATGCAGAAGGAAAATAGCGTATACTGATTTAACTTTCCAGATTTAGAGAAAATTCTCAGAAGCAATATTATAAACAGATTTATCAGTTATGTATCAGGTTATGAGAAGTAATCAACAGAATAAAGCATCACACACATGAACACCAATATTTAAGGTGGAAACCCAATTCAGGAGAAAACCACCGCTGCTGTCGTCTCTGTTTTCAATATTTATTATATAGAAAACCTTTTGCAACATAGTACTGATGCAGACTCATACCAGTACGTAGCCTTCTACCTGCAGAAGGCTACAACCTTCTCTCATTTTCCAGCTACAACTGGAAGGGAGCTCCAACCCCCTAATCTCATTTACCAGTCTCTCTTGGAAGGGAGCTTCGACCCCTGAAATCAATCACCAGCATCTATTGACAGAAAGCTTCTTGTTTCATACTGATGTATCAGAAATAAACCAGACTTTAGAATAGATATGCAGATACAAACTCAACCCTAAACATTCATTAATTCAAATAGCATACGCTACTTTTCTTCACTGAAGCCTCGTACATACTCACTTTCCTGCATACCAACCCGCGTATACTTTTGTGTATTTTATTCTTCAGAAACCCTAACTGCCATACACGCTTTTTATGAAGAGAACCCGCGTATATACGCGCTTTTTCTGAAACCAACTAGCGTATAGATCTGTAAAAATAAATTTTGTAGAACATACCAGATCTATAAAACTTACCCAGATTTATTCATTTTCTTCAGCAGAATTGCGCCAGTTCTTCATGATTTCATCAGTCGATCAAACCAAAGATTCATCATCGTCAAATCTAGAGATCTTGAACCATCATTATATCCATGCGTGCATCCTAGATTCAGATCTATCTATTAAGAACAAAGTTCATCCTTGCAGATATTCCTTAGAGAAATTTATTCATCAACAACCCTTACAAATGCACACATTGCACTATGATCTTCTTCTCCTTAAATAGATTTAGCTTTTACCAATACCATGAGTCAAAACCACACAACTTCCGATGGTGTTCTTGGATGGAATCAAATAAACCATACAACACTCAATATTGTGTGCCAAAACCATGGTAATGCCCCTTGGTATTATAATTTTGGAGCGCAAAAGGGCATACGTGACTTGGGATGTACTTATCCGCGTGTATACGTGACTTGGCCTTTACAAAAGCGCGTATACATTATGACATATTATATTTATCATTTCTCCGGCACATACAGGACTTATTTTTCTCTGTCACATCTGAACTGCACTGTAGATACATCATTCTTACATCTTTAACACATAGGTTTCTATCCAAAGACAACTCATCAAGTTAGTTTCCATCAAGGACCATCAAGGAAAACTTCATCAAGTAGGTTGCCATCAAGGACAACACATTGCATCATATTTCCAACACCCATGCAATGGCAGTCACCACCCCCTCAAGAGCAGGTGGATGTACAACAGGGATTCGTGGCTACCCAACCACCTGATGGACAAGGGGCCACTCAACCTTCACCTTTTGGTTCCTCCGATTACCAGATCCTTATGATGAACTTTGATCAACCTTTAACCATCGACCTTAACCTTCAAACTCGGTCTCGTCAGTACCCCAAGCCTCCCGCTCCGTATATCCTCGAGTCATCTTCTTCAGGTTCTATAGAGCCTCTTTTGAAATCCAATGGTCCCTTGCATATCCCTCAGCCCAAATTTGAGGTTCATACCAAGATTCCTAAGGGATCATTACGCCGAAATGCTGCTTCTGGTCAAGCTGCTCATTCGCATAGCATAGTATATGATTTGGTGTAGTCTCCTGCTGCCATTTCAACACTGGAACTCCTCTAGTCATGCCCTTCCCAAAATAAGGCTCTACTATCCACCCTAGGCGCCTTAGATCCTGCTGATGACCAATTGATTGTTTTCGAAACCCATCAATCAGAACATCCCCCTTTTCCTGCTTCTGTAGCCTTCCAAATCCCCATCAAAATCCGGAACACTCATGTTTCTCAGTGTGTCATTGATGAGGGGACATCCACCTGTGTGATGTCTACCTCAGTTTGGAAACGATTCGGATCTCCTGAATTGGCCCCTTCCATGATCACCCTTCAAGCATGGTGTTATGGCCTAAATCTACCTCAGGCTAAGAAAGGCAGAATCTAGGGTAACATCAAACCACACTTAACCTGGTAGCTAGCCCTACCAGATCGGGAGAGGGCTCTCTCCTTGTCAATCTTAGCAAAAAATAATCGATGAGGCTTGATATGACTTGATGTAAAGATTGATTTTAGGCTAGGTATGTGTGAAAAATAGTTTGTTTGATTTTAAGGGTGTTTTGTTGGCTTGAATGGAAAAACAGATTTTGGGTCTGGGGAATGAGGCTTAGTTTTGCAGAGATCTCAATGGGGCAAGGCAGGCAATTGATTTGACACTTCCAATTGAAAGAAATGGAGAGCTTTAGATCGGTGAGGAGTTGAAGAGATTAAGAAACCTTCAGGGATCCTCTTCAAACAGCTGAAAACATAAATAACTAAACAAACCCTAGGCAGAGCACTGCAATTTCAATGGATTCTACCTTTATCCTTGTTTTTTTTAAGTTAAGAAGGAATAAGAGAGAAAATGGCATACATAAAACACAAGTAAACTTACATTTACAAAGAGAAACACAATATCAAAGCAATATTCCACATGAATCCCATAGAGTGCTGCAAACCCTGGCCTATTCCTTTGCCAAACTACAGAGATGAATGTACAATGATGCTCAAAGCATTCCCAAAAGTCCAAACATGCTAATCACTGAAAAATCACAAGATATAGACAAACAAACACTCATCCTAGCTTCTATAGGTCGAGCTCATGATTTTAGGAGCTGCTCCAACAAAATCTAAACTAAGAACTAGAAAGTAGGTAGTGGAACAGCTTGCCTCTAAAAACTAGGAAACTGATTCATTCAATTGCAAACTAACTTTTGATGGATGAATCTACCTCTATGAGTGAAAATTTAGAAAAATTACATCAAGATCCATCAAATTACATTAAATTACATCATTATTTTTACATTTATAAGTAATAAACTCAAACTGTCAAAAAATAGGTGAAAAATAGAGTTTTTGGGTCAAAATGAGTAAATTTCCTCCAATGCACCGCGCCTGATTTCCCTATGCGTCACGCCTGTTTGCAGCTGATTTTGGAGGCCTTCCCAGTGTCAAAATTTGCTCTAAGTGGGCTTGTTGGAAATTTCTGCCTATATAATTTCCAACACAAGTATAATTTCTGAATTTGGCTTCCATTTGCCCCTCCAAAACTGTGTTCTCCCAAGACTGCTTCCTGTGTGTCAAAAAAGGGGCAGAAAGGTCATTTTTGGAGTGTTTTTGACCCTTTTGGAAGCCCAAAACCTATCAAAATTTCTTGGAAATTTGTAGGAATGCATATTTTTCCATGAAAAATCTAAAAATATTGAGTTTTCATCAAAAGGAGTCCCTTATCAAAAGAGCGCGCTAGGTGGCGCGGCGCATTGGGCAGAAAAACCTGTGTTTTAGCTCAAAAATTCCAAAAATGAAAAAAGTGTCCCAAATTTTTTGAAATTTGGGCTGAGTGTCCTCCATTAAGTACTATGTTGGGCCAAGGAAGCCTCGGCCAAGATCTGAAGTCTATCATGCTTTTTCCGCCGCTTTGAGGCCTTCTTCAACTTGGCCTTCAAGATCTTGATTCTTGCTTTGCAAACATGGTTTCTCGCCCAATAATGATTGGCCATGTGCCTCAACATGTTTTTCTCGTTGTTGGCCTTCTCTAGCATCCTTTCCCAAGTGCAATTTCATTCTCTCAAGCCAAGGTTCCCGGTCATGTTCAATCTCTTGCTCATACCCATGATCATTGTCTCTTTCCATTGTTTTCCTTTGGCTTTGAAAAATGTGGTTTTACATGCATGGTTTTGTGGATAAAAGTGTGAAAATATGGTGGAGGAAGTGTAAAAAATTATGTGTGAACAGATTTTAGGGATGGGATTAGGGTTTTAGGGATGTGAGTAGGGTTTAGGGAGTGTAGGGTTTGGGATAGTGGGAATTGGGGATAGGGGTGAATGAATTTAGGGATATTGGGGGTAGTGAAATGGGTTAATGAAACTAGAAAAGAAGTGAGGGAATAAAAATGTGAGGGAGTGATGGAGAGGATTTGGTAGCAAAAACACAAAGACAAACCCTGGGCAATTGTTTTTGAGCAAATTTGGAAGGAGGTAGGGTTTGAATTTTACACACTAAACCACCATAAATTCTAAGAAAAAAAATATTTCACTAGCAAGGGAAGAACTATAGACTTACTTGCACACCATAGGATTGAGAAAATTTGGAAATTTGAGGGATTTTATGGTTAAATTGGGCTTGCAGCGCTATGCACCGCGCCACAAACCTAATGCGCCGCGCCTCTCACCCAATGCGTAGTGCCTTTTTGAAGGAGACTTTTGGAGACCTTCCCGGTGTCAAAATTGGGTGCAGGTAGCTCGTTGGAAATATTATTGAGTCTAATTTCCAACCCAACTTTAATTTTTCAATTTGGAGTTTATTTTCCTTGTCAAAAATTAAATCTCCCAAGATTGGTCAAAATGTGCAAAATGTGGCTACCTCAAGGTAGAGTACTATTGCAATCAACGTTTGAAGGTCTTCCTCAACTCCAAATTGAGCTCATGATAGCTCGTTGGAAATATATTTGTGTCTAGTTATCATTTGACTCATCAAGAAAGTCATTTTTCCAACCAAGCTAGGAGAAATCTTGATTTTCCCAAGGTCACTTCAGAGGTGCATCAATTCTCCTGAGGCAACTGTATTTTTCACATTTATCTAAAACCATGACACTTGTGTAAACCATGATGGAGGTTTTTATTCCTTGGCCTATTTTGGACAAAAACCTCTCTCATGTTTCCCAAATTCATCTTGTATTTCTCAGAAACATCATTGGAGTAAAGCCTATCTCGATGTGTGGAACAAGGGATTTGTCGAAATGAAGTGAAATGAAGGGGATAAGGGGCTTCTAAATTATTGAGAAAATTTTGAGAAGTATGGAGGGATTTTAGGAAGCAGGGGAAAGTGGAATTTAAAATATTGAGTAAGGGGAAGGGGTCCAAAAGGGCAAAACACAGGCCTAGCCTAGAAAATTGTCAACTTCTAGCAAGAAACTAGGGTTTGTGCGAAAATGAGGAATTTGGGGTATCTCAGTGATGGGAAGTGTTTAATAAGGTACATTAAGGATAGGGGAAGGTGTATGAACATTAGGATACAATTTTTGCTGATGATTTGACCATCCAAGAGAAATTACCTTGAAAACCCTAGGAAAGGGAAATGAACCTTACCTAGGCACAACTGAAGCATGAACAAGGTGTAAAATGACCCTTTGGAATCTGGCATGAATGAAAACCATTTGAATTATGGTACACTCAGCTGAATGGTGACATGGACTGACATTTGGACAACTTTGACAGTAGTAAAAGAAAACCCTAGCCCTAATACCTAGTGACCAAATTTTGCTTGAAGACTCACTGAAATGACAAAATTTTACCTTGACACCTTAAAATCACTTTTTAAGAGCATGTTTGATCACTGGAGGAAGGCTGAAAATACTGACACTAACACGTGGGATGGCCATGCCTCCCACCCCTTGGCCTATTCCTTAATTGTCCTATCACTCTTGCAGGTAAGACTGTTTGCGTTGACGTTGAAGTCATCGACGCCCCTCTTGATTATAACATTCTTTTTGGGCATAGCTACAATATGCCATTTCTGTTGTCCCATCCATGGTCCATCACAATATTTTTTTCCCTCATAATGGAAATATAGTCACCATTTACCAGTTGACATATCATGAGCCAAACTCTCAGACCTCCCCTGAGTTGACCATCTCTTCTGTTTCCAATAAGCAAACCATCGATTCTTTGACCAGTGTCTCTCCCGATGTCTACAAAGACTCCTCTTTGCATGGAACCTTCCCTGGTCTTCCTCCTTCTCCTGTCTCTGATCCCAGCTCATCGAATGTTTTCATGATGCAATCGTCTCGGGCTACTCTCAAGAAACTTGCTTCAGCTAGTCAAAAATCGAGCTCTCCGAAACCTACTCCTAGCCCTTCACCTATAATTGGTATCCATCAGCCTCTCTATCCTCCTGGAACAGTTCCCCGAACCTTAACCATCTTTGAACCATCCCTCCTGGCCATTACCCCCCCCCCGATCAGATACCGTTCCTTTCTCCCCCTCCCGGAGTATACTCGGTACCTGTCATGGCTACCCTTTCTCTCGCCAACTTGACCCTGGGTATACCTGTTTGGTACCTTGACCCTCCAGTCGCTACCCCACCTAGTCACCCCAAACCCTACCTTGCTTTGACCCCGGTTCAACCAGTCCCCATCACTTCTCCCGATACCACAGTACATCCCATACCTCAACAGGAACCATCTCATGTTGTGACGGTATTGGGAAAAGGGGGCAAAGCTCACACAAAATAAACTAAGGACAAAGATGCCCCGACAAAACCTACCCCTCCTTGGCCACCAAATCACGTTATCCAGTGTGCCTTGTACAATGTTTTCGGTCACACCACCCATACATGTCATGAATTGCCACATCTCAAGACCATGGTCAATGAGACGTTTCCGAAATCCGATATCCTTGAGGTCTATGTCCCTATACCTGATTCAATCCCGAAACTCAAAACCTTGCACAAAAATCACCCTTGTGCTTTGTGTGATTTCCATGGCCACTATACTCACCTCTGTCCCTACCTTGAAGAGTACCGCTCATCTTTGGAAGCGGTTCACCAATTCAAGGCAAAGCGCAATGAGTCCACCACTCCCTTATTTGCGCGTTTTGCTTCAGAAAAACCAGAGGACACAAATGCTCCCATCGACATTCCCCCTCCTGATGTTGAGATGACGAAGCCTTTGTCTACCATTTTCTACCTATCATCATCCATGAGACCCTCGATGGCAGTCCCCTTGGAGACTTCCCCTGATGTTTCGCTTGACCTACCATCAGTGATCACCCTGGGCTCAACATTGGTAGATCCTTTATCTGCTTACTCTTCTGTCACCCCTTGTGACGATGCACATGTGACCCTCTCTTCTCATGATGATGATTTAGGTAGCTTCATCATGTCAGGTGGTCTTTCTTCCACCATTCACCCCATCTTCTATCACGATGACGACGTTATGGAAGAAATCACCACCCCTGACTTTATCTATTCCCCCTTACATCGAACCCATGTGTTAAAACCACATACACCTTGTGGCCATTACATTGAAACCCAATGTTTGGGTAAGGGGGCACCCATATTTGAGAGACCAGGAGAAACACTTCTCCACAACTCTCCTAGTGTATCTGGTTGTGTCTACTTTAGTCCCATTGTTCTTCCACATTTATAAGAACCTCTAGAATCCCATATCACTTTAGATCACTCTAGGGATGATACCCCTTATCGTTCCTTCATCTTACATCAACAACCCAGTCTCTTAGACATTGTTGTTGACCAACTTATGGATTTTCCAGGAGAGCATCAGTTCATTATCTCCAAATACTCTCTTTGGGATAGTGACACTAGGTCTACCAACCCGGAACCTTAAAGTCCATTTGCTTCATATATGCAGTACTAAAATATATTGGTAATCCTCCATTTCCTTTCTCAAACTGCATAACCATAGCAAAAACAAATGACGCACCACATCATTAAAATGTGTTTAGATTCACCTTTTTCTAAATACATTTTGGTTTGACCACAACATGCTTGGGGGCACCTATTCCCCTCAACCATAAAAGTCCCAAATCTCAGCCGAAATCGGCACTGAAACCCCCTTTCTTTGAAAGGTCGCACTTCTCAGGTCATTTCCTGGGATAGGTCGCAATTCTTTGCCCAGTACCTACTACCCAGATCGCAGAATAGACCCCAAAAAAAGTGCGACTTGGCATGTTCATGAGCTTTGGGTACCTGTTAGTTTTTAGTTACTTGATACTTCACCATGACATATTTTATCCAAGAAGCGTCACTTCACCCCTCTTCAAAATCGAATTTCTTCACTTGCAACACTCATACTAGGGGCACCACTTGGCCTCCATACTTTTCCTTGCTCGTGTTGATGTTCTTCGTGAGTCACCATCTTGTACTCATGTTTTTATGGTCCCCCATTGGACCTTTACTGTGTGGCACCACCATCAAGTCGCCCTTGTTTAGAGCATCTGAGTTGAGTCATCATCGCATTCATGGAGTCTATCCTGAGTCCCTTTGTATCCTACTATAGTTCTCCATCCTTCATTACTTGGTCCCTCTCTCGTGTCGCACATTATGGCCTTCAGTCCCACTATCCCCTATCCCTCATGATATTGTGTCAGTCGATGCCAGGTCATCCATGCCCTTTATGCTTTAACAAGGGAAGTCGTCCATTCGCTACTCAGTACCCCCCATTTCATCATCATCATTGGTGTCAGTCTATCAGTCGCTCTACTATTTTCTCTTGTGCCTTATTTGAGGATTCCTTATTGCCTCACCTATGGCGGACCTCCTTCTGTCGACATCAGCTCATTCATTCCAGAAGACAGGTCTAGAGGGTGGTGTACCTTGGTTCCAGCTTCCATTCTTTTTCGGCGCCTCGGATCAAGTAAAGGGACTACTTATTTCTCTTTGACTTGGTTGTTTCTCACCTTCATCTCCTTTTAGTATGATCGAGATCTGTATACTTGATGGTCCAATGATGCAGCAGCTGTTTTTCGTGATTCCCGGGTGTGTGTGAGATGTCTCAACCCTCATGAGGGGGTGGCCCTGCAGGCAGCCCCCCACATGCCCGAATGACCTCTTCCTCACATCTTTCAATGCAGCTCCATACATTTGATGATGTCAGCCTTAGCCGCTTGCAGCACCTCTTTTGTTTGCATGTATCAGTTAGATTTTGTGAGTCCTTCCACATTTATAGGGGGCATTTGGGTTGTATTTTTATCTCATGTACTCAGATATTATTTTATAAGTCCTGGCTATTATCCCAAGCACAACATATATGTGGAATTCCTCTTTATATATTTTATATGGCTCATGTTTATGCCATTATGTACTTTATAGTTCGGTCCCTTGTTTACTGGACGCACTATTCTTTTGTACTTTGTCTCGGCGGATATAAGTATGCCTCCCACGGCGCCTCTAGCACAGGTACCCTCTCATAAAAAGAGACTTGTTGCACTTGTAAGTCTCATCTCCTCAAGGTCTAGTTCTTCAGCACATTATGCTACCTTGCATTTCTCTCTCTGACTTCCCTTTTGATGTCTGGTGATTCAGTTCTTACAACGTAATTTTGTCATACGATTTGCTCCTAACACTCGCACACTGGGGGGCAATCTGTTACACCATTTTTTGGTCATCTAACCTATTATCATTAGATGGACCTACATACATCATGTAAGACCAATTTTACCCTAAGTAAAATTGCTTTCACTATGTAAAATAACTTAATAAAACACATTTATTACGTTGTTTATGGTCTAAACAGGAAACCCCAAAGGGAAATATTAAACAAATCTATATTTGTTTTATTTTCCTCATGGAATAATTAATTAAACAATAATTTAATTATTATTCTTGGTCATATTTAACCCAAAACAAGGAAATTAATTAGATAAATCCTTATTTATCTTATTATTTTCTAGGAATAATTATTTAAATCGTATTTAAATAATATTCCTTTTTAAATATGACTAAATCATTTATAAATAATTAAATAAATCATTATTTATTTAATTATCATTCAACCACTTCCTTAAAATAATAAATAAATCATTTATTTATTTATTATTTACAAATAAAGAGATTTGACCCAAGTCAAATACCTTTTCCCTCCAACAAATATAATAAAATATTCCATAAAGGGTGGATCTAGATTTGGTTAATATTATTTTAATCATGCACCAAGATCTAGAATGACCCAATATTTTGTTATAAATAGAAGGTTTTTCCCATTCATTTGTCACCTTTTGTTGTCTATTAGATCACTTTGGATCTATACCCTTGGTATGACTTTGAGCCATTATCATTGTCACATTCTCCATTATTTGCTTTGTGAGCTCCCTTTGAGTTCTATTTTTGTCTGGGTTTTCTACACTAACAAGAGAGAGAAATTCTAGATTGAAGTACTGAGGACTTTCAAGAACCCATCCCATTGAGGAGAATTGGAAACACCTTTCTTGTTTTCCTCCCAGCTGCCCTTAATACAAAATTCTTTCAAAAATATTGTTCTTGTCTTGTCTATTGGATGCATGGAGCAAAACTTTATCTTTACTGCTTAATGTCTTTTTATGCATAGATCTAGATTTTTACAACACTTGTCTTGATCAACTAACCGCAGATCTGAAGATATTGGTGGCAATATTTGATGTTAGGGATATTAGTTATGTGTAGCTAAAGTGGTCTTTTTTCGTACACTTTGACAAAAGATTCACACTAACAACTACTACTCCCTTGAGATAACAAATAGTTAGTTTCATTTACTTTGATCATTGTACATATACATTGAAGATTTTAGATTGGATAGGATGTTTTCCTAACAAAGTTGAAGCCCGGAGAGAAGACACTAAGCTTTGAGAGGTAAAATATCATAAGTATGAATAAGTGCAGAGATCAGAAGATACTTACAAGGTATTCACAGTCAAAATTCAAAGGCTACTAGCATTAAAGTTCTTGGCATTTCACCAGGAAATGACATCCCCATGTGGATCCACTATTAGGGTCCTATAATAATAGGGTTAATAAATTTTGAATTGACTTTGATAGTCTTGTAAATATATATATACCTTGCTTTCTGCAAGTTGTTTTCTCATATTTTGAAAATGAAAAATAATAAAAAATGAAAAGAGGGTAAAGTCCTAAAAGAAATATCGAAGGACTTAGAAAAGAGATAAACCCCAAAAGAAAAAAGAAATAAAATAAGACATGAAGTGAGCAAGTCAAAATGCAACTACTATTTACTTTTACTGCAAGAATAATGATTATGTGCAGATTTTCAATAAATGCCATAATCCATGATGAGTTAAACATTTTAATCTTAACTTTTCATGTTTTAGATAGAGAATAAAGATATTTCAAACATTATAAACTTGAAAAATCAGTGGATAAGATAGAGAATAAATGAGGAGCTCAACGGTTTAATCTGAGCCCTCAGATGAAATAAGGTTAGACTTAGATAGATATATGCTTTGAAAGAAAAATGAATGTAGGGTTGCAAGCTTAAATGCACCCATGAAAACGAAGTAAAAACGTTAGAAATAATGATGGGTAGGTAGAAAGCAGTTGTGAAAGCATGTAATAAAGCATCGTCGGGAAAAAATTACCAATTTCCCTTCCCTCACAATCATTCAGTATTCTAAACCTTCAGTTAAAAAGGCTCAGAGAATTTCTCTGACTTCTGTTGGGACTACACCGAAGGCTGGATAACTGATTGGTTAAAAATATTGAATTCCTATATAAAACCCATTTTAATCAACATTTACCCTTCATTCATAATCATGATCCCTTTTCCTAAGTAAAAACCCATTTTTACTTAGAAAAGGTAAAAACCCTAAATAATTAATCTCATTTCCATTCAAAATCACTCAGAAACCCATAAAATGCATTTTATCCTGAGTCTAAGTGTGAAAAACCAAAAATAGGACAAAATATGCTTATTTGTCTATCTTTTACACTTTACTTAGTGTTAAATCATGTATTTTTCATTTATATCATATATTACCCCTTTATTTCATATTAATTTCTAACTATATTTATTAAATCAATAAAACTACACCCCTGTATAGTATTAAATCCTTTGTATTTAAATAACCCACAAAACCCAATATTTACGTTTTTACAAATGTTTGAATATCCCACATGAATAAATAAAAACCCGCCCTTTTATTCCCATTGGTTTAAACATATCATTAAAACTAATCCCTGCCCCTGTATGGTTATTAAACACTAATAAAAGGTTTATTATACCATATAATATTAAAACCCACGCCCATGTATTGGTTGAAGCCTTGGTTAAAATGTTTTAACTAAAACATGTATAAACATTACCCCCCACCTATTGCATAACCCAAAGTTTTAAATCTTTAATAAATACATATTTATAAAGTTTAAAAACCATCCTGCATATATGAAAACCCTAGCCCCACTCCAATCCTGATGCAACTTCCAGATCAGATCTTGACCGTTCGCATAAACCTTCCTTGATCCAACGGTGAATAATCAATATCGCAAATAAAGTTGCCCGTGCTTAAAATTTTCATTTCTATGCAAAATGGGTAGTTTTGCCTCTTTATCTCTCCTTGACGTGGCATCTCCTTATTGGATCGCATTCGATCCATTCAAAACCACTTACCACTTCGGATGTGCACGATAACCACCTTTGGTTTCTCACCTTTGGAACCTGAAAACTTCCTTTCCGCTAGATTTGACCGACATTTATTGCAGCTTAAATTAACCCTAAAACGCCTAAATAAACCATGAAATTCACTATTATCCATTCCTTCTGCACGTATCAACTGTATTTACCATTTGGACTCAGAGAAAAAACATTTTCCATTGTTTTATTTCCCAGAACCTACAAAATTACGCCTATAGCCATTGAAGATTGCTAAGAAGCTCCATAAAGCTTCCAAAGACTAGAAAGACACCATAAAACCTGGTATGTAGCCTCATAATCATCTTCAAAAACCTATACCTATGTATAACAGGTATTCCTCCAGAAATTAAGCTCGTTATTGATTTAAAAAGAACCCTGGTAGAGAACAACTACAGTCAGAAGTTCAAAATTGTCTAAAGAAGCCTCTTAAAATATCCAAAAAGAAGGCCAAACCCTGGCAAAATTTTTGAGAAATCCTATTCTATACTGCGCACAGTTTTAAATGAAAAAATTGAGTTTATATGGTTTTTATAAAAATTTTAAAACTCTAAATTGAAACCAGAAATCATCTGAAGGTAGCCTAACCTCTGTGCTTGAGTTCAAAAGATTTTTTAACCTAATTAACCATTGAAAAATCCCAAGAAACCTTGTTTCTTGTTTCCTAACCAGTGAAAGTTTATAAATAAGTTGAAGATTGAAACTGAAAGAAAAAATCTAAGAAAATAACATATTCTACCTGTTTTAATACAAGAACACCTGCTAAAATTCAAAGAATACTTTTGTAAACTATTTAATCTTACAGAAGTAGCCAAAAAAGCCTAAAAACAAAGTTTTTGATAGTCCAAAAATCCTCAAAATGCCTAAACCTATTCCAGCTGCATCTTCTAAGACTGTCGTCATTATAAATCCTCTACAACTTCCTGTTGTAGACATTGAGCACACTCCATTAGTAGATGTTGACTATAAGATAGCAGACCCCATTGTAGAATTCAATTTGTTGGAACTTCATAACTGGAGCTATGAAAAATCTTTAGATAATTTTGAAGAAGTTCAAATTTGGGAATCACACTTGCCCAAATATGTTGTTCCAATTACTTATTCATTCCCTGAGGTCATTAGGTTATGCCATCATCATTATATGCCTGAGTAAAGAGAAATAGTCAATGCCAACAAAGAAGTACTTTTTGCCATTACTGTTGAGTCCATTAACCAAATGTTACAGCTCAAACCCGATCCTCAAGCAGTTCCTCTATCCATTGAAGCACTTACCAAGTTGTACATAGGCCTTGAATTTCCTAAAAGATTCCAAATATTCCAAATATTCATGCCCTTACATGTGGAAATTCCTCAAATCAATCCTCCATATTCCACTTCAAGATTTCCAAAGTTTTCTAGACATGTCATTTCTATGTTGTCCTTCATCTTAGGGTACTTTATTGATGAACATACAGATAAATCCATTTTAGGTTTCTTATCTACTTTCACACCAGGACAGCCTCCATCTGTTATATTCAATTATGTTGAGTATATTGTTGACAATATTCATGACCAATTGGTTAAGTTTCCAATTGAAGGAGTGTTTAGATACACATATTTCCTTTTCCATATGTTCTCACATTTTCAAGCAGATAAGTTTCCACTAACCCTACAAAAGCTTGACATAGAAGGAAATCCGTTTTCAGTCATTTTTTGGAACTCTTTAATCAGAAAAGAGTCCACAGAGTTTACATATGCAGATTTTTCAGACTTCTTCATCCATCCATTGATAAAAATGTTAACAAATACTGAACAACCAAGGATAAATGATGATATGAAGAAGATTTTATAGTTATCAAAGTAGATCAAGACTAGAGATTGGTATTTGTATGAAAAACACACAGAGATTACATTTTTTGGATCCAATTTGTTTCCATACAAACTACCAAAATATGTACAAATGAGGGTTTTTTCCTTGGAATACATCAGGAAAATTTCAAATTCTGATTCAATTAACTTTCTAGCAACAAAGAGGAAAACACAATTTAAGTTAAAGAATCAAGTGGTACCATTAATTTGCAATCATAGAGATGCAGAGGAAAAAGAAACTAAACAGTTATTAGAGTACAGATTTGAAGAGAGATTTTCCTGGAATTATGATCCACAAGGGATACTGAGTAAAGTGAGGGTTAGTGTAAATTGACACCCTACATTCATGAGAAAAAAAACAGAGATTGAGAAGTATGCTAATCATACTGAGTGGATAGAAAATACTTTAATAGATGCAGTAAAGCAAGGTGATACTAGTCACACTTTACAAACTACAGATCAAACAGAGAAAGACAGCAAAAGAGTCAGAGAAGAAGGTTCTTATGTTGCTGAAACCACTACTGAGACTAGGTTCAAAATAAGATATAATAAAAATCCCAAAACAAATCTAGTGGGTAAAGATAAAGTAACTATTGAGGTTGAAGATAAAAATATCCCAGATACCAACAAAGATGATGCCACAGTCATCAGAAATGAACAAGTTACGGAGAATATCAATGAAGAACAAGTTTATAATGCAAATGCACAGTTGATAGAAAAACAACAGAACATGGAAACATCATCCTCACAGACAGCTGAGGAAAAGGATCTAGATATCAAGGAAAATTACAAACAAATTAAGTTAAAGAATGAAGATATTAAAAATCATATTTACTCTCTATATTTGAACAAACACTAGGTGTTAATAATAGACTTTTATCTGCCTTTGATTACTCAAATAAAAATTTGATCATGTCAGTATTACAGCCTATAGTGAAGGTTCCAAAGACATTTTCATATTACAAAAAGATTGATCTAGAAGTCCAAGTAGAAAAAATTCATGCTCTTGATCAAATAGAATTTCATAGACAGAGTTTAGAGATGTTGTATTCTACTGTTACAACAAAAGCTCTGAGTGTTCAAAAACTTCATAACACTATCACAAACATGAAAGATCAAATGAAACTTAACAAAGAATCCTTGTATGCTAAAGATCTCAGAATTAAATATTTAGAAGAATTGGTCTTGCGGGTTGGATATGACCCTGCAAATGTCAAAGCAGCAGAGCAGTTAGTGAAGAAGAAAAATGAGGAAACTGCAACATTGAGGAAACAACTTAAATTTCCATCAAGTGAGAATCCTCAAGCTAAAGAAATAATACAAGGATGGAATGAAAAGGATTACATGATGAATTTAATCTTTCAGCTAACAGCACAGATCAAAGAAATGGAGATTCAAATGGATAAACTTGTTCATGAAAAGGAAACAACAAAAGCTTAGGAAACTCCCACAGTTATTCCTATGGTTACTACAGTTGTGCCATCAACTCTATTAGAAGAGTTGGCACCCAAAGAACCACTGGCTACTGCAGTGCCAGTGACATCATCTACAACATCGTCTATAGGGTCATCTACTACATTAGCTCACCTTATAGATGAGGCCAGTAAACTAGTGAAAGCCATGGAAGAAATGTCACTTTAGACAAGTGAGATTAACAGATTGAAATAGGTGATTGAAAATCTTGAAAATCAAAAGAAGTTGTCTCAAATAAATGCTAAAACTCATGAGAAAAAGGCTATTGGAATAAATGAAGAACTGAAGAAGTTACAAAAGGAATTGACCTTAAATGAGCCAATGTCATATGTGAAAAAATATTTATGGAACAAAATCATTGAAGCCGTCAAAGATGTTTGGCCCTCCATTCAAGTGATCTTTCAATAGAGAGATTTACTAAAAGCAGCATTAGCGGAAATTCAGAAGACTAAAGATGAGCTTGATAAAAAACCTGAGCAAAAAATAGAATTGATCAAGTTTCTTAACAGAAAAAACAAGCAGGAGTTAGAAGAAATTGAGATTACTAACAGGACTGAAACAATCCTTGAAATAAGGAAAGTCCTCACTAAGAAGAACTGATGAAACAGCTTGAGGAGAAGTGTGAGAATATGAACATCACCATAACCAAATTTAAGGTTAAATTTGAAAATCTTAAGCAAAGAATTTTGTCTAACATTTTTGTTATCAATGATAAGATTATGCCTAAGGAGGATTACAATAAAAATATCAGAGAATATGCAAAAGAACTAGTTGAAAAGACAGGTGGACAAGGCACTCCAACAGGAAAAGTCTTACTCAGAAGTTTTGAAGATTTATTCTATCTGCAACATGAGGTAAGACACTTGTTTGTCATAAAACCAAATTTTCCAGATATATAGAAACATATGAGAATTTCAAGAAGTTAAAGAAGATACAGATTCCAAATGAGGAAGCTTGGAAGTCACTTACAGATTTACTGTGAAAGGTAAAAGGCATAAAAATTGTTTGCTAATTTTCAATCAAAATAGTTTTATTACAGCAGTAAACAATTTGATAGTGTCAAAGAGTATCCGAGTTTAAAGAGTATCTAAGTTTAGAGAATATCAGAGATTAAAAAAAAACCAGAGTGAAAGAATAAAAGATAAAGCAGATCAGATTTCAAAACAAACTTGAAAATATCTGAGCCAGCAAGGAGGACATCAAGGCAGCCAACTGCACCTAATCTACAATTTGTTTCTATTTTATTTGGATAGATAGGACAGCTTGCTTATTTGGTAAGCAGCTGCCTCTATTTTATTGTAAAGATATTTCTATTTTCCTTAGATAATTCCTAGAAGTATTCTACGATATTTTGTAAACAATTATGTATAAATACTTCACACTTTGAAGTATTAGAGTGGAATAAATTGCATAAGATTTCTATGGTCATTTTTTATTGGACTTGAAGGCTTTTTTGTTTCAAATCTCGAGTAGCAGACTGGATCAGATTAGCTAGCATCATATTTCAGGATTCATGTGATGAGCTATTGAAGTGAATTATTTCCTTCTTGTCATTGTTTATCTTTATTTGTTACATGCATCCATTATGTGTTCTAAATTTGAGTGAATAAACAGGAGTATTACTTCAATATTTGTTAAAAGCACCCTGCCTTTACTGTTTATCATTTCTATTTTTTCTATTGATTTCCAAAGTAGGGAACCCTTAATTTCTTCCTCTTTCATTTGACCTCTGCCTACTACTTCCCTTTTCTGGATCAAAAAACCCTTCATTTCTCTTTATCCCGATCATATCACCTCACTAAACAGCCTTCCAAGATCTTTAAGGGTTATCTATCTTGCTCTGAAAACATTTGAATTTTTGACCTTGATCCTAGCTCTATCTGCTTGATTTTTTACTCCTCAGCCCAATGGACAAACATATTTCCCACTATCCATCTCATTAAGTGATTTTTCCCACCAAACCAAACCAAAATCAAAACCAATTTGCATAATCATAACTAGCCTAATATTTTATAAATAGAGACAAAGTTAAATCTTACAGAGAGAGCCCTCTTTGATCCCTAGGAAGGCTAGATCCTAGATTTTAAAAGTTGGTATGTGGTTACCTCTAGTGTTCTTAGACTTTAAACTAAAATCTCACAAATTTAGAATTACTGGAATGATAATAGGTTAAACAGAAGCAATATTTGGAGGAGTTGAAACCAAGGCTTGTTGTCCTCTAGATGATACTTATGCTTCCTGCAACTGACGCATTTGGCGTAAAAGGGGAAAATTGTGAGTATAATGGCTATGCACACCACAAAAGAACAAGGCTTTTTCATACGAAGAGGTCTATCCTGCTTGGGTTGAGTGCCCTGTTGTTGGTTGTTAGTGTTTGGCAGATTAGGTTGGCGCCCTTGATTACCTTCCATTGGTTGATTTTGATTTCCTTTCCTCTTCTTAGAGTTTGGAGGATCAGTCGCACTCTGTTGCACATACACCTGACTCAGAGATGGAGGTGGTTGTTACGACGGAGGTAGAGAGGGCATAGGAGGTTGGGGTGCTAATGCCGGAGGCGCTGGAGCAACAAGATGTTGATCAGGATAGAAAGGAGGCTGATAAAAATTGGGGTAAACAGGTTGAGAAAAAACAGGCCCTAGCATCGGTTGATGCAATGGGGAAAATGTGCTTTGTCCTAGATACATGTTGTCGGAAGGGGGATAAGTGCTAGAGGAGTTGGCCACTCCCTGAGGGAAACCATAACCCATGGGAGGATGAGTATACGGATGTGAAATAGATCCATCGATATCGTCGGTAGCGTGAAATGCCCCCAGTGCATTGGCATCACCAAGTCTAGGAAGATCCGGTAAGAAGGTATAAAAATAACCAGGCTGGGAGTATATTAGGTCATATTTCAACACGATTTTGGAGAGCTTCTTCCTATTTCTGAGGAAAGTGATATGCGACATATTTACCAATAGAAGAAAAAAGTGTCCTAAGAAACCAATCTATATAGACACGGTCGTCGAATGTAGGAACTCGACATAAGCTCCTCCTTCTACGCCATTCTTAGACATGGTCAGAAAGGTAGGTGGCAGAGTTTGATGAATATGGTCAAAAAATCAATATCGATATCATATCAGAGAGGTAACTAGAAGTAGGACAGAAACTCTTTATCAAGAGTCACAAAATTGGAATGAGAGGCAGAGGCCAAGTCGACATACCACTTTGCAGCGTCTCCAATGAGCGTGCGCTAGAATAACTGAAGACGAATAGAGTCATCAATGATAGAATTGGATGAACACCACATGTGAAAGGAGCGGACGTGATTATTAGGGTCTTCTCTAGCATTTCCTTCAAACTTAGGGATGTCAGAAGGAAGCTTAGTTGGCATAACAGGCGAACCTAGGTCATGGTGTATAGGGTCATTGATTAACTGGCTAAAATCGAGGAGGCTCAAACCTACCATAAAAGGTAGCAAGGGAGTATCCGGGATGGTTCAGGTATTGGTTCCACTTGTAGCAGCTCCATAGTTAGGTTTGGGGCTACCACTAGCATTAGGACCAGTACCTACATTGGCACCTGACATGGTGGGAGAATGAGTTAGAGGGTAACCAAGTTCATAATTAGAGTGAGGGACCTATAGACTAGAATCAAAGTCGGTATAGTGACTCGACAGAGGACTAACTCAGCGGCGACGAGGAGGAGTAAGTCCTCCTAACAGAAACTGAGGATGAAGACCTAGGAGTCTCCAGGATAAACGCCTTGGGGTCGCAATGATTGCAAGACAAAGATACCCAAATAAGATGGAAGAGAAATAAACAAAGGCGCAGAGGGGCGGATAAGTTAATTGCAATGTTGATGTCTTGGCTTGGCGGTGTAAACCATGCGCTCTTCGCTTTAGGTGTGCATGTGTGATATGCATGTTAATTTTAATTAAGCCTAAACAGTTGTGTATAAAGAAAAAAAAATGTTGTATAGCTATAAATAAAACTAAAGCGATAGTAAAATAAACATAAAAGGATGCATAAATTATAACCCAAAAAGAAGTGCCTCCAAGCAACTATTCTATGAGGCTGGAAAAACTGACTCAAAACACACAAGGTGGCCAAAATATCTAAGATCTAAGGGACAAGGATTTAATTACTCAGATTTGCTAAAAAAAGGTGTAGAAAATAGCAAGAAACCAGAGGGAAAACTGTTGCAAAAAGGGGAGCAACATGTTAAAACCCTAAGGGAAACAAGAGGGACCTTAAGGGAAACAAGAGGTACCCTAAGGGAGAGGTCAAAAAAGACTCAAGATGGAGCTTTGGATGAGATAATAACCGATATGAACAGATCTGAAAGAAAGAGGGATCAGACCCTCAAAAAAGGCTGAAAGTGTTGCAAAATTTCAAACTACCTACTCAGCTAAACCCTTCTTAAAAAGGTGGAAGCTTATTGAAGCCCTAAGAGGCTTGTTCCCACTTCAAAAATAAAAACGGAGTATATCCAAGCCTAATATGGGTGGAGACAAAGGTTAATCAACCCTGAACAGTACTTGCAGCGAACCTTGGAAATTACAGAAAAAACACAGCAAAAAACAACAGCTCGCAGGTGATAACTGGTGAGCTCACAATTTTTGGCCTAACATCTTCTATTTGAACCCTGAACCTGCATGTTTGGGGATGAAAAGTGTGAGCTGCACTTCGGGAAGTCTCGGTGGCAAGTTGCGGAAAAATTTTGATGTTTCTTGCGCGGCTAATACCTGTTACCTGTGGAAAACACCCAGAAGCATGCATAAGTTATATGTTTTACTATTTTAGGGCATAAAAGGTAAAAAAAAATACATTAAGAAGCTTAAAAAAAAAGTTGAATAAAAAACCCTAGATAATGAAACAGATCACCACGTAGGAAAATCTGAATAAAACCTTGTGGAGTCGCCAATTGTTAGCATGATTTCTTAACGCAAGTGTACAAAAAGAGATTACTTTAGATGCACATGAAAAACAACCCTAACAACACAGATGGTTGTCAAAATTCTTAGATCTGCAACAAACGGTCGAAACAAATGCAAAATAAACCCAAATCTATGCAAATAAAGTAGCTAAACAACAAAATGCAATAAGAGTTTCTCCGAAATATCCAATGGACAAGACAAGAATTATAAAGAATTTTTTGTATTATGTAACACTTGTGAAGAGAAATGATACGGTCCCCCTCAATGGGATGGGTTCTTGGCATCCTCAAACACTTCAACTTCAATATTCTCTCTCAATGGTGTAGAATAACCAAGATGTGTAGAACTCAAAGGGAGCTCAATAAGAAAAAAGAAAAGAAAAATAATCAAAGATTGACAATGATAAGAGGATCAAAGTCCGACCATGATAAAAAGGATCAAAGGTAAGAAGTGAATGGAAAACCCTCCTATTTATAAGAAAATATTGAGTTATCCTTGACAATGGTGCATAATAAAATGTTATTAACCAGGATCTAGATCTAACTGCTTGGAATAATTTTTTATAATTTGTTGGAGGGAAAAGGAATTTAAATTGGTTAAATCCCTTTATTTAGAAAATATAAACTAATAAAATATATATTTCTCATTTCAAGGATGTTATCAAGGAATAATTTAACAAATAATGATTTATTTTATTATTCCTAAATGCTCTAGTCAAATTTAACAAGGAATATTAATTAAATAACGATTTAATTAATTATTCCTAGATAATAATAAGATAAATAATGAGTTATGTAATTACTTCTCATTAATTGGGTTAAATATGACTAGGAATATTATTAAACGGAGGTTTAATTAATTATTCCTAGAGGAAAATCAAATAAATAAGGATTTATTTAATTATTCCTCATGGGGTTTTCTATCTGGACCAAAAATAACTTAATAAACTATGGTTTATTAAATTATTTCTTAGTGAAATAACTTTACTATGGTAAAATTGGACCTACATGGTGTATTTCGATCCATCTAATTATACATGGTTAGATGACCAAAAATTGGTGTAACAAATCTTATCTCTGAAAATACAGAGAACCAATATTTGAAATTTTTTCATGAGGTTCATAAAGATTTCGGCTCAAATGGGTTTTAATTTCAACTTATGAAGCTTCATATAAAACCAATTATAGTGAAAATTCCATGATGACCTATTTTAAGCAGTGAAATCCTTGCATGAGGAGGATATGAGTGTCACAATTTATAGAAATGCTTAGGTTGAGAGGGTATTCAACAAGTGAATGTTGGATGGATTTTAGGAGCTTAAAACATTATTAATTATTGAATATTCAATTACCACAACCAATGATGAGTTCCATGCCATAGCATCATAGGGTTTTGGCCCACTAACTGGAGTTACTAACTTCAAACACAAATATATCTCAAACTGTGAAGAATTACGTGGTGTGCCATATATAAATGGAAACATCTCGATGATTAGAATCCATCCAAAATATCCTTGACTTAGAATAGAGTAAGTTGCCAAGTCAAAATTCCCATCCAAGATCGGGGTAGCCCTTGGCGCTGCTTGGGTTGACATCAATGACAACCATTGATCAACCATCTCCCCCTTTGGCATTGATGGAAACACAAATACTCCCCCTGCAATCATGACATGTCTTCCTACTACATTCTCTCCCCCTTTGTCATAAATTGAAAAGGGTAACTCCCCCTGATAAACTTTCATCCATAACTATACACACCTCCACTCCCCTTTTATACTTAGTTATATAAGAGAAAGAGTCTAATGATAACTTGGGAGAATCCTAAGATTTTGGCTAAGATATTAAAATGTTTCACGAGGTAATGGTTTGGTAAAGATGTCAAAAATTTGTTCCTTTGTGCCAATATATTCAAGTTTGATACTGTTTTCGGTGACCTTCTCTCTAATGAAGTGATATTTGATCAGAATGTGCTTTGTTTTGGAATGCATCACATGATTCTTGGAGATACCGATGGCATTGGTGTTATCACAAAATATGGGAATAGGCTCATCAAACTTGACTTTAATATCTTAGAAAGTTTCCTTCATATAGATAACTTGAGTACAACGAGCTATTGCCGCGATATATTATGATTTTTCTGTGGATAATGAGATTAAAGACTAATTTTTAATTAACCATGAAGCAAGTCAACCACCTAGATAAAATGTTGCTTCACTAGCACTCTTTCGATCATCAACACTTCCTGCCCAATATGCATCTATATAAGCTTGGATAACTAGATCATTTCCTTTGGGATACCATGAACCATATTATGTTTTTCCCTTAATATATCGGAAAATTATTTTGACGACAATTATATGAGATTATTTTGGTGTTGCTTGGAATCTTGCTACTTTTCCAACTTCCTGCATTACATCTGGCCACGAAGTTTTCAAATATATAAGACTGGAAATCATAGCTTTATACAATATCTCGTCCACATCCTTTGATGAATCTTCTAAACTTAACTTGCAACCTATTATTGTTGGGGTAAGGACATGCTTTCAATCTTCCATCTTGAATTTCTTGAAAATTTTCTTGATGTACTTGGTTTGATATATAAATATTCCTTTATCGCGTTGAGATATCTGAAGCCCTAAAAAGTATGTTGTCTTGCCAGGTAGCGACATTTCAAGCTCACTTTTCATATTTGTGGAAAAAATTTTACTTAATCTGTCATCATTTCGTCCAAAGATTATATTGTCCACACATACCTCGATAATTGTTAAGTTATCTTGATCCACTTTCACATAGAGATTTTTTTCAGTGCTTCCTTTCTTAAATCCTTGTTGATGTAGATTTCCATCAAGACGAGGATACCAAGCTCTAGGAACTTGCTTGAGACCATATAGTGCCTTCTTTAATCTACAAACATATTCTTCCTTTTAATAGAGTAGGAAACCTTCAGATTGTTCAATGTAAACTTCTTCTTCCAATTCACTATTTATAAAGGTTGACTTAACATCCATTTGGTAGCCCTTTATTTTTCTTGAGCATGCATAAGCGAGAAACATTCTGATAGCTTCCATTCTGGAAATGGGAGAAAATTTTTCTTCAAAATCAATTCCTTCAACTTGTGCATATCCTTTGCAAACTAATGTTGCCTTATTCACGGTAGCCTGTCCATCCTCATTTTATTTGTTTATGAAGACCCATTTAGTTTCAATAAAAAATTTATCCCTTTGTCGTCGAACCAATTCCCAAGTGTCTTTCTTCTCAATTTGATCAAGTTCTTCATTCATGGCTGCTACCCAGTGTTCATCTTAACTAGCTTCCTCAAAATTGCTAGGTTCAATAGTTTCTAAAAAATCAAGGTGGGCTTGTTTGATGAACGAAGTTGTTGACTTCTTCTGGTTCCAATTCTTTCATCTATGTTGCCGATTATTTGATTTGACGGATGATTCTTTTGACATCATTATTTTAAAGCTTTTAGAGAATTTTCTTGTACATCTTGCTAATCATTTCTTATTTCCTCTTGGTTGACTATTGTTTCCTTATTTGGTTGTTCTTGTTCTAGAGCTTCTTCTTCATCCTTCATAGATTCTCCCTCAGATCCCTTATATTTTCTTGAAGGGACAATCTCCTCATCATCCTTTGTAACACAATCTTCATCAAAAGTAACATTTATTCTTTCCACTATTTTTTTTCGCTTCAGATTGTAGCATCTATAAGCCTTCCTTTTGCATGAATAACCAAAGAAAATACCTTCATTAACACGGGAATCAAACTTGCCCAATTATTTATCTTCTTTTTTGATGTAGCATTTTCTTCCAAATATTTGAAGTACTTGACATTAGTTAGTATTCCTTTCCATAGTTCATATGGATTCATGTTACAATTGTTCCTTAGTAGGCCTCTGTTTATAATGAATACAATTGTATCTATTTCTTGAACCCATAATTTATCATCTATTTTTGAGTCATTTAACATTGTTGTGGCCATTTCCTGTACGGTTCTGCTTTTTCTTTCAGCAACTCCATTTTGTTGTGGTGTTCTGGTTTTCGAGAATTTCCTTTTTATTCCATTTTCGTCCCAGTACTGTTGAAATACCTTGGAAGTGAATTCTCCACAATTATCTGATCTCGAACATTTGATCTTCAAATCAGTTTCATTTTCGACCAATTCCTTGTAGATTCTAAAACACTCGAATACAATACCTCAGTCATTTTCTTTAAGAAGCTGACGGCTGTTATTCTGGTGTAATCATATATCATTAACATAAAATATAATTCTCTATCTAAACCTTTTGTTTTGATAGGACCACACAGATCAGTATGTACTAATTCCAGCAGACGTGTTGCAAAGTGTTCTTTTGTCTTGAACTCAATTTTTTTTTTCTATTCGTGCTGACAAGATTCACATATCGTATTGGTAGGTTTTGAAATTTTAGGTATTTCTCTTATTTCTTCCTTCTTGCTGATCCTGATCAAATTGTCGAAATTTATATGTCCCATTCGTTTGTTCCATAACCAACTTTCGTCTTCTTTCGCCAAAAATCACCCTTTAGGTGTCTCATCCAAAATATATATGACTCTGCTTGTTGTAGCCATAATTTTACCGAACTTGCCTTTCCTGATTTCACATTTCTTATAGTTAAATAACATCATGTGTCCTTGATCGCACATTTGTCCAACACTGAGCAGATTGTGATTCATATTTTCAACCTGTTAGCACTCCACAGGATCTTTGAAGGCTGAGAAGGAGACCAGCAAAGGTAACGACAGACCACTTTGACCTAGTAGCTAGCCCTACTAGGTAGGAGAGGGCTATCTCCATGAGATCACAACCAAATTGACTGGATAATGAATATTTTAGGCTAGGTATAGAAGGATCTAGGATTTGATTGATTTGGATTTGATGTTGGATGGAAAATTAGGTCTAGGAAAGACTAGGTCAAGGCACTGAAAATCAGACTTGCGGAGATGTGATGGGGCAAGGTATGCACCCACTTTATCACTTTCAGGTATCTTGGTGAGTGTGAGAGATTTCTAGGGTTTCAAACGGAGCATGGAAATCATGAATTCTTTTATATCAAAAGACAATGAAATATAATTGTGATAATTTCTCCAAAACAGAGCATCAAAATAATGAATTATGCTTTTCAACTTAGAAATCAATCAAGTTAAGAGATGGATATGAATATGGAAGGAATAATACATTCAAAAATATAAAACATAAGAGGAAACACTCCTAAAATACATACCACATGAATCCCACCATAATATTTGCAACTCTGTTTATTAGTTCATGCCAAAAATGATTGAATACACTAGTGTTCAAAGATCAATTCTACAGCATCCAACCATTGAAATTATAAAGAAAATGAAATATACAGACCAAAACAGACTTCTCCCACCCTCGGGGGTTGAATCCATGACTTGTGGAGTTGAAACCAAGTCTTTCTCCAACCAAACAAAAAGCTATGGAGGTTATGAATTATTTCTCCTTTTAGCCAACCAACTAGAGAAATCCTCTCCAAGCATTAATGAGAAGTAAAGACACCTATTTAACTCTATTACCATCCCTTTTACATTTATTTTTAACCCTGTACCCTTTTACATTTTCCAAAGTGGAACTGTTAAATGAAAATTACATAGGATAATTATAAAATTAATCAGGGAATATCCAGAAGTGCAACAAATTTCTTGTAAGGCATTTTTGGGTGCCTTCCCATCATCTAAATTTGAAAATAAGAGTTATTTTGAGTATTTTCTCTAGTGTAGATGACTCCAAGATGTTCAAGCAGTAAAATTGGTTTCATTAAGCCTGCTAAAATCTTTGTCTCCCAAGATCACTCCCAGAAACGTAGCGAATGTCTGAAAATGAAGTAGGGAGGTGATTTTTGACCTCTTTTTTGCAAATTCCTTGACAACTGAGCCCTGAACCTGAAATATGAAAAAATGGGTTCTCTTAAAAGTTGATTAGATTTCCATAAACACAATTTTTTTCCTTTTTGGAGGCTTGTAGAAAAATCGCAACAAATTTCGATGTGTTTCTGAGCAGAGACAAAATTGTCAAAAATTCAAAATTTGTCTGGAAACCCCAAAATTTGCAAAATTTCAAAATTGTTGTATGAGGTTGATGTATGAGTTCCTGATAAAGTGTCTCATGCAACCAAGGAGGCATCAACAAGAAAATTGAGTTTTCCCCTCTCCTTTTTGCTGATTAGTGTTTCTTTGAGCTTATCTTGCAACTGCTTAACCTTGACATTATAAATCTTGTTTCTTGTATGGTAGTGGTCACCCATGTGCCTCAACATGTCCTTGTTGGATTTTTGAAGGAGATTCTCTAGGTGCATGTTTACTCTGTTAAGCAAAAATTCCCTATCTTCATTGATTTCCATTGCAACCCTCTCCTCAAAGGTGAGTTCCTCTACAAGAAGTACCTCCTATTGTTTTTATAGCTCCAATACTCTTTTTAGGCCCCTTGTTCTTGGTATTTTCTGAGTGGTTTGGGCCCCATCCTCATCCAAATTATCATGTCCAATCACTGCTTTGCCTTTTATATTTTTCCTTGTAACCTTCAACAGGTCATTTTCCAAAAGTACATGCTTTTCCTTCAATTTTTTGTTCTCTTGCTCAAGGAAGGAGATAAAAAACTTGGACCTTTCCAATTTGTCTTGCAGCTCTCTTATTTTGGCATATTCTCTTTGATGAGTAGGTTTAGGGTTTCCTGTTCATCTTGGGACTCCAAGTCCACCATCTCAATTTCATGGTGAAGGGCTTCTTTCTCTTGGGAAATTATCTCCTACTGCTTATGATATCCCTGCTTTTGCTGATGTAGAAGGCAAGGACCCTTCCACAATTTGTGGAGAAAACACCTACCTATGTCCTCTCTGATAATTCCTAACCTCTTTTTCCTTTTTTCTCTTCTTAAGTGAATGGTGCTCCTCATGGCTTTATACTCTAGCTCTGCTTAGCTTCTCCTCATCCCTGTCACTTGGAGGTTTTTCCTCCCTATTGCAAGGTGATCCCACATCATGCTCTACTGAAGGTAATTCTAGCTTTTTTAGTTTCGCTACCAAGTTCTCATGAAATATCCTCTCCAATAATGACTCCCAAGTGATATGCTTCTCTTGCAATTGGTGAAGAATTATGATCTTAATTAGACTGTGCTAGAAAAGACTGTCTGTATGATCTTTTCCCTTTTCATGTATCTTCTATGCCATCTTGTTCACACTTTTGAAAATTTAATTACACAGGCTAAGATATTTCACAACTGTAAAATGCATTAGTAGTCTTATGTGGTACTGGAGTCTTGAAAACCAGCTCCAAAAAGAGAAGAAAAGAGATATCAACGCCTTACAAATAAGCCACTTCGAGGGGGAAACCTCCAATACATTACATTAATGAACAATTCTTGGATGATACAAATGACAAAACCTCTTTTCTGTATATAGGAGTCCATGGAGCCACAATGTAATCCTAGTGGGGCCACAATGTAATCCTAGCCGACCTAACAATAATAATGTAAGGGAACAATAATAACAATATGGGGGTTACAGGGGTACAACAATAACAATAAGGGAGGATACAATAACATAATAAGGGACTACACTATTAATATAGGGACTTAACATGCCCCTTTCCTTCAAACAAGTGTTGTCCTCAACACTTGATTATTTCTTGATGCTTCTATATAAAATTCTCATCCTCCCATGTGGAATCTTCTACAGGAAATTTCTTCCACTTACTGAGATACTCTGAAATTGATCGTACTTTTCGAGTTCTTGTTTATGTGACTGCTTCAGAACTTCTTTCGATGTGATGTTGATCTTCCTGTTGTTTCATTATATTCTGCACCAAAGTTAGGTTATCCTTTGAGAGTTGGAGAACTTGTTGTTGATTCTTGATGTGATATTCCACTAATTTATCATCCATATTAGCTATTATTTGATCCTTCAAACCATCCAACTTAGCCTCCATTTCTGCTTTGAAACCATCTACGTCATCTTCGGTTGCTCTTCGTAAGATCGAAATTTGTTGCACTTGGTACCGTAATTTTGGTATCTCATACTGCAATTCTTCCTCTTCATGCCTCACAGTATATATTATTGAGGGCCTAATAGGTATGGAATTATTTTTTTGAGGCATTATAGAACCCAATACTGATAAAAATTCTAAAATATTCCCTTGGAATCACTTCAAACTTCTTTAGCAAACAAACTTTATGCAATTTTAAAAACCATATACACACTTTTTTCTTGCTTTGAGAAGCTCGATATTGAAAATGAATTATCTATATGATTTCGGATCCTCAATAACTGAAATTTAGCCCTGAAGTAGCCCTCTGAATTTTCTTTCGAATTCCACAGGTCTGACCTAATTTGGACTCTTCAAGACAAAGTTATGTCCAATCTCCCACAATAACCTAATTATGGACTTGATCAGTAGAGTGAAATTGTACGACTTGACATGTGTCACTGTTTCCTCCTTCAGATCTGAAATTTATAGATAAGAAACTACAGTCTGTGTACTTACGGCCACTTTTTACATAATTCCAATCCAATGCTCAGAGAGAGAGTTATGAATATTTTCCCACGATCATCTCTTTGAGATGAAATTCGGGAGCTTGCAAAAGACCTAACTTCCCCAGATCATATCTCCGAAAATATTGTGAACTAAGATTTGAAATTTTGTGACGATGTTCCCCCAAATTTTGGCTTCGTACTCTAAAAATTTCAACTTCAGAACCTTCTTAGAAACAAAGTTATAGCGAAAATTCCACGATGAATTGTTTAGGTTAAATTCAGGAGCCTAAAAAAATACCTAACTTCCATAGATCGTATCTCTAAAAATATTTTGAACCAAGATTTGAAATTTTTGAAAATGTTTCTCAGGATTTCAGCTTCACACTCTAAAAATTTCAACCTCTGAACCTTCGTAGAAAAAAAGTTATAGGTAAAATTCCACGATGACTTGTTTGGTGCAGTGAAACCCTAGAATCCAAAGCTCTGATACCAAATGTTATGAAACCAGCTCCAAAAAGAGAATAAAAGAGATTAAACGCCTTAGAAATAAGCCACTTCAAGGGGGAAACCTCCAATACATTACATGAATGAAAATTCTTGGATGATACAAATGACAAAACCACCTTTCTATATATAGGAGTCCATGGGGCCACAATGTAATCCTAGCCGACCTAACAATAATAATGTAAGGGCACAATAATAAAAATATGGGGGTTACAGGGGTACAACAATAATAATAAGAGGGACTACAATAACATAATAAGGGACTACACTATTAATATAGGGACTTAACACTTGTTCACACTTTTGAAAATTTAATTACACAAGTTAAGAGATTTCACAGCTGTAAAATGCATTAGTAGTCTTATGTGGTACTGGAGTCTTGAAAACCGTCCTTTACAAGTGAAAAACCTCATAATGGACTTCATCAATGGAGCATATTTATCCAATAAATATATGAAATGAAATACATGCAATGGAGCATCTTTGTAGGCTGATTTCAAGTAGTGTTTGAAGTATTCATCATCAATATTCATACCCTTGAACCAATATTCTCCATAATTTGGTATTCTGGTGGTTGTGGAGATGGCTTCTAGTGTGAAAGTAAACTCTATCCCTGCTATAACAACCTTGTCCTTTAAAGAAATGGAAAAAAAAAATTTGAGTTGTTCATTATATCCCACCTCTTGTACTTTTTGGAATAACTATACACATTTGACATCTTAAAAACATTTGAGTATAAAAGGAGATGAGGTGATTTGATGGCAGTTAGAGTTTTTACACAACAATTTTTCATTGTCCATGTACTCCTTGTTCCCGAATCCTGGAGTACCTTCTACAGTGACCCCTGTGTCTATTTTCCATCATGAAAATATGACATTATATCCCTTACAGTATACTAAACAAACTCTTTGTTAACCATTCCTAGAGTAGCTCCTTAAAAACATGTTAATTTGGAGCAGCGTGCCCTTTTCTTGTCTCATTCACGCTAATGCCTCATTTTTAGCCTGGAGCAGCGTCGATCTGCAATGGAATGGAGATCATACCCGCATCGCTCCACTTCTGGAAGGTTTTTAAAAATGGAAACGACGCTTCGAGGTTTGGAAGCTTCGTGGGCGGAGAGCTAGTTGTTTGTTCATGGGGATAGGGCCGAGTTTCTCCCTTTGGTCTTCTTGTTCATACAAAAGAGGAACCACCCAAGGAGATAAACCATTTGCCCACCTTAAGTGGATCCTTGTTCCCTCTCCCTGCACAATAAAATGGTCATCCTCCCATACCACTACTAGTTAGAAAAGAGATAGAAGAACATCAGAGAGAAAAATGTTGCTATAGGAATTGAAGGAGAGTTGAAACCTTTGGCCGTTTCTTATCAAGTTGAAATGAGTGCTTTGGAGATGTGTTTGGATGCAGACCTATTGAAGGAGAGATGCTACATCAAGTCATAGGATGTAACTCCACCTATTATATTAATATGATACAACTGATTCTTTCTTTCCACTCTCATTTATAATGTATGATTTGATTTCTAGTATTCCTTGATCAACTAGATAGATTGTTTATGTGAAATACATGTTGTGATTTCACGTTTTGTGTTTTTTTATCTCTTGTGCAGGTAACTAACCATTCATGAAAGAGATGATCTTAATAATAAGAGCAAAGGATCAAAGGACTCAAGTGAGGAGCAGCATCAGATCGAGGTAGTTCATCTATATACAATCTCTATCCATTTGCAATCTAGGAAAGTGGGCAATAGATTGTTCTCTGTTGTTACTAGACCCATCATAGGGCTAGAGGGATTGTCTTTGTCCGCAAAGAGGATTTTACTGCATAACAAGAGGGCTCAAACCTCAACACCTTTCCTCCTTTATACTTCTTCCTCTCAGAGGGGGAGGTGCCAGTGTCCATGGAAGCAAAAAAACTCTAATGATGAGCAGCAAAAACAAAGTATTTTTGCTAGGTCTATGAATGAGATGGTAATATAAGTTTTGGATTACCTAAATTTTTGAGGAAATTTAGGGGGGAGAGGGAATGATGTTATTAAGTAGGGAGAAGTGATATTTTTTAATTTCTGCGTGGGGAAAGGGCTGAAAAGGCCAAAACACAGGCCTAGGGTAAAAACATGGTAGAAATTAGGGTTAGAGAGGAGTTTTTGGGAAAAATAGGAATTGGGTGAGGGGAAGATGTGTAAAAGATTCAAATGAAGTGAATGAATTTGTAAAAATTGAGTTTTAGGGTTTTCAAAATGAAAAAATAACCACTACACTATTTCTCTAATTTGACTTTAGAAACCCTAGCTGAAAGAGTGAAGTTTTTGTGCTTTGAAAACTGATGAAAAAAGGGATGATTATCTTTGCTTACTTGATTGCAACTTGTAGATGATCTTCAAAAACCTAAAAATCCCTTAATTTTCAAAATTTTCCTTCTAAAAATCCATGCCCCACCTCCTCGCTCAGATGTGCAGTGAAGTTAGCAGAAGCGCAGCAACAGGTCTGGAAGTGTGGTGAGGAGAAATTTTTTCCAATGACAGCTAAAAAATTGACCTTTCTGTCTATGAGATCCGATTTTTTGTTGGGAGAAATTGAAATAATAAATATAAAACTCCTTTATTTGATTTTTATATCATCTTCTTCAATTTTAGTGGGGTGGCCCACCAAAATTTCATTTTGACTTTGAACTTTCGGTGGCCTTGGAACATTGAATTTCTTCTTGGAACCTTGAACATTTGCTGGTAGAACTTGAGCATTTGCATATATTTTGAACTCTGAAGTACTTATTACAAATTAGGAACATAAAATTACATTTTTCTTTGAAATCAAATTTATTGATGAAATTACTTTATTGTCACTCCTTCACTTGCTAGACTTTATGCATGGAATGATGATTTGATGACCTTCAAACTCTAAATACCTAATGGAGACTCTAGATTGAATGAAACCATCATAAAGATGACTGTGATGATGATGAAAACTTATGAATTATGGTACACCCAGCTGAGAGGTGAAATGAGCAAGCAATTAGTAAAATTTTGGAAGGAGTAAAATTAGACCTAGATCTACATCCAGTGACCAAATTTTTGCATGATGACCTAATGGAATGACAAAAATTTGACAATGGAGCCCTAACAAGACATGATAAGAGTCCATTTCATCACTGGTGGCGAGATGCAAAAATTGACACTAACACAACCAACAACACACCCTTAGCTAATGCATTCTTGCTTCCAAGTGTGACCATACCAGCTCCTATGATGTTTGAAGACCTTCCATTTACAAAATAAATTGTTCCATCCTTCTTTTCCTTCAAGGATATGAACTTATTCCTATCTCCAGTCATATGAGTTGAGAAACCACTATCAACATACTAAATGTTTCTGTTTCTTTGAGCCTTTAGAGCGATAACACATTTTTCAGTCTTCTTTTCCATATTTGTTCATTATGATTTTGCGAGAATTCTTTTGAAGAACTTCCAATTATACAATATTTAGCCATGTGTCCAAAATTGTTACATTTGTAACATTTGACATCATCTCTCAAATAATCAAGTATGTTAATATTCTGTTGAGTTTCGGAATATCCATTTCTCAAAGATCTCCCGAAACTGTATTTATTCCAAACATATGTGCGAAATTCTTAGCTCTATGTCCAAACCTTCCACGTGAATAACAATGAAAATATAACATAGTTTGATACCTGGGAGGAAATCTTCTTCGAGGAATTTTTTTTCCATGTTTCTTCTTGTGAGTCCTAATCTCTTGAGTTGGCTGGGAGGTCTACCTCCTTGTTAGATTTTTCATATCTATCTTCATTTGTTTTCATATAAGGACTTGGCTCCTTTTTGGATTTTTCTTTGTAACCAAGTGTCTTGTCACTATTTGATTGTTGATTGCTAATGATTTATTCCAATGCCTTTGAGATGTTGGTGTAGTTTTGAATTTTTTTTCCATTTTTTACTTGCTTTTGTAGAGAAACTATTTCGGCTTCCAATGCCTCTCTTTCCTTATTTCTTTCCTTTAATTCTTTCCTGAGTGATTCTTCAACTCGTTTGTATTCTTCAACCTTGATTTTAATATTTAGGACATGTTCCATTTATGTCCTTAATTGATCTTCAAGACGGTTAACGTGCTTCTTCTCGACCTTGAGCTGTTTGATAACCCTCATTATCTTGTTTTGAAATTGAACATCGATCATCTCTTCTTCTTCGTCTCCTTCTTCATCAAATGTCTCTTGCTTATTGTGTTTGGCCATAAAAAATTCTCTTCTGTTGATTTCTTCGTTATTATTGTCTTCATCATATGAGGAGATATATTCTTTGGAGAATAAACTCTTCTTAAACCATTTCTTCTTTACTTTCTTGTTGAACTTCCTTGGACCTTTATTTCCTTTCATAAAAACCTCATTTTTGTGAGGTCACTTGGCTTCAAAATGACCAACCTCACCACAATCAAAACATATCAATGGAATTTTACCTTTGAATTTCTCCATACATGTTCTCATTTTTTGCGTGAAGTAGGAAAATTCTTTATGTGAAAATTATCATTCATCTTCTTCCTTTTCTTCTTCCTTACAACTACAAGTTTTCACTTTCGGAGTATGATTGTCCTTACTAGTCTTCTTGATTGCGGCGAATGCTTTTTCTAGGTGAGATGTGTCATCCTCTTCTTCAATACTCATTTCATATGCCGTAAGGACACCGTGTAATTCATATTTTTTGAGATTGGTAAGATTCAAACTATATTCCAAGAGAGATACCTTTGGGTTGAATCTTGCTGGTAGGGCTCTAAGGATCTTTCGAACAGCAATTTTCATGTCGACAAGTTCACCCAAACCTTCCAATGCATTTTTTGTTTCATCAACATGATGAAAGTATGCAACATTATATTCATCTTCCTTCATATTTAGTTGCTCAAAGTTTCACCTATAAATTTTAAGCTTTTATTCTTTCACGTTTGAGTCACCTATATCTATATTCTCAAGCTTTCCCCATACTTCTTTAGCAGTTTTGCAACTCAGTACCTTAAGATAGGTTGATTTGATAAGCCTAATAATAATGAGATATTTAGCCTTTGCATCATATACCATAATTTTCTTACCTTGTTCATCCTGGGTATTTGTAAACCATTTTTCAATGATTTATCATACTTTGTATCCTTGCGCCAACAAATGAAACTACATTATTCCACTCCAATGTGTGTAGTTATTTCCATTGCATAGAGGAATTCTATTCTTCATGTAATCCATGATCTCCTTCCAGTTGTTAGACTATTATTGAAGGAACCGAGCTCTGATACCAATTGTTAGAAATACTAAGAGAGGGGGTGAATTAGTATTCCTTAGCAATTAGCACTTTTAAATATTTCTAGAGAATTAGTTAATTCTCAACTATTTTTAATGTTTATCTAGTAAAAATAGTAAACCATAGAACAAAATAGGCACACGAATTTTAGGTGGAAAACCCCCTCTCGGTAAAAAACCACTGAATTCTTTTCTAATAAATTATTTAATCTTCAGCCCCAACTGAAATCAAAGTTACAACTTCCTAGAATTATAGAAAAGAATTCTTCTCCAGCTCCCATCGAAAGGATGCCCTAACACCCTCGTTTCTTCAGTAGTGAACTGAATAGATGCCTTGACATCCTAGACGGACCTACCACCCTAAAGTGTTCACAGGCTCCAACCTATAGGTTCATTGATGCACCAACCTAGCACCTCCCTGCCACACTATAATGATCAAAAATAAGACAAGAGTTTGATTTTCCCATACGAGGGACAATGATCCACGATAAAATATGATTCACTATGATTTTCTTGAACTAGAACAATCACAAAATCACGCTATGACCTGCAACATAACCATAAAATTATCCAAAAATGACTCTTATACCTCCCAAAAATGCCTCTTTAACTCTAGGCAGATTGAATCTTTTAAAGTAATGACTCTTTTACAATTTTACAATGATAATTTTTACAACACTGACTTTTGACACAACCTAATTCTTGACTTGACACTGCTTCTTGGATCACTAGCAGTTGCTGAGGTATTGTTGTGCTTACTTTAAGTAATGGTACTTTGGTGCTTCATGTCCTTCTAGTATGTGTCTGAGTTGTCTCGTTGTTTCCTCCTTCCTGCACATGAATTAATGAACAAGACCCTAAATAATATACAAACAAAATACTTACATTTTCCTACAAAACATATGTCAGAGAAATATTCAAAATTCAAATGTAAATACGTTGAGCATTTATGAACAAAACCCAAACAAACATACATACAAAATACTTACACTGTCCAGCCAAAAATCATGTCAGAGATGATATTTAAATTCAAATACAAACACTAATCATACACACCTTTCTGTAGTAGACTTACCCTTTACTGTTGATGTGTCATCCTTACTGCATTGATCCTTGAATGCATACTTTTTCTTGCCTTCTAGAAGCTCGATATTGAATCTGTTGTATCTATGTAATTTCAGATCTCCAAGGTCTAAAATTTTGTCTTATGGTAGCCCTCTGATTCCTCTTTACAACCCCACAAGCATGATAAATATTGCATTCTTCAAGAAATATTTATGCCAAATCTCCGATGATGACCTGATTATAGACTCATTCAGTAGAGCGAAATTTTACGAAGTGCCATGTGTCATTGTTTCGACCTTTGGTCCTAAAAACGATACCCACTGAAACCATCCAGAAATGGAAAGTACTTTTTTCCTGATAATGTATCTAACACATGATCTATAAAAGGTAAAGGAAAATGATCTTTAAGAGTAGTTTTGTTTAATTCTTAGTAGTCAATGCATACCCTCCATTTACCATTTTTCTTGGGTATAATCACCAAAGGAGAAACCGACTGACTATCTGAGATGGGATAAATAAAGTTAACATTAAGATATTTCTGCAACTCTTCTTTAACAATCTCCCTAAGGTTTGGATTCATCCTTCTTTGAGGCTATCTGATTGGTTTATAATTTTCCTCTATGTAGATATGATCAGTGCAAGTTTTAGGGTTAATCCCTTTCATGTCAGTGTATTCCCATGCATATGCAGAGGAATGTCTCTGTATATTTTTACTAGCTCTTCTTGTTGAAATTTTTCCAGGTTTTTATTTATGTTTAAGGTTTTTCCAGGAAATATTTCAATTATGGAGCTGCCAAATTCTTCCATAGAGTAAAGAGACATTTGCCTTGATGACAAAAAATCAATATTGGATTCTTCTTGAAATTTTTCATGTTTATATTTTGAAGAAGGTTCATGATTTTCTAGGACATTTAGAATATGACTATCTTCACTAATATTTGAAATAGTGAAGAGAGGCTGTATATCTTCTTCATCATCAATCCATTGATTGTCATCTATTTCTGTGATTGTTCTTGCTGGAGGATACAAAGTAAATTTCTTAGTTGAACTATCACCAAATCTACAGCTAATGAAAGCATCAGCTGTTGCTAACCAAGGTCTTCCTAGTATAATAGGATGTCCTCCTAGATCAATTTTAGGAGTTTGGATCATGAAATCCACAAGATACTCCCAAGAATATAAGGACACTGAAATGTCTTCTAATACCCCATCTGGTTTAATTACAGATCTATCTACTAACTGTAGTAATGTGGGTGTATAAAGAAGATTAGGAAGCATTAGTTTTTCCATGGTTTGCCTACTCATGATATTTATTTCTGCTCCTAGATCAATTAATGTGTTTGGAATTTCAATTCCATTGATATGTGTTTTGACAACTGGACTTCTGGGATCTAGATATTTTGGAATGGTAGTCTTTCCTGTCATTATGTCTGCTATTTTTCCTACCAGTTGTATTTTCTTTATCTCTTTTTTTTTTCTTCCTGTTTTTTTCATACTCAACTCCTTTATTGTTTTAGCTAAGATTGGGATTTCCTTAATGGCTTGTAATAATGGAATTTTAATACAAATATTTCTTAATTCATCTATGAGATCATATTTAGGCTTCATAATTTGTTTCTCTATGCCCCTATCAATTTGTAATCTTTCAGGAAAACGAGGTGTAGTAGTAGACGTTGATGGCTGCTCTAACATAGGAGTTGAAATCATTGGTTCTTTCTGTTTTTATTTTTCAATATTTTGGTTTTGAAGAGATTTGCTTCCTTCAAGATTTTTATTAACCTGTAGAGAATCTTCCTCATAATTGTTTTGTTCTTGTATAACTACATAAGGTTTCTTCTTTTCAAGTATCCTTCCAGACCTTAGTTGAACATTATTAAGGTCTAGAGGAGTAATCAAATAGGTTGGAAATTGATGACCTTCTATCATATAGGTATTCTGAGGGTTTTTGTTGTTGGGTTTTGGTATTAGCTGGGCAGGTAACTGGTTTTGTTTCTGGGGAAATGGTAATGGAAGTGGTGGATTTTGATTTTGGTTTTGAGGTTGTGGATTCTGCTAAGGATTTTGTTGAGGAGAAAAATTTGGATATGATGGATATGATGGATAAGATGGTGGATATTGATAATACTGAGAGAACCTACCATAGGGATTTTGTGCTCCTTGAGCCCAAGATTGAGATTGATTTTGAAATTGGGGCCAATATTTCTGCCAAGAATTCCAACTTGGTGGGGGTTGATTATACATTTGGTTATTAATCACTTGTGTTTGAGGTCCCTTCTAAGGTATTCTAGAGACAACATTAAGAGTTTATGTGGTATTTGTGGTTGTCTCTTCTTGAAAAATAGCTTTAAGGCTAGGAATTGAAGGAAAATTCTTGGTCTCATCATTTTCTGAACAAATTGCACAAGTCACTATTTCTTTTGTATCAAGAGGACACTCTCTTAGGGCATGCTTCTTTCTACATTTGGGACAGAAGATTGCTAAGGCATTAGTCTTAGCTTTCAACTTGTTTTGTAGCTTAAGGGTATCTATTTGCTCAATAATACTCCCTAGAATATCAGTTTTGAATTCATCAAGCATATTTCCTATTTCTTCCCTACTTACTGTTCCAGTTGCAGATTTGTTTACCCTTGCAAGGGTAGGGTCTCTTGGTACTTTCATAATTTTAGATTTTCCTCTTGAGAGATTAATACATAGTTCTCCTATATCAAGTAATGAAAGTTGAGATATATCTCCTTTCCCCATCATGTTAAGGATATCTATCCATTCATCTCTAATTTTTTTAAACAAAAGAGCTTTCAAAGTATCTTGATCTAAATTTTCCATTTTTTCCCTTTTAATGTTATAGTTAAATCTTTCAAGTAAATCTTCTAGATTTTCATCCTCTTTTTGCATCATTTTGAACACTTCTTCCTTATGATTGACTAGTATACAGTAATCTAGATATCTTTCTAGAAACACTTTCCTCATATCATTCCATGTCCCAATAGACCTAGTGACTAGACTCATAAACCATATTAGTGTTGCTCCTTTCAATGTTGAAGGGAACAATTTAAGTTTTTGAGCATCTTGTATATAGTCATAAGTTCTGCATAGGACTTCAAATTCAAATAATAATATCTTGGGTCTTCATTTTTTAGTCCATGAAATTTTTTAAGAATAGAGGGTGAGATATTTTTCACGGTAGCATTTGTTTCTTCCTCTATTATAGGGAATCTAAAGGAGCTTTAAATTCCCCTTCTACCTCTACCTCCTTCTGCATTTCCTCTACCTCTACATCCTTCTGCATTTTCTCTTCCTCTTCCTCTGTCTCCACCTCTACCTCTACCTCTTCCAAATAGCAAGTTTTCTCCATTAAGGATTTCTCCTTCCCCTTCTCCTCATTCTTCTCCCCTTCCTTCCATGATAGATTCTTCCGAACTGATATAAGGTTCAGTATGGAGAACTAATTTTTCTTCTGGTTCTTCTATCAAGGGTATATTGAAGAAAGGTTCCTCCTCTTCCTCTTCACTAGGGATTTGTAATTCTTATGCTGGAATATATTCTCATGTGGAAGGGAAAAAGGTTATTCCTCCTATAGGAGTCCTTGGATCTTCTTCCTCTAGAATTGCTTCAGTGGATGAAGTGGGAGATCTTCCTGATTGGATATCTGATCTTAAAACTTCTAGAAGCCTATGACCAGTATAGTATGGAATATGGTTTTGATATGGAGGTGTTACGCTTCTTGGTCTTGGTGGAGTGAGTGGTATTGTGGGGATTAAGCTTCTGCCTCTTATAAATCTACCCCTAGAGTCTCTTTCTCTATGCATATCATTGTTTTTGGGATGTAAGAAATAAGGCTACCTAGTTACACTTCCCCGGCAATGGTGCCAAAATGTTTAGTCACTTTAGTGTCCTAAAATGTTAACATAAATTATCGACCGGGGCTAGTAAACTGATGAAGTGTGGTGCACTATATGTGCCTAAATATCCCTTTTTCTTACTTCTTTGTTTTCATGTTTTATTTTATTTTTTAGGGGTTTTATGTTTTAATTCTTATTTTTCTATTCTAAACTAGAGAGATGAGATTAAATCTAATCAAAAGGAAGAAAAGGAAATTTTGTAAAAAATGAGTAAATTTTCTATGAAAGAAAACAAAGTTTTATGGACAATTTTGAAGTCTAATTTCTAATCAAGAAGCGATCAAAAAAGTGTTTTAACAAGTAAATATAATCCATGGATCTTACAACTCAATTGATATTTCAAGAAATGAAACCAAGGAAAGCATTTGATAACTCAAAAGATTATATCTGAATCTTATTCATTTAACCATTCTTACATATTCCATTCAATTTCAAATTTAATTAGAATGTCTTTGAAAGAGATTAATTGCAATGTAATGAGGATCTTACTATCTAAACTAATTAAGCAAATGAAATGAAATGCTAGACAGTTATTGTGTTTGTAAGTCACTCACTATTATTCAATAGACTGAACATAGTGAAACTCAACAACTGTAAATTAAGAAAGCAAATGACATGAAATAAAATGCTAGACAGTTATTGTGTTTATAAGTCACTCACTATTATTCAATAGACTGAACTCAGTGAAACTCAACAATTGTAAATTAAGAAATAAAATGACATGAAATAAAATGCTTAAACAACTACTGTGTCTATAAGTCACTCACTATTATTCAATTGACTGAACCCAGTGAGACTCAGTAATTGTAGACTATGAAAGCAATCTAAAAAGCAAGAAGTAAAGAAAGATGTTGAACAGAAATTGAAATGACTTTGCTAGAAAACACATGAAACCTCCTCGGATAGCAAGGGCCCTCTGCTACTAATTTGGTATAATTCTTTAGCTTCTTAAGGTTGTAATAAAAACAGCATCAAAGGCTAATCTCCTTTATTGAAAACAGAGTATCACTGCAATTCTGAATATGCTATCATCCGTCCTTTCTTGGTTCTACAGAGCTTAATTTATATGCAAATTACATAACTAATGTTGAACAGAAATAGGTACAAGTGTATTATTCAAATTAAAATTGAATTGGAACTCTTTTAGGACTCGTGATTTGCTGCAAAGAAAATCAGGAGTCCTAATTCCTGTAGAAAACAGTCTCTTTGACTCTTGCCTTGACTATTGGATTAGACACCTCCAACTGTCGATTCAATCCTCGTGGATAGGAAGGAATCATTTAGAGAATATTTGAGAACTACCCATGTGCGCCTTTCCTTAGATTGACACATGCATCATAATTAAACACAAAAATAGTTGCGGAACGCTTGACTAGCTACGGAATACCTATATTTTGTAGCTAAACTATTCAAAATTATTAAAACAGAAAAAACTGCGAAAATACAACATGTTAATCATTTGTATGTAACCTTTAAGAAATCCTAATCATTCTTCATTGATTTTAGGCTTATGAAGTGATAAAGGAATGATGAAATGAAGTGAAGGTTTGTAAAAGAGAAGACAATTCTAGGACTCAACATACCCCCACTACAAAACTCTTGCATGTCCTCATGCAATTTCATAAAAAATTATTCCATGTGCTCTGAAACCTCTGCTAGAACATCCAGCCTTATCTTTCTGCTTCTTTTGGTATTTAGTTTCATTCTGGGTTTCCTCATGAGCAGTTTAAACCTGAGATTTATGAGGGCTCTGTTCAATTCCCTATTCCTTTTCTTTAGCTTCTTGTCTTCTTTATGCAGTGTCCCCATTTGCAAGGTGAGAGTATCATTCATAGCATTCTTCAATTTGACTTATTCTCTCAAGATTTCATTCTCATTCTTAATGTGTATGTTCAGTATCTCCAATTCATAATTATCTTTTTTTAGGGCTTTTATTGGAGGTTCTTGTGGACTGAGGGATCTTTCTTGATTTTCTGAGGCCTTTCTTTCCAGAGATTCCACATAATCATAAATCTGTTGTTGAGCTGGGTCTATATTATTAGAAACATTTACTAGAGAACATAAATAATTACCAAGAGAAATAATTAAACATAAAATAGTTAGCAGCAAATCATAAACATAAACACAGATGTTTATCCGGGAAAACCCCAAACTCCGGGGAAAAACACAACCAATGAAATTTCATTAACCATTGGCCAAAACCCTGGCCAATCTGGCCAAGTGAGACTTCATCGCTTACCTCCAGGCCTACATTACAATGAAGTATTCCCATACTCTTATAGGCTCCATTACATGCAATACCATGGGCTAAAACCATGGGTGCACAATACCATGTGCCCCAAAACCACTACTATTTACCCTAGTCAACATTACTCTACCCCGAGTCATGTTTACCGAACATATATCAGGAGTTCCTCTGTTAGGGTCTTCTTCAAACTGATGTAAAGGAGATTTATCAACTGGTGTTTGAACATGAGTTTCTTCATCTTCAACATTTATAATTCATGTTTCCTTAACCAGTGTTTTTTTAATTATTCCTTTGAGTCTAGAGATTCTCCTTAACTTTGGTGGATTTTCATTTTCTTCATCAGTATATTCACTTGTCATCTTTTCTTTTCTTTTGACCCTAATCTGTTTTCTAATCTCTGTCAACTTTTTAGAAATCACTTCTTCATTTTCTTCCTGTGATGATGTATCATGTTTATTTTCAACAACTTTCTCAGTTTTTCTTCTCCTGCTTCTCTTAACAGTTTCTTCTTTAGATGATGTTTCTTCTAGCTCTTGAAAATGATTTCTTAAAATAAATTCTTCCCAATTATCTCCTGTTTTCTTCCAGTGGAATTCAAACAAAATTTTTACTAAGCCATGGTGCTGGAGAGCAGTTTCTAAAAATTTAACTCTTTTCTGAACATTGGAAGCCATTCTTTTCAAGCTATTGAGTAAAAAGAAAGATATATTTTTTTCTCCATCATCTAAGAAATTCATTAACAGCTTGATATGATAAACATACATTGTACAAAATCTACCTTCACATGTTATAATTTTTTTTCAAAATTAATAACATTTTTCTCCATTTACTTTTTAAAGTTATGCTCGGAATTCCCTTTCTAAATATTGGAATGTCCACACCTGGATTCTTCAACATTTGTTTCCAAGACTCATAATGAAACTCCTTATTCTTGAACCAATGTTCTCCTTGCCTTGGTAGCTCTGTGGCCTCATCTATAAATGGCTCCGTTATAGAGAATTTAATGTCTCCAATTTCCACTTCTGCTCCATCAAATGATCTAGAAAATGATTTTGTAATTTCTTTATTGAACCCATTGAATTTTATTACAAAACTCAACCACCCAACTTCTTGTAATATCCCTTTAACTTGTGGGTATCCTTCCAGATACTTGACTCCAATTGTTTATGTTCTTACAGTTAACCCCATTTCTTCTCTGTATATATTCTTTCCTTTCTTGGTTGTACGTTCTGATGCTCTGTTTCTGAACCTGTGCCTGAAGACAGAGTAGCTGCAGAAGGATGTCTCGCCCTTAGAATTACTTCTCTTGAATCTGAAAATGGATTGGCTACAGATTGTGATGGTGGTGAGTGAATGAGGTGATGAACGAATGAGGGTTTGTTATAGAATGAAATGGATGTGAAAATATTTATGATGATCTTAGGAATCATAAATAAATGATACGATCTTATAAAGACATGGCCTAATAGGTTACGTCTAAGATTATAACCGTTAGTCACTTAATTAATGATGAACCGTTATGGAGCGCAGGGTAAGAGATATAGTCGAGATGTTTTATGATAAAGGGAGATCAATTCTAATGATATATTTACTTAGGAGACATATGATTATACATATTGTATCTTTTTCATGTTTCATATTTTTGCTATCAAAATAACTTTGCACAATTTACCTCAGAATCTTTGAATTTACTTTTTGTTGTGATTGTTCTTCATTTTTTAGAATGTCGTATTTAGAATAGAGCTCCATAGTCCTTCTTCTCAATCATATTTATTTTTTGAAGTAGTCTTGCAGAGTCAAATTAGCTGCAAAACAAAATCAGCTACAGAATGGACAGCTGCAGAATGTACCTGTCAAAAGATTATGAAATATAGATATGGAGTGAAATGGGATGGAATATGAGTATGGAATGGAATGGAATATGAGTATGGAATGAAATGGAATATGAGTATGGAGTGAAAAAAAATGGATTTGCAACTTATGTTCTGCAGTTATGAATACTTAGTTGCAGAAAATGGGAAATTGAAAGTATAGGATGTCAGAAAATTCTAATTTTCACCCTACACTTTCTACATAAATATGCCAATCACTGATTGGTTTTCGTATTTATACTTTATTTATTTATTTATTTATTTATTAGATTTTTTTTTTTAGAAGAAAAATACAAACTAAGTTATTGAAGAAGAAGAATTCTTCTTCACTAACTTCATATCAATGTTATCTTGGAATTTTCTGACAAATTCTTCTCTTGAAAGTGGTTTATGATATAATTTCAGTCTATGTCCATTTATAAGAAATGATACCTTCTCCTCATCTATTTTTCTGATCTTTATTGCTCCATTTTCAGAGATTTTCTCAATTTCATATGGTCCAAGACAATGAGTTTTAAATTTACCTTGAAAATCCTTGAATTTTGAATCAAACAAGAGTGCACAGTCGCCTTCTTGAAATTTCTTTTCTTTGATATACTTGTCCTGCCATTTAGTCCTTTTCTGTTGGACTATGCTTGTTCTTTGGACTACATCTTGTCTGATCTCTTCCAATTCATTAATTTTCTCTATTCTGTGCTTTTGTGCTTCTGTCAAGTCAAGTCCTATTTGGACTGCCAACTTGAAAGTTTAGATTTGAAACTCTATGGGGAACAGGATTTGTTTTCCATAAACAAGTTCATAAGGAGTGTGTCCTGTTGTGTTTCTCCATGTAGTTCTGTAGGCCCATAAGTCTTCAGGAAGCCTTTCTACCCAATCTCTTCTATGTAGATGAACAGTCTTTGTAAGAATCCTTTCAATCACCTTGTTGGTAGATTTCACTTGGCCATTTGCTTGTGGATGGTAGGGAGTAGATTTCCTGTGTCTGATTTTGTAATTCTCTACCATTTTCTCCACCAAATTAGATGTGAATTGAGCTCCTTGATCTGTGACAATTTCTCTTGGGACACCAAAATGAGTAAAAATATCCTTAAAAATAAAATTAACTGTTAGAAAATTATATATTATGGAGCAATGCAACACATAAAATATGTGAAAAATACAAGCACACAAAACACATAAAACCAGAGAGACACAGATATATGTGGTTCACCCAGTTTGGGCTACGTCCACCCCGAACAACCAGTTTTCCTTTCTATTATGCAACAAAAATTGAGGAGACAAAACCTACAGCAGATCCGTTGTAATATCCTTTGTTCTCTCTCACAGTCTCCCTATCTGTTTCTCGCTCTGAGAATACACACGTAATACACAGCCGCAATATAATACCCTCATATATACAAGGGGTTTGCCTTCTAGGGCAAAAAACCCTAAACTAAACATAACTTCTACCGTCAGATCATCCGCCTATGAACGGCCCAGATTGACTAGAAATTACTATACTTTTAGAAGGAAAATTTACATCTATTTTTAGCTTCAGGGGCGCTGCCCTCAAAAACCCCAGCCAGGGGGGGGTCCAAAAAGCACTGCCACCCCCCCTAGACCCCCCACGACAGCAATTAATTACGGGCGGCATTTCCGCCCCTTTTAAGGTACAGGGGTCCAATGTTGTGATACAAAGTAAACAAGATAATCAGGCTCCACACCCAAAAATCTCCCACTTGGAGACTGATTGTAGCAACTCCACCACTACTTCATTTGCTAGACAATGACTCCTCTTTGGACTTGGTTGTTCCTCATCTTCATCGTCATCCTTGAAGACCAATTGGAACTGAGCACATTCTCAGTTTCTCCTTGGTTACAACTTTTGTTAGCATATCTGCAGGATTTTGGCTAGTGTGTATCTTTTCCACCTTCAACTCTCCATCTTCCAATACTGACCGTATGAAATGGTACTTGAGATGTATGTGTTTAGTCCTCGAATGAAATTCTGAGCTCTTTGCAAGATGAATGGCACTTTGGCTATCACTGTATAACATGCCCATATCGTGCTTCTTACCCAATTCATCCATAAACCTTTGTAACCAAATTATTTCTTTACTAGCCTCTATAGCAGCAACATACTTTGCTTATGTTGTTGAAAGTGCAACAACACTTTGGATTTTTGAAACCCAACTGACAGCTGTTCCACCTACAGTAAATACATATCCTGTAGTGCTCCTCTTGTTATCTCTGTCACCTGCCATATCTGCATCAACATATCCCTGTAGAGCAATGTTTGAACCACCAAAGAATAATGCTTGATTTGTGGTATCTCTCAAATATCTGAGAATCCATTTTACTGCCATCCAATGTTCTTTTCCTGGATTATTCATGTACCTGCTTACAACTCCCACTGCATGTGCAATATCAGGCCTTGTGCAGACCATTGCATACATTAAGCTTCCAACTGCAGATGCATATGGAACTTTAGACATATAATCCATGTATTCTTGGGTCTTTGGGCACATCTCCTTACTAAGTTTGAAATGGCTAGCAAAAGGTGTACTAACTGGTTTTGCATTTTGCATATTAAATCTTTTCAACACATTTTCTATGTACTCATTCTGAGACAGTGTTAATTTGCGATTTTCCCTGTCTCTAGTTATCCTCATACCAAGGATTTGTTTTGCAGCTCCCAAATCCTTCATTGCAAATGAATTTGCCAATTTTCTTTTGAGCACATTTATTTCCTGCATGTTAGATCCTGCAACAAGCATGTCATCTACATACAATAACAATATAATATATCTGCCATCATTTTTCCTTTTTAGATAAACACAATGATCAGAGTGACATCTAGTATAACCTTGTTCAGACATAAACTTGTCAAATTTTAGATACCACTGCCTTGGAGACTGTTTTAAGCCATACAAGCTCTTCTTTAACCTGCACACCAATTTTTCTTTCCCTTTGACCTCATATCCTTCTGGTTGCTGCATGTATATCTCTTCCTCCAAATCTCCATGGAGAAATGTTGTCTTTACATCTAACTGTTCAAGATGTAAATCTTCCGCTGCTACAAGACTTAAGATAGTTCTAATTGAAGTCATCTTAACAACAGGAGAAAATATTTCATCAAAATCAATACCTTTCTTCTGTGCAAACCCCTTCACCACAATTCTAGCTTTGTACCTCTGTTTTCCTCCATCTTCTTCCTTCAGCCTGTAAACCCATTTATTCTGCAATGTAGTTTTACCTGCAGGCAACCTGACTAAGTCCCAAGTCTGGTTATGCATTAAGGAGTCCATCTCTTCTTCCATGGCTAGCTCCCACTTCTTCCTACTTTCAACTTGCATTGCTTCTTCATAACATTCGGGTTCACCAGAATCAGTCAGCAATAAATAATATAATGAAGGAGAGTATCGTTCAGGGGGTCTACTTATCCTGGTAGATATTCTAACACCACTTTCAGGTGTTTGAGGTTCATGTTGCTGTTGTGGTGGTTGCTACTGCTATGGTTGTTGATTATTATTATTTTCAAGCACCTTTACTTTTTCGGTTATCTCATCAAGAACTGTGTATTCCTTGCTTTCTTTTTCCTGTTTCTTTTCCTGCAACTGATTCTTATACAAGACCTTTTCATTGAATATTACATCTCTGCTCCTAATGATTTTGTGATTTTCATAATCATATAAGCGATAACCAAAATCATTAACACCATATCCAATAAAGGTACATTTCTTTGATTTTGCCTCAAACTTTGTTCTATTTTCTTTATTAATATGGACAAAGGCCTCACAACCAAAAGGCTTTAAAAAAGAGTAGTTTACCTTTTTACCTGTCCATGCTTCCTCTGGAATACCACCATCCAAGGAACTTGAAAGCCCTCTATTTATTAGATAAACAACAGTATCTACAGCATCTGCCCAAAATTGTAAAGGCAATCCTGCATGCAATCTCATGCACCTTGCACGCTCCATGATTGTTCTGTTCATCCTTTTTGACACACCATTTTCTTGTGGTGTTCTTGGAACTGTCTTCTCTCTGCAAATTCCATGCTCTGAACAGTACCTATCAAACTCTTTGCTGCAATATTCACCTCCATTATCTGATCTGAGACGCTTCAACTTCTTTCCTGTCTCAATCTCAACCAAAGCTTTCCATTTCTTGAAAGTATCAAATACATCAGATTTATTCTGAATACAATAAATCCATGTTTTTCTAGTTGCATCATAAATAAAAGTAACATAATAACGAGAGCCACCGAGAGATGATACCTGAGCAGGTCCCCATACATCTGTATGCACAAGCTCCAATTTTTCGCTCTTCTTTTCTTTCCCAACTCTGAAAAATCTGACTCTCTTTTGTTTTCCATAAATGCAATTCTCACAAAAATCCAAATCAACATTCTTCAAACCTGGAAACAAATTTCTTGAGTGAAGAATCTTCATCTCCTTCTCACTCATGTGTCTGAGCCTATGATGCCATAATGTTGCATCTGCTCCTTTGGAAGTTAAAGAATTAACAAAGTTAGAAATACCATTGCATAAATACAATGTACCAACTGTTAGGACTCCACTATGTATCATTTTTACTATATACTTTGACACCATCTTACCTTTATAACCATGTTTAAAAAGGATTCCATTATCATTTTCATTTACTTTATCCCAAGGTATATAAAATCCTCTTCTTTATTATATGTTTAATCTGTTTACATATAATTCCATAATACTCTTATATTTTATCTTTAATCGAAGTGGATTGTTGCTAACATAAGTCTAAAAGATCGCAAATAATCTATGTGCTGTGCTGGAGCAATCGGCCGTTGCTGAAACAGCCGACTCCGTTGCTGAAACAATTGACTTCGTTGGTGAAACAGCCAGCAAGCACGCAAATTCCGTCACTCGTAATTGGCGATTCTGGAAGAGTATTTTGTGGAACAATGGCAACAGCATGAAGACATGGTTACACGGATTATTCTAAAGATAGCATTCTTGTTGTATCTGTTGTAACAATATCTTTTTATGGAAGAACAGAATAGTCCTGTTTTAAGAAAGAAGAACAGAATTGGGATAAACACAGATTCGCTCTCATGTAATTGTAAGAGATGTATCCTCTTTAAAAAGAGGAGACATCATCATTAGAGGGGATTTCGAGTTTGAAAGCTACAGGAGAACATTGTGTTTGAAATACTGGAGCTAGGCTCCATTTGTAATGTATCATTTCTTTTGACAGATGAATAAAATTTCCTTTTGAGCACTCCAATTTAATTCTTTCCCTGGGGAATCTTGTGAGAGGGAAAGGGCCCGCCTTCCTCACAATATTCACCCTTCTGTCCCTGTAGTTTGTTTAATTTCTTTATGCTGTTTGCACTTTACTTTAATTCTGTTGCTGAGACACCAGTTACACAGTTCTGTAGTTATTGAATATTCTGTTTCCTTAACGCTGCATGTGTTTAGTACATTCATTCTTAAGAAGTTGAGAAATCTATTTCTGTTATATGTTTGAATGTATAATGCTGGGAAGCAGGTGCTGAAGGTTCCTGTACAAAGGAATAGGGTCCTGCTCCCACTAATTGCCTTTCTTTTCCTGCAGTGTGATTAGAACATGAGACAAGTGCTGAAGGTTCCTGTTCATGGGAATAGGGTCTTGGTCTCTTGAGTTATCTTTTCTACAGAGTGACTAGTGTCAGGCAGCAGGTGCTGAAGTTCCTATTTAAAGGAATAGGGTCCTATTCCTGTTATGGTTGATTGGTTTCCTTTCCTGCAGATTGATTTCCCTTTATTTGGATTCTAAACTGCAACCTAGGAATTACTTCTGCTATAACATAATTGACTTCAGCTTTGATTAAATAGAGTGTGAATAATTAGATTTGTATGATTGGTAATTGTGTGGCTTTTTACTACAACATTGTTTTTGCTTTTGAAATTGAGCATATCAAGTGCGTGATTGTCTTTGGAATAAAAAGACTTCCTCGGGTTGACAATTTATGTGGAGCTTGAATTGTGAAAACAATTAAAGCGACCAACATTTTGGCGCCGTTGCCGGGGAAGGCAATTATAGATTTCAAAAGCATTAATCTTTTCTTTTTAAATGTTCAGATTGTATGAGAGGACGCGGAAACCAGAAGAAAACTAACCCCACAGGTGGCAAAGGCAAAGGAAGGGGAGGAAGAAAGACTTTCATTGACGAGATTGTATCAAAGGCTGAATCATCACAGAGATTAAGTTCTCGAAGACCAAAACTTCAGCACTCCCCTCAATCAGATTAAAAAACAGAGGAAGTTGTGGGTCCTGAAAATATAGAGGAGCCAGTGATTAAAGAACCAGCAGTCAATGCTGGAGAGTCAGAAGAAAGTGTTAGTAAATCAACAGAGAACATTGAGGAAATAATAGAGAGTGTTGGACGACGAGTGGAAAACATTGAGGAGCCAGTAGAATATCTTGACGATCGAGCAAGTGCAGTAGGAGAACAGACAATGGAAGGAAACAATGAAGATTTCTTTGGTGGAGGACGTGTAGATCTTGAAGGAGAAGGAAGGGATGAAAATTCTCTCTCTACCTTGGGATTTCCTATCAGTGATCTCCCTGCAGGAACAACTCCTATGAAAAACATTCCATTGTCTGCTTTACCTAACTTTCATGGTTTATCCTCTGAAGATCCGGATGAATTTCTTTTTGAATTTGATATCTTATGCAGAAGTTATGATTATGTTACTAATGCTCAAAAGTTGAAACTGTTTCCAGCCACCTTAAAAGGGAATGCTTTAAGATGGTTCATGAGCCTTGGAAGTCAGGTAATCACAACTTGGGAGCAGATGAAACAGAAATTTCTGCTTAAATATCAAGACTATTGTCGGACGAGAGAAAAGAAGGATGAACTATTCAATATGGCACAAAAGCCGGACGAGAATCTGGAGGACTATGTAGAAAGGCTGCAGTACAATATACAGAGATCTGATCATCCGAATATAAGTAAGGAAATTCGCAAAACAATATTACTTAGAGGTTTAAGGGATGATTGTTTAGATATGTTAAACATGCTTGGCAAGGCAGATATATCTAAGGAATCATATGATGAGATTGTTGAACTTTCTAAGAGGTGTTCAAGGGGAGCTGCAAGGAACAGAGTAAGTAATAGAGATTCCACCTATTCAAGAGTGCAGAAATCAGCCAGTGGAGGAGCAACAAGAGCTAAAATAGGTAATTTACTTGAAGAATTTAAAACTGAGATGTTAAGTTTTTTTGCTTCACAAATTGACACTTTGCAGGTTAAGAAGAAGCAGGCTGAAGCAGAAGCAACTCTAGCTATTTTTTGCCCGAAGTGCAGAGACAAACATCCACTAAGGGAATGCCCAATGGAAAAAATACCAATTTGCACCCTTTGTGAGAAAGATCATGAAACAAAACAATTCCCATCTCTACCAGGAATAAAGGCGACATTGCAGCCAACGGAAGAAGAAGTTGAAGCAGTGTACCTGCTAACTCAAAGAAGACAATGGCAACCAAAAGGACAAGGTATGAACTCTAGTATGCCATTTAATCGTTGGAATAATTATTCTGCTTTCGGTCAAACAAATTACCCTCCCTTTAATCAAATGCAATACCCACCCTTCAATCAAATGAATTTCCCACCCATGCAACAATCAAACCCTCCCTTTGTTGATCCTTCAATGTGGACTCCTTGGCCTCCACAGCAGCCATCTTCTTTTAACCCTTGGAATTCAAATTGGAGAAGTCAACAACTCCCGTATCCAAATCAATTGCCTCAATTCCAACAACCACTTCCTCTGCCATCAAATGCTCCGCCAAATAACCAAATGAGACCCCAGCTACCTGTGCAGCCAAATCCTAACCCCAATAATAAAGTTGTGCAAGTCATTGATATTCAGAATCAGTCTATATTTCCTACTATGCAATGTAATTATATTCATTTAAGATCCGGGAAAATAGTAGAGCCTATTATTGATGATATAACTTCTTCTGATTCTGATAAAGAGGAAACTGAGAAACATAAGAAAGCACAACCACCCTCTAACAAGGGTATTGAAATAATAGAACCACCATTCCCCGAGCGTTTGGTTTTAACTAGAACGCCTGAAACACCTGCTTTTAATCTTTTAGGGGAATTGCAAAACTTGTATGTTAAAATTCCACTTTTACAGGCATTAAGAGATGTACCAATTTATGCCAGAACAATAAGGGATATTTTTGTTAAGAAACCTGGTAGGAAAACTAAAGATCCCCTTACAGTACATGTGATGGGTGACTTATCTGCATTAATGTCTGGAAAAACCCCTCCTGTGAAATATGGTGATCTCGGCCATCCTACCGTAACGGTTCAGATTGGTAAAACAATGATTCCTCAAGTTTTGGTAGATTTAGGTGCTGCAATAAACATAATGACTCTTGAAACTTCACAAATGTTACAGCTGAATAACACAATTAGAGATACACCCACCATTTTAGAGTTGGCTGACCGTTCTACAATTAAACCTGAAGGAGTTGTTGAAGATCTACTTATCTCAGTTGAATCCTGGAATTACCCAGCTGACTTTGTTGTATTGCAGACTAAAACAAAGCTGGGGGGACATCCCTTAATTCTAGGAAGGCCATGGCTGGCCACAGCTGATGCCTTTATCAGTTGCAGATCTGGTTCAATGACAATTTCTAATGGTTATGAAACTAAGCAGCTTACTCTTTATCCTCATGCTACACCCATAATTAATAATGAAGATTCTATGTGGATGGATTATGATGATAATGTTGTTCAACCTATTCTAACTATTAGGCAAGCTTTAACTCTTAAAGACAATACAGAGGATGAAGTAATTAATAATTTTATCTGTGAACCTTCTTCTGTAATTGCTGAAACACACAATCAATTGACTGCAATTTTTGAAACAGATACCCAAGAAAAGATTTAATCTGAAGACTTATCTCAGACATTAACCACCATCTCATCTAAAAGCATAACAGTTGAAATTGAACCTGGCAAGACATTAAACATAAATCCTGATCTAACAGTTGATGAAACACAACAGTTAATGAAGTTATTGCATGAATATAAGGAAGCATTTGCATGGGATTACATGGATATGAAAGGTATTTCTTCTGAATTATGTACTCATCGAATTTACATTAAAGAGGGATGCCGACCTGTTTGTCAACCCCAAAGACGAATGAACCCTAATTTATGAGAAATTGTTAAAGAAGAACTTCAGAAATTTCTTAATGCAGGATTTATATACCCTATATCTGACAGTGAATGGGTTTCCCCATTGGTAATTGTCCCTAAGAAAAACGGGAAATGGAGAGTATGTGTTGACTACAGAGCCTTAAACAAAGCTACTCAAAAGGATCACTTTCCTTTACCCTTCATTGATCGGGTGTTGGATAGTCTGGCAGGGAAGAAATTATTTTCTTTTCTAGATGGATTCAGTGGGTATAATCAGATAAGAATTGCACCCCAAGACCAAGACAAGACCACTTTCACTAGCCCTTGGGGAACTTTTGCTTATAGAGTTCTTCCATTTGGGCTATGTAATGCACCAGCAACTTTTCAGAGGGCTGTTATAGGAATTTTTTCTGATATGTTGAATGACTCTATGGAAATGTTTATGGATGATTTTACTCCTTATGGTGTGTCTTTTGAAGATGCATTGTTAAAATCATATGCCTTCTCCCTAAATGTGAAAAATGTCATATGATGATGAGTGAAGGAGTAGTGCTTGGACATTTTATTTCATCTCAAGGTATTCGGTAGATCCATCTAAAATATTGGTCATTGAAGGAGATGCTGGTCAAGAAACACAAAGCTGATGTGAAGATATTCTACTGGACATGTTGGATGCTACGATAGATTTATTAAAGATTTTTCTAGACTAATTCTCTATTATTTGTGTTGCTGCTAATGCTGAATTTAAGTGGACTAATTCTTGTCGAGAAATCTTTTCAAGAACTGAAAAGCATCAGTTATCTACTACTCCTATTTTGAGGGGACCTGATTGGGCCCTCCCTTTTCATATATCTTCTGATGCTTCAGACACTGCAATTGGAGCTGTCTTGGGACAAGAGAAAAATCATCTTCCTTATGCTATCTACTTTATCAGTAAGAATATGACCCCTGCTGAGCTTAATTATACAGTTACCGAAAAGGAGTTTCTTGCAGTAATTTATGCCATTAATAAATTTCGACATTATATCACTGGTTATTCTACTTTTGTCCACACTGATCACTCGGCTATTAAGTATTTAATGAACAAATATGTTACAAATGCTAGAGTTACCAGATGGCTATTATTACTGCAGGAATTTGATATCACAATTGTAGATCGGCCTGGTAAAGAAAATGTGGTGGTTGATTTCCTTTCACGGTTAAAAACTGATAATGATATTCCAGTAGATGATTCTTTTCCTAATGAGTATTTGTTTGTAGTTTCTGCTCACTCTCCATGGTATGCAGATATTGCTAATTATTTGGTTGCGGGAAAATTACCATCACACCTGTCATAAAGAGAAAAAAGAAGAATTGTTCAACAAAGTGCCAGGTATAGCTGGATAAGTGGGTGTCTTTTCTACATAGTGCTTGATCAGGAAATCCGAAGATGCATTAGGGAAGATGAAGTGTATGACATACTGAAAGCTTGTCATGATGGCCCTTGTGGAGGGAATTTTGCTGATAAGAGAAAAACACACAAAATTTTGAGGATGGGTTACTATTGGCCCTCATTATTCAAGGATGCAAAGAAATATGTGAGGGCTTGTGACTTACAGAGAGAATGAGTCCAACTGATCGAAGATCAGAATTCACATTAAGCCCCAGTTTTACGAACCATTTGAATGGGCCTTAGTTTCACCAGGACGTATTTCCATCCAATCAAAGAACTTATATATTAGTACGTACGGACTATATGACTAAATAGGTGGTGGCCTCTAATAAGTAATGAAGGCATCCTATCTTATTTGAAGAAATCTTCACTAGATTTGGAATTCCTAGAGAGCTAGTCACAGATGGAGGACCTCCATTCAATTCTCATGGTTTTAAGTCTACACTTCAGAAGTATCATATTCATCATAGAATGACTACACCATACCACCCCAGGCCAATGGGCAGGTGGAAAGCACAAACAAAGTATTAGAAGCCATTCTAACTAAAACAGTGAAGGACAACCGGAAGGATTGGTCTCAAAGGCTGCCTGAAGCATTATGGGCTTACAGAACTACTTGGAGAAACACTACAGGTTTTTCTCCCTATGAATTGGTCTATGGTAAAAATGTTGTTTTTCCTGTGGAATTTGAAATCAAAACTCTAAGAACTGCTTTAGTTGTTAATCTTGATTTGACTGATGTGCAGACAGCTAGGTTGCAGCAGCTTCTTGAGTTGGATGAAAAGAGATTAGATGCCATTCACCAAACAACCATGATTCAACAACAGAGAATGAAGTGGCATGACAAAATTATCAAACACAAGCAGTTCCAAAAAGGTAATTGGGCCTTGTTGTATGACTCTTGGTTTGAAAATTTTCAGGGTAAGCTACGTACACGTTGGCTTGGACCATATGAGGTAGATGTTGTTTTTTCTAATGGAACGGTAAGAATTTTAACAATTGATGATTCTAAAACACCTTTACTAGTCAATGGTCATAGGCTTCGTTTATATCAGCGCCCTGTTTCTAAAGAGGATTTCAAGACTGCTTGCATGACTGATATTCATTATCTTTTTCTAGGGGAGTCTTCTGCTCCTCATAGCATTTAATTTTCTGCACTGTATTTTTAGTATTAGATTAGATTTAGAACTAATAATCCCTGTCAAGGGTTGGCATATTACAATTGAATTTTGCAGATTCTGGAAAAGCTCATTAAGGAGGACAGATTCATCATAAGAAGATATGAAGCTTCAATCACAGAAGCTTGTTCCCTTCATTTTACCCCATTTCCTAGCAATATCCCTTCATCCCCATTTCTACATTATTGCCCTTTTTCCCATTTTTTCCCACTTCTACCATTCCTGAAATATCATCCTTTAGCTAGTATTTCCCATCCCTTACTGCTGAAATTATCCCTTATCAAATACTTCCCCCACTTGTTTCAAACCCAAGTCATTTATCCCATTTTCCTGATTTTTCCCGTTGCTGAAACACCAGTTTCAGCAACATGTCGTTCATTTTTCCGTTGCTGAAACACCAGTTTCAGCAACCTGTCATCATTAAAACATCATTTCTTTCCGCCGCTATACAAGCTTTTTAGTTCTCCACTTTTACGCTTCAGATCCTTTGGGTGAAAATTACTTAGTATTGAGCAGATCCTGTTACACTCTTGTTCTAAATTTTAGAGAAATCTACAGATTCTTCCATGTATATTAAGCCATTCTGAAGCACTCTACACTTCGAATTATTAAACCAAAGGTAAAAATGTAAGGTATGTGGTTTTAATGTAATGCAGTTAAATTATATTAAAGAGAGGATCTCGCTCATAATGGTTGCAATCTCCACACGCCCAATCATCATTGCACCATATGTAGGGGGGGGGGGATTTCGAAAACTGAATAATCATTTCACATTAACCAATCCTCCGTCACTCTTCATTCCATCTCCGCCGTCATAGAGACTCCGCATCCTCTGTTGCAACAATTAGCTTGACCAAAGCCTGTGTTTCTGTCTTCCGTGCCTCTGCATGTAACTCAAGCTAGTAGCCATGGGAGGGTCGGCTATCAGACACGAGCCTGGTTCGATAAATCTTCTTCAAATGTTCCCGGAAGCCTATCAAATTTTCCAACAAGCAGGATGGACAACATATTTTGAAAGGTTGGGAGAATTTGATCAGGAACAAGTTTTAGAGTTCGCACAGAACCTTCAGGGGAATTTCTCAGTGGTTCAAGGGGTCCGCATTTCAGTTACAGAGGAGGACATAGTTCAAGTTTCAGGTTTGCCGGCTATTGGGACTCGCTGGTTCAGTAGGAAGCAAGTGATTTTAAATGCACAGTAAGATTTTCTTCGTCCAGATGAACCAGTTGAACTTAAATGCCGTGGTGTAAGTCTGCATTCACTTCCTCGACCATGGCCAACAATACCAGAATTCATCAAGCACTACTTGACATGCGAAGGGCATTACCAGGTAGTCTACCAACACGACTTCGTTTTGATGAATCATTTAATGAATGGTCGATTAGTTAATATTCCCTATTATCTGCTTGGTTGTATCAAAAACATGTCCTATTATTGCAGACGGGCTAAATTCCCATTGTTATCCCTCACCCATCATCGTTTATGCCAATTGTTAATTCAGAGGGTTTTTGCTCAGCAAAACCCCCCTCTGAATATTCCACTCCTTATTCCCCAACAGGCTGAAATTCCTCAGCAGCCCCAAATCCCCCAACAAGCCGAAAGTTCCCAAGAAACTCCTGAGATTCCTTATGAAGGGCAACTGGACGATATCCCAGACTCCCCAGTAATTCCATCCTCAAAGCCAGTTGACCCAACCCCAAGTTCGTCCCACTTAGTAGAGTCAACCATTCCCACTATTTCTATCCCTAGCGATGACTCTCTAACACCCCCATCCCCGCCTACTTATAAAAGGAAGAAAAGAACCCCAACAGTCTCTGTCTCAAAACGACGAACAAGGGCCAAATTCCAAATTTTCACTTCTTCCGAAAGCCCTTCCCCCAGAAAAGAATCTTCCCCTGCAAAGAAAAGGAAAGACAGTGACTTCTCTGCTTTCCTACCAAAAAGGAAAATGAAGATGACTGTTGAAATAGGAGTTACTCCCATTTCCCCTGACCCCGCCACTATTCTGTTGAAACTTCAATCTTCACCCCCATTTCAAATCCCCCAACCCGTCTCGTCTGGTGGCACTGCCACACAATAACCAGTGCCCCGGGATAATACGACATCGTTTATGGCTCAAACAGTGACTGTCACACAAGAACCAGTCACTTACCCAGAGGCTGAAACACAAGAACCAGCCACTGTGGTACAAAAATCATACACCAAGCATGATGATACAGGGAAACCAGCTGTAGCTACTCCACAAGAACCAGCTACAGCTGTGGATCAGCAGACAACTCCAGTAGAATCAACCAGCACACAGGGTTCACATACTATGGCATCTTTATTGGAAGAAAATGAGTTTTTGAAGTCTGAGCTAGAAGCCTATAAGAATGAATTAATCGAGGCACGAGAAGCCTTTGATAGAGAATTGAATCTCTATATGCTAGCACACACAGCATCAGCACAAAATAGGGAGCCATGCAAAAAATACATGTGCCACGAGTGTGGTAATATTTACCAGCAGGCAGGCTACAAAGTAGTCAAAATTCAGGTATCTGAGGCATCTACATCAGCTGCAATTAAAGAAGAATACCCTACTGCTCCACAAGAACCAGTAGGGCTCTCAATAAATTTAGAAAAAGAAACTAAACCACAGATATCTCACCCTGTGCTGGTTAGCTCAGCCACTCAGACAGAAACGCAACCACAGGTATCTTGCCCTGAGTCAGTTAGTGCAGCCACTCAAACAATGTCCCAACCCAGTACTTCTAATGCCAGGACACAGACCCTGCCATGGAATCAATTAGAACTGATGAACAAATGGAAGAAACAATATGCTGAAGAACAAGATACAATACTACAGCAGCATAAGTTAGCATGGCAGAATCACATGTATGCCAACTGGGATAGTTGGGAACAGACATTACAACAGCTCAGAGATTCCAAGAAAGAGGTCAAGGAATCAAAGGAAAAGATGGTTTTAATGTTTTCATTAGTGCAGAAGTTGATGGCTACCCGCAAACCCTCTGTAAATTACTCTCTCTTCCTTTCTGAACGTTTAGTTTATTTTCAATTGAAGGCAATAAAGGATGGCAGACCTCATGAATTTCTTACTTCAGAACAATTTGTTGAGACTTTTGCTGAGGCCCCTGAAAGTGACCAGCATTTGCTGTGCGAACTTTACCTCCATAATGAGGCCATTCCCGAGAATAGAAGAGTCAATCTCATTCCAATTGCAGGTGATATACAAATAAGGGCATTTGTTTCATTTTTGGCCAATTAGCTCACCTGGCAAACTGCGTTTATTGCAAGTAGTCATAATGAGGAGAATAGGCTCCTTTGGATTAGACCGGAACCTTTAAGTCCAACCATGTTTATAGCACAATATCACCAATTCTTACAAAAGCCAGGAATGCATAGGTACATGCAACAACTACAGGCTTCAACACTTTTGAAGTGTCAACAGCAAATCAGAGTAAAGGAGGCTGCTGCATTGAAGGCCAACACTATGTTTTGGCAACAGTCATGTAAAGAAAGACAAGACTATCACCCTTTTACCCTTGATAATCTTCAAGCTGCACTTTCCAGGGTACCTAATTACATTAGATGCATTCGACATTGTGGAGAAAACTGGATTGGTTACCATTTTCATTTTCCAATTCTATGGCTGCCTTCAGAGAAATATCAGTGTCACTACCAATTGGCTGGCAGAGATGAAGCTGTAGCATGGCAGCAATTGCAGAACAATAGAGGATTCCGAGCTCCGACAGAAGCCCCCTTCTCCAGTTACTGCTTGAGCAACTTGCATGCATAGAATCAGTACTCAGACTCTGACTCGGACTAGGAGTTGCCTGAGGACATGCAACATTTTCAGCTGGGGGGGATGTTAGGACTCCACTATGTATCATTTTTACTATATACTTTGACAGCATCTTACCTTTATAACCATGTTTAAAAAGGATTCCATTATCATTTTCATTTACTTTATCCCAAGGTATATAAAATCCTCTTCTTTATTATATGTTTAATCTGTTTGCATATAATTCCATAATACTCTTATATTTTATCATTAATCGAAGTGGATTGTTACTAACATAAGTCTAAAAGATCGCAGATAATCTATGTGCTGTGCTGGAGCAATCGGCTGTCGCTGAAACAGTCAAACTTCGTTGCTGAAACAACTGACTCCGTTGCTGAAACAATTGACTTCGTTGCTGAAACAGCCAGCAAGCACGCAAATTCCGTCACTCGTAATTTTCGATTCTGGAAGAGTATTTTGTGGAACAATGGCAACAACATGAAGACGTGGTTACGCGGATTATTCTGAAGATAGCATTCTTGTTGTATCTGTTGTAACAATATCTTTTTATGGAAGAACAGAATAGTCCTGTTTTAAGAAAGAAGAACAGAATTGGGATAAACACAGATTCGCTCTCATGTAATTGTAAGAGATGTCTCCTCTTTAAAAAGAGGAGACATCATCATTAGAGGGGAGTTGGAGTTTGAAAGCTACAGGAGAACATTGTGTTTGAAAGACTGGAGCTAGGCTCCATTTATAATGTATCATTTCTTTTGACAGATGAATAAAATTTCCTTTTGAGCGCTCCAATTTAATTCTTTCCCTGGGGAATCTTGTGAGAGGGAAAGGGCCCGCCTTCCTCACAAGATTCACCCTTCTGTCCCTGTAGTTTGTTTAATTTCTTTATGCTGTTTTCACTTCACTTTGATTCTGTTTGCTGAACACCAGTTACACAGTTCTGTAGTTCATTGAGTACTCTGTTTCCTTAACGCTGCATGTGTTTAGTACATTCATTCTTAAGAAGTTGAGAGATCTATTTCTGTTAATTGTTTGAATGTATGATGCTGGGAAGCAGGTGCTGAAGGTTCCTGTACAAAGGAATAGGGTCCTGCTCCCATTGATTGCCTTTCTTTTCCTGCAGTGTGACTAGAAACAGGAGACAGGTGCTGGAGGTTCCTGTTCATGGGAATAGGGTCTTGTTCTCTTGAGTTATCTTTTCTACAGAGTGATTAGTGTCAGGCAGCAGGTGTTGAAGTTCCTAATTAAGGAATAGGGTCCTGTTCCTGTTATGGTTGATTGGTTTCCTTTCCTGCAGATTGATTTCCCTTTATTTGGATTCTAAACTGCAATATAGGAATTACTTCTGCTATAACATAAGTAACTTCAGCTTTGATTAAACAGAGTGTGAATAATTAGATTTGTATGATTGGTAATTGTGTGGATTTTTACTACAACATTGTTTTTGCTTTTGAAATTGAGCATATCCAGTGCGTGATTGTCTTTGGAATAAAAAGACTTCCTCGGGTTGACAATTTATGTGGAGCTTGAATTGTGAAAACAATTAAAGCGACCAACACCAACCTTTTCACCTTTTGCTATCACCAGGGATCCTTTGGTGACCTTCCAAGCTTTATCTGTGAAAGTTGTCACACAACCTTCACTGCCTAACTGCCCTGTTGAAATCAGATTTTTCTTCAGATCTAGAACATGCCTTACCTCATTTAGTAGCCATTGGTTTCAATTCTGTTGTTTTACAAGAACTTTACCCATTCCAACAATTTTACAGGGTTTATCATCACCCAAATGAACTTCTCCAAAATCTCCTTGAACATAGTCATGAAAATATTTCTTATCAGGTGTGGCATGGAATGAAGCCCCTGAATCTACAACCCAAGAATTAGTAACATTTTCGAAAGAAAGAATCAAAGCATCTTGTAACACATCACCTGTCACATTTTCTTCATGATTGTTTTCTTGTTGTGCATCTCCTTCTTTTCCCTTCCAAGATCTACAATCTTTCTTTAGGTGTCCTCTCTTTCTGCATTTCCAGCACACTATGCCCAATCTGGACTTGGATCTGCCTTTCCTTGATTTACTGCAATAACCCGAGCTCTTTCCTCTTTCCATTCTTCTTCCCCTAGACCCTGCACTCAAAGCATTACCTGATGTCTCACCAGAGCTTTTCCGTTGCATTTCCTCGCTAAGGATAGCACCGACAACATCATCAAAATTTAAAGTACTAGATCCAGAGACAGAGTTACTAATGGCCATAACTAAACCATTCCAGCTTTCTGGCAATGAGCACAGAAATAAAAGAGCCCTAACTTCATCATCAAATTTTACCCATACAGAACTTAACTGACTGGTAACTATATTAAAATCATTTAAATGGTTTTCAACAGATCCACCTTCCAACATATTCATATTAAATAATCGTTTCATAAGAAATACCTTGTTTGAGGTTGAGGGTTTTTCATATAGTTTCGCCAACGTTTGCATCAAACCCTCTATTTTTGTTTCCTTCGAAATTTTGAAGGTGAATGATGCTGCAAGGCACAACCGTACTGTTCCGAGTGCCTCTCTATCGAGAATGTTCCATTCCGCATATGTCATGGCCACCGACTTCTTTGTTTTTCCGCTCAATGGTAGGTACAGATCTTTTTGATACAGATAATCTTCCATCTGCATCTTCCACAACGGGAAGTTTTGGCCGTTAAATTTTTCAACCCTAAATTTACCATCTTCTGCCATTTCTCCCACACGAACTAGGAACCCTTCTTTCCTGCAATTTTATCAGCCAAATAGACCTTCGGCTCCGATACCAGTTGTTAGAAAATTATATATTATGGAACAATGAAACACATAAAATATGTGAGAAATACAAGCACACAAAACACATAAAACCAGAGAGACATAGATATACGTGGTTCACCCAATTTGGGCTACGTCCACCCCGAACATCCAACCCTTCCTTTCTATTATATAACAAAAATTGAGGAGACAAAACCTGCAGCAGATCCGCTGTAATATCCTCTGTTCTCTCTCACAGTCTCCCTATATGTTTCTCGCTCTGATAATACACACGTAATACACAACCGCAATACAATACCCTCATATATATAAGGGGGTTGCCTTCTAGGGCAAAAAACCATAAACTAAACATAACTTCTACCGTCAGATCATCCGCCTACGAACGACCCAGATTGACTAGAAATTACTATACTTTTACAAGGCAATTTTACATCTTTTTTTAGCTTCAGGGGTGCTACCCCCGAAAACCCCCACCAGGGGGGGGGCCTCCGAAAAGTACTGCCGCCCCCCCCCTGGACCCCCCACGGCAAAGATTAATTACAGGTGGCGTTGCCGCCCCTTTTAAGGTACAGGGGTCCAATGTTGTGATACAAAGTAAACAAGATAACCAGGCTCCACACCCAACATTAACTACAGATAATTCATTAGAAAAAGGTAATGCCTTGGCCTCTACCCATTTGGTAACATAATCAGTGCAAAATAGGATATACTTCTTCTTCTTTTTATGGAGAATTAATAGGTCCTACAAAATCCAAAGCCCATTTTTCAAAAGGTTCAACATATAGCTAAGGTTGTAATGGTATTTCACTTGAAGGAGAAAGTTTCCCTACCCTTTGGAAACTGTCACATATTTTGACATATTCTTTAGCATTTTTAAAAATGGATGGCCAATAATATCCCAGATGAAGGATTTTATAGGTTGTCCTCTTATCATCAAAATGTCCACCACAGGGTTCATCATGAAATGCCTTAAGAATCTTAGGCATCTCATCTTCTCGAAAACACCTTCTGATAATAAGGTTTGGACTTGTCTTATACAATTCATTAGCAATCCATGAAAATATTGCACTATCATTAATGATTCTTCTTTTCTCTCTAGCATTCAAAATTGAAGGAAATTTTCCTGAAACTAAATAATTGGCAATGTCTACAAACCAGGGAGTTTGAGTAGTTATTGCAAATAGATATTCATCAGGGAATTTGTCTTCAACTGGAGTATTGTCTTTAATATTTTGGATTCTAGATAGGAAATCAGCCACTGTATTTTGTTTTCCAGGCCTGTCTAGAATGGTGATGTTAAATTCTTGTACAAGAAATAACCATCTTATGACTCTGCCATTAGTGATTGATTTATTCATTAAATACCTAATTGTAGAGTGATATGTGTGAAAAAAAGTTTCATAGCCTGTTATATAATGTCTAAATTTTCTTATAGCATGAACAACAGCTAAGAATTATTTTTCAGTTACATTATAATTCAACTCTGGAGGAGGCAAATTTTTACTTGTATAGTAGATGCATAAGGAATCAGGTCTTTTTGTCCTAACACAGCTCCTAGAGTTGTATCTGAGGCATCTGTTGATATATGAAAAGGTAATTTCCAGTCAGGTCCCCTTAAAATAGGTGCTTCAGAGATTTTTGTTTTCAGGGTTTCAAATTCTAACTGGCAGTCAAAATTCCATTCGAATTCACAGTCTTTGGTGAGTAATTTGAAAAGTGGAGATGCTATTTTAGTGAAGTTTTCTATAAATCTTCTATAGTATCCTGTAAATCCTAGAAAACTTCTAACATCTTTCTGACAACTTGGAACTAATATTTTAGAGATGACTTCAACTTTTGACTCATCTACTCTAATTCCATCTCCTGAGATATGATGTCCTAGAAAAATCCCTTCAGTAAACATCATAAAACATTTCTCATGACTTAATGAAAGGTTTGCTTCTTTACACCTTTTCAGAACTTTTTCAAAGTTTTCTAAAGCTTCTTCAAATGTATTACCATAGACTGTAAAATCATCCATGTATACTTCTACACAATCATGTATTAGATCTGAAAAGATTCCTAGTACTGCCCTTTGGAATGTTGCAGGTGCATTGCATAGTCCAAAAGCTAGTACTCAGTAGGCATAAGTTCCCCAAGGACAGGTAAATGTGGTTTTATCTTGATCTTCAAGTAAAACTTGAATTTGGTTATACCCACTGAAACCATCCATAAATGAAAAGTACTTTTTGCGTACTAATGTATCCTACACCTGATCTATAAAAGGTAAAGGAAAATGATCTTTAAGAGTAGCTTTGTTTAATTCTTGGTAGTTAATGCATACCCTCCATTTACCATTTTTCTTGGGTACAATCACCAAAGGAGAAACCCACTAACTATCTGAGATGGGATAAATAAAGTTTACATTAAGTAATTTCTGCAAATCTTCTTTAACAATCTGCCTAAGGTTTGGAGTCATCCTTCTCTGAGGCTGTCTGATTGGTTTATAATTTTCCTCTATGTAGATATGATCAGTGCAATTTTTAGGGTTAATCCCTTTCATTTCAGTGTATTATCATGCATATGCAGAGGAATGTCTTTGTAATATTTTGACTAGCTCTTCTTGTTGAAATTTTTCCAAGTTTTTATTTATGTTTAAGGATTTTCCAAGAAATATTTCAATTGTAGAGCTGCCAAATTCTTCCATATAGTAAAGAGACATTTGCCTTGATGACAAAAATTCAATATTGGATTCTTCTTGAAATTGTTCATGTTTATATTCTGAAGAAGGTTCATGATTTTCTAGGACATTTAGAATCTGACTATCTTCACTAATATTTTAAATAGTGAAGAGAGGATGTATATCTTCTTCATCATAAATCCATTGATTATCATCTATTTATGTGATTGTTCTTGCTGGAGGATACAAAGTGAATTTCTTTTTTGAACTACCATAAAAAATTTACATATCACCAGACCTACAGCTAAGGAAAGCATCAGTTATTGCTAACCAAGGTCTTCCTAGTATAATAGGATGTCCTTATAGATCATTTTTAGGGGTTAGGATCATGAAATCCATAGGATACTCCCAAGAACTAAGGACACTGAAATGTCTTATAATACCCCATCTGGTTTAATTACAAATATATCTGCTAACTGTAGTAATGTGGGTGTATAAAGAAGATTAGGAAGCTTTAGTTTTTCCATGATTTGCCTACTCATGATATTTATTGTTGCTCCTAGATCAATTAATGTGTTTGGAATTTCAATTCCATTGATATGTGTTTTGACAACTGGACTTTCGGGATCTAGATATTTTGGAATGAAAATATTTCCCATCATTATGTCTGCTATTTTTCCTACCAATTGTATTTTCTTTATCTCTTTTATTTTTCTTCCTGTTTTTTTCATACTCAACTCCTTTATTGTTTTAGCTAAGATTAGGATTTCCTTGATGGCTTGTAGTAATGGAATTTTAATACAAATATTTCTCAATTCAGCTAGGAGATCATAGTTAGGCATCATAATTTGTTTCTCTACACCCTTATCAATTTTTAATCTTTCAGGAAAAGGAGGTCTAGTAGTAGACGTTGATGGTTGCTCTAACGTAGGAATTGAAATCATTGGTTATTTATGTTTTTTTTTCAATATTATGGTTTTGAAGAGATGTGCTTCCTTCAATACTTTTATTAACCTGTAGAGAATCTTCCTCAGAATTGTTTTGTTCTTCTATAATTACAGAAGGTTTCTTCTTTTCAAGTATCTTTCTAGGCCTTAGTTGAACATCATTAAGGTCTAGAGGAGTAATCAAATAGGTTGGAAATTGATGACCTTCTATCATATAGTTATTCTGAGGGTTTTTATTGTTGGGGTATGGTATTGGCTGGGCAGGTAACTGGTTTTCTTTCTAGGGAAATGGTAATGGAAGTGGTGGATTTTGATTTTGGTTTTAAGGTTGTGGATTCTGCTGAGGATTTTGTTGAGGAGAAAAATTTGGATATGATGGATAAGATGGTGGGTATTGATAATACTGAGAGAACCTACCACAGGGATTTTTTGCTCCTTGAGCCCAAGAATGAGATTGATTTTGAAATTGGGGCCAAAGTTGCTGCCAAGAATTCCAACTTGGTGGGGGTTGATTGTACATTTGGTTATTAAACCCTTGTGTTTGAGGTCCCTTCCAAGGTCTTCTAGAGGCAAAATTAAGAGGTTCTATGGTATTTGTGGTTATCTCTTCTTGAAAAACAGCTTTAAGGCCAGGAATTGAAGGAAAATTATTGGTCTCATGGTTTTCTCAACAAATTGCACAAGTCTTTATTACTTTTGTATCAAGAGGACACTCTCTTAAGGCATGCTTCTTTCTACATTTGGGAAAGAATATTTATAAGACATCAATTTCAGCTTTCTACTTGTTTTGTAGCATAAGGGTATCTATTTGCTCACTAAGACTCCCTCGGATACTAGTTTTGAATTCATCAAGCATATTTCCTATTTCTGACCTACTTACTGTTCAAGTTGCAGATTTGTTTACCCTTGCAAGGGCAGGGTCTCTTGGTCCTTTCAGAATTTTAGATTTTCCTCTTGAGAGATTAATACGTATTTCTCCTATATCAGATAATTAAAGTTGAGATATATCTCCTTTCCCCATCATGTTAAGGATATCTATCCATTCATCTCTAATTGTTTTTAACAAAAGATCTTCCAAAGTGTCTTGATCTAAATTTCTCATTTTTGCCTTTTTAATGTTATAATCTTTCAAGTAAATCTTCCAGATTTTCATCCTCTTTTTGCATAATTTTGAACACTTATTCTTTATGGTTGAATGGTATACACTAATCCAAGTATCTTTCTAGAAATGCTTTCCTCATATCATTCTATGTCCAATAGACCTAGTGACTAGACTCATAAACCATTTTAGTGTTGCTCCTTTCAATGTTGAAGGGGACAGTTTAAGTTTTTGAGCATCTTATTGATAGTCATAAGTTCTAAATAGGGCTTCAAATTCAAATAAGAATGTCTCAGGGTCTTCACTTTTCAGTCCATGAAAGTTTGGAAGAACAGAGGGTGACATATTTTTCATGGTAGCATTTGTTTCTTCATCTATTATAGGGAATCCAAAGGAGCTTTCAATTCCCCTTCTACCTCTACCTCCTTCTGCATTTCCTCTACCTCTACCTCTTTCTGCATTTTCTCTTCCTCTTCCTCTGTCTCCACCTCTACCTCTACCTCCTCCAAATAACAATTTTTCTCCATTAAATATCTCTCTTTCCCCTTCTCCTCCTTCTTCTCCCCTTCCTTCCATGATAGATTCTTCCAAACTGATATAAGGTTCAGTATGGAGAACTAATTGTTCTTCTGGTTCTTCTATAAAGGGTATATTGAAGAAAGATTCCTCCTCTTCCTCTTCACTAGGGATTTGTAATTCTTTTGCTGGAATATATTCTCTTGTGGAAGTGAAAAATGTTATTCCTCCTGTAGGAGTCCTTGGATCTTCTTCCTCTAGAATTTCTTCAGTGAATGAAGTGGGAGATCTTCCTGATTGGATATCTGATCTTAAAAATTCTGGAAGCCTATGACCAGTATAGTATGGAATATGGGTTTGAGATGGAGGTGTGCTACTTCTTGGCCTTGGTGGAGTGAGTGGTATTCTGGGGATTAAGCTTATGCCTCTTATAAATCTACCCCTAGAGTCTCTTTCTATATGCATATCATTGTTTTTGGGATTTAAGAAATAAGACTACCTAGTTACACTTCCCCGACAACAGTGCCAAAATTTTTGGTCACTTTAGTGTCCTAAATTGTTAACGTAAATTATCGACCAGGGCTAGTAAACTGATGAAGTATGGTGCAATATATGTGCCTAAATATCCCTTTTTCTTACTTCATTGTTTTGATGTTTTATTTTTGTTTTGGGGGTTTTATGTTTTAATTCTTAGTGTTCTATTCTAAACTAGAGAGATGAGATTAAATCTAATCAAAAGGAATAAAAGGAAATGTTGTAAAAAATGAGTTAATTTTCTATGAAAGAAAACAGAGTTTTATGGACAATTTTGAAGTCTAATTACTAATCAAGAAGAGATCAAACAAGTTTTTTAACAAGTGAATCTAATCCATGGATCTTACAACTCAATTGAGATTTCAAGAAATGAAAACAAGGAAATCATTTGATAACTCAAAACATTACATTTGAATCTTATTCATTTAACCATTCTTACATATTCCATTCAATTTCAAATTTAATTAGAATGTCTTTGAAAGAGATTAATTTCAATGTAATGAGGATCTTCCTATCTAAACTAATTAAGAAAATGAAATGAAATGCTAGACAATTATTGTGTTTGTAAGTCACTCACTATTATTCAATAGACTGAACCCAGTGAAACTCAACAACTGTAAATTAAGAAAGAAAATGACATGAAATAAAATGCTAGACAGTTATTGTGTTTATAAGTCACTCACTATTATTCAATAGACTAAACCCAGTGAAACTCAACAAATGTAAATTAAGAAAGAAAATGACATGAAATAAAATTCTTAAACAACTACTATGTCTATAAATCACTCACTATTATTCAATAGACTAAACCCAATGAGACCCAATAATTGCAGACTATGAAAGCAATCTAAAAAGAAATAAGTAAAGAAATGTGCTGAAAAAAAAATTGAAATGACTTAGCTAGAAAACACATGAAACCTCCTCGGATAGCAGGGGCCCTCTGCTACTAATTCGGTATAATTCTTTAGCTTCTTAAGGTTGTAATCAAAACAGCATCAAAGGCCAATCTCTTTTATTGAAAACAGAGTATCACTGCAATTATGAATATGCTATCAACTGTCCTTTCTCGATTATACAGAGCTTAATTTATATGCAAATTACATAACTAATGTTGAATATAAATAGGTACAAGTGTATTCTTCAAATTAAAATTGAAATGGAACTCTTTTAAGACTCATGATTTGCTGCAAAGAAAATCAGGAGTCCTAATTCCTGTAGAAAACAGTCTCTTTGACTCTTGCCTTGACTATTGGATTAGACACCTCCAACTGTCGATTTAATCCTCGTGGATAGGAAGGAATCATGTAGAGAAGATTTGAGAACTACCCATGTGCGCATTTCCTTCGATTGACACCTGCATCATACTTAAACACAAAAACAGCTTCGGAATGCTTGACTGGCTACGGAATACCTGTATTCTATAGCTAAAATGTTCAAAATTATTAAAATAGCAAAAACCACGAAAATACAACATGTTAATCATTTTTATATAACCTGTAAGCAATCCTAATCATTATTCATTGATTTTAGGCTTATGAAGTGATAAAGGAATGATGAAATGAAGTGAAGGTTTGTAAAAGAGAAGACAATTCTAGGACTCAATATACATTATGCCACTAATTCTCCACAAAAGAAGAAGAACAAGAAGGCTTCAGGATCTGCAGCCGGTGAGGCTTTGTTCTCGCAATTTGAACTTGAATTCTCGCTCATTACATGCATGGGGTCAAGTGAAACGGGATCATTGTGGTACTTGGATAGTGGTGCATATTTCCACATGACTTGAGACAAATAAATTTTCAATAGCTAGGAGGAGAAGGACCTTCATATGCATATCAAAATGGGTGATGATGGGTTGTATAGTGCTACTAGGATTGGTACAGTTACCTTCCAGAGACAGTTAGGTAAACCCTTCTTATTAAAGGTGTAATGCATGTACCAGGCCTGAAGAAAAATTTAGTTTCAGTCGCAATGTTGGAGGATAGAGGCTATGATGTGGTTTTCGGTGAAGGAAAACCTTTCCTTTGACACAAAGCCATAGGACAAGCCAAGAAGATTGGGATTCATGTGAAGAATTGCTATCAACTTGATATAGAATGTTGCGCAGCTTTTATAGGCAAGGCAGACAATGTAGTGAGCTGGGATGAGGGTGAGTTATGGCACATGAGATTGGGCCATTTACACCACGGATTCTTGAAGTTCATGCAGCATATTTCTACGGGTCTTCCCAAGGGTACTCTTTTGTAGTTAGAAACATGCAAGGGATGTACTATGGGGAAGTATTCAAAGGCCACTTTTCACGAGAAGGAGAACCGAGCTTTGTAGATCCTTGAGATATTTCACTCATACGTGTGTGGACCATTCTCTACTGCTATGAAAGAAAATCACAAGTACTATGTGATATTTGTTGATGTTTTTTCTAGAAAGTGTTGGATATACTTCATGCAGAAGAAAGATCATACGTTCTCAAAATTTCTTGAGTTCAAAGCACTGGTGGATAAAGACACATGGAAGCATGTGAAGGTTCTTAGGAGCGACAATGGTAGTGAGTACATCTCTAATGAAATCAAGAACTTCTGCAGTAAAGAAATAATTTAGAGAGAGCTGATTACACCTCATAACCCAAAACAAAATGGGGTCGCAAAAAGAAAGAACTGAACAATTGTGGGTGCAGCACAAGCGATGTTGCATGATTAGTGCCTAACGTTGCATCTATGGGCGGAGGCATGCAACACAATGGTATTTGTTAAAAACCATAGTCCTCATCGGATACTTGGCATGAGTACACCAGAGGAAGATTTTTCTGGTAAGAAACCTAATGTTTCATATTTTAACATTTTTTCCTCATCTGTATATGTGCATGTGACCAAAGACTCCAGGAAGAATATCTAACCAACAACTGAGATTGGGATATTTTTGGGGTACATTGATACTCCCCACAACTATCGAGTGTATTTTCCAAACAATAGGATGACTATTTTGAGATTGGATATAAAATTTGATGAGGAGAAAGGCATGCGATTGTCCCTTGAGAGGGAGTTGGATTTTCATGCAGGTGAGGAACTCTTGGTACCAAATAATGAACCTCAAGATGTGCAGCAGCCACATGTGGAGGATCATGAAGTGGCAGAAAACAATCGTGCAGAGCCATCCACTAGAAATGGTAGAAGGAGCACCATGAAAGCTGATAGATTGAGACTTGATCCGGCAGATCATGTAGGAGCACCTACTTCACTACACAGATAGAGACAGTATCCAGACAGGTTTAGTGGATACATGGCTCTTATGAGCAAGTGTATTGTGACAGAAGCATCCTCCTTTGAGGAAGCATAGTAGCAACCAATTTGGGTTGAGAAATATGACTCCATCGTCAAAAACAGTGCATGGGAGGTTGTCCCAAGATCGGTCGGAAAGTTAGTGGTTGGATCTAGATGGATCTATAAGGTGAAGCAAGTGACATATGTGAGTGTGGAGAAGTAAAAGGCCAGATTTGTGGCCCAGATATTCTCACAAGTTGAGGGGATTGACTATGATCTGAAAGGACTGTATTATTTTGTTGTGCTAAGTGTCTTTTCAGTTACAAAACATTTACATATTTGTCTCCATTTTTTTGCTTAAGGATTGAGGAATTTAACCATGAAACATAGATTAAATTATGAATTTTAAGCATGTAAATGAGCCTAAATAACACTGAACAACAGTGTATAACAGAGAAATAAAACCACACATAAGATTTACACAGCAGGCATGATGAAGCAGTTCACCCCTCCTAGGCTACATCGGCTGGTCCATCTCCCAACGGAAAATACATGTGTTTACAAGCCTCCAATGGTTGTTTTCTATCCACCAATGGCTCCAGCATGCTCAAATTAGTCTAGGTAGACTCTTGTTTCGCCCAATTTGGTCGAAAATTGACCTGGCTAGGCCTTTTCCCAATGTACCCTATAAAACCTCCACTAAAATTGGAGGACTGCATTTTAACTGCAATTAAATTCAGAAAAACCTCTGAATTTGAAGGTGCACTAAAACTCTCACCGAAAATCAAGCTGTAGCATTAACTGTAATGGTTAAGGGCAGGGTGGCCACATGCCGACCCCCCCAAAACCTTGTTAGAACCTCTGCATTAAACTTTAGGCGTGGAACTTGGTGTAGTGGTGGAGTTCCACTAACCATCACCACTTTCGTCAGACAGCGTGCATGTGACAAGGATTTGGAGCCCCCGGAGTTAACAGTTTTCGAAACCGTTGAATAGCAACAAAATATGTTGTGGTTTTAATGTTGTAGCATGTGATATGCTTGAAAGTTAATGCTATCGGGTCACGGTTTTAATAGTCGTTGGTTCGTTGTTACAGTCATAGTTATAACATTTTCGCATGTGACCAAACTCAACGGGACCACCGGCGTTTCCCCCCCCCCCCCCTCAACGTGCAAAGTTAACAACCTTAAATATATCTGGTGTGCCTATAGGGTAAACTTCACCTGGTAGCAGAGATGGTCGAAGACTTATGCACGCTTGGAGGTCATAGGGTCGAAACCCCCAGACCCAAACAAGATTTTACTAAACTGTACAGGGGACACGTGGTAGCCTTAGGGTTGGCCACGTGACACCCATCCATAGGTCCAAAAAAAATGCTTCGTACAACCCATCAACAATCCAGAATGTGCCACATGTCAAAACATCATTGGTTTAGAGAAAACAAAATATTCCCAGAATATTCCACTTTTGCTAACTGTACACCTGCATGCCAACTGGGCATTCCAGTCAAACCTGTCACAATTTTAGTTGTTTGGGAAAATTATCAGAACGTGATATATCTTTCATATGACATCTATTTTTCGAACCGTTCATGGCACCAGAATTAGAACAAAGAGATATACCCGATCGTTCAAGTTTGGTACAGTTTTGAGCACTTTCAATTTTAAGAAAAATTCATGAACTCCTGATCACACCACCCCATTGGGAAGCTTTTGGACCCCAAAATATCTCTCAATTACTGATTATGAAGATGAGGATACTGTGTCCTCACCCTTCCAGTCTTTATCCATTGAAAGTTTCCTAATTTCATCAATTAGATCTTTTCATGAAAAAATAAATTTTACCTTGATTCTGTCGACCATCTATTACTATCTTTGACACCGTCATGCTGCACATTTTCTGAATTTGCAGAACAAAAATTTAATTTTGTAGAAAAAATCTTGTTTCTACCTTGGTCAATAATCAAAGGAAACTTTGAATCTTTTTCACCTTACACTCTGTCATTATGGTGATTTTTAGCTTCTTTTGCCTTGAACTTGTGTCGACTCTTGACCAAGTTTCTTCGCCATTATACTATGGCTTTTGGAAACCAGCAATGAACATTTTTGAAACATGTGCCTTCTTTACCAAGCTGCTTTGTCCTCTCTTTAACCTTTGCAACCTCTTGCACTGACACCTTGTTTTCAACACTGTTCAACACCAATGTTGACTGCTGCAACTGCTTGTCATCTTCTTTCAAATACAACCTGTTATCAATCTGAAACAACTCATTACATATATCAGCATTTGTTTGAAAAGTATGATGCAAAACATCTCTTTTTTTTATCATCATCAATGTCAAGTTTTGGCTTACATTGACTAGCCTCTTCATTTGACCTGCATTAACTAAAGAAGTATCCAGTTTCTTGCGCTGAGCTCTCACAATATACTCCTTGCCATCTTTGAATAAATGGTATTTTTTCTCATGGCGATGGAAGATTGCTTTCCTATCATATAAGTAAGGACTTCCCAACACCATACCTGTTATATCAAGCATAACCACATATAATTCAACTATGTCAACAAAATGTGTAGTTATTGCAAACCGCAATATGCACTTCTTTGAAACTTGTAAATTTGCATCCTTACAAATCCACCCAAGTGGATATGGTTTTGGATGTGGATTGGTTTCAAGATTAAGTTTCTTAACCAAGTCTTCAAAAATTAATTTTTCTTGTGACCCGCAGTCAAAAAATGTGTCAATCTTGGTATGTTTGGATATGACCCTCACATGAAATAGTTCGATTCTCTCTTCTTCATTTGGAGCTTGTATGTGACATTTTTATGTACTAGTACTGGGTTTAGTTTCAATTTCTTTCCCCTTCATGTTCTTTAGTCCCATGGCTGTAATTTTTGTTTCATCTCCTGAATCTAACCCTAAGTCTTGTCCAGCTATAGCAACAATTTTTCCTTTCTCTTTGGCTTTCAAGCTATCTGGTTTCAATTTTGGATGAAGTTTCCAACAATGGTCTTCATCATGGCCAGTTTTTGAACAGTTTCTATAAAATAATTTTCCCTTCTCTTTCTTGTTATTGCATTCCTCTTTTTCTTCCATTTTCCTTTAAACTCATTTTCCTCATTCTCATCTATGTTTTTTTTCCCCTTGCCTCTGAGTGTGTGGCTTGTACACAAACTTCATCTAGACTTGTATGGTTAAACATGAGGATAGTATGTCTTAGGTCGCTATGTAAGCCTCCTATATACTTGAGCAAAGTATCTTAGCTCTGCAAATCTACCCCTAATAAGAGAGCTCTTCTCCTAAATTCTTGGGTGTAAACTCGTACATTTTTTCCTTTCAATTGTTTAAAATTTTTCCAGTCCATTATGGCTTTCTGCATGTGATCTAATGGATAAAACTATTGTTTTATTGAAGAAATGAAATCAATCCATGATATAATTATCTTACCATGCTTCTTAATCTCCTCCTTTGTCTTGGGTTCCCACCAAACAAGTGTTGCACCTTCCATTCTCAATGAAGCTAATTGGATTTTGGTATCATCATCATGAAAGTTTTGGATTCTCAAATAGAACTCCAATTGCCTAATCCAATTATCAAGATTTTTTTCATTGACTCCACCATCAAACATTGGCAATTCAAACTTAACATCAAGTTTTAGAAAAGTAATTTTGCCAGTGTTCTTTGACTTGTGTGGCTGATGTACTGAATATGAAGTAGAGGATGATGATGATGATGATGATGATGATGAGGGTGAGGATTGTGACTGTAGGTTTTAACCCTGAACAGAAATTATCTACTCATGAATCTTATAACAGAAAATAAACAATAGCGAGAGCATAAAACATAAAATAGATAAACACAGAGATTTTCCCCTGGATCCCAAATCGGGACGACCAGCTTGATTTTTCATTATATTCCTTTTAGTGTTACAACACATATATATACATACCGAAGCATACATAAACCCCAATCCATTAACCCTAGATTAGAACATAACCGTAGTTCCCTTGACCAGATCTACAAAAATACCAGTGGCCGAAAACCATCGTACCCCAATACCATGTGCAAAACCATGCACAAAACCATGGACGCGGACTACCCACCGGAAATTAAGGACCAAAAATTTTCGTTGGGGCACTGCCCCGGACCCTGACAAGGAGGGCTACCACCCCCCCTGTGACCCCCCTGTTGCGCCCCACGCGTGCTTAGTCGTGGAAATAATATAACACATACCCAACATTCTCCCACTTATTGATTTCTTTCCATAGGAGAGTTTAGTCATTGGCCCAATTCTTCAACACCCATTGTTTCTCTACACCAAGAGAACTTTTGAGTGCTCACAGACTTTGTCAATGCATCTGTAACATTCTTCAAAGTGTCCACCTTTACCAGCAACACCCTTTTAGCCTCAACCATATCTCTAACAAAGTGATATTGAACATCAATGTACTTTGTCTTTGAATGATAAGCAGGGTTCTTAGCCAAGAAAATTGCACTTTGGCTATCACAGTCTATCCTTATAGCTTGCTGTACCAACCCCATACTTGAACATAATCTCTGCAACCAAACTGCTTCCTTGCTTGCATGAGTGGCTGCTATATATTTTGCCTCTGTAGTTGAAAGAGCCACTACAGACTGTCTTTTACTCATCCAACTGACTGCGCCTCCAAATAGGCTAAACACATACCCACTTGTAGATCTTCTTTGGTCCAGATCTCCAGCCCAGTCTGCATCAACAAAACCATGAATGTCCAACATTATTTCCAATCTTGGTCTTCCCTGGTAGCACAAGCCATAATTTTTAGTGCCACGTAAATATCTGAAAACCCGCTTCACTGCTGTCCAATGCTCCTTCCCTGGGTTTGACATAAACCTGCTCAATACTCCCACTGCATGTGCAATGTCTGGTCTAGTACAGACCATTGCATACATCAGGCTACCCACTGCACTTGCATATGGAACACGGGACATATCCTCCTCTTCTTCTTGTGTCTTGGGACACTTTTCAGCAGACAGCTTTACACCTACAGGAATAGGAACATTCACCGGTTTACTATCCTGCATATTGAACCTCTGCAATATAGTCTCGACATACTTCCTCTGGTTTAACCAGAGCTTCCTCTTTGCCCGATCTCTCTTAAGTTCCATGCCCAAAATATAGTTTGCAGCACCAAGATCCTTCATGTCGAATTTGGAGAACAGTTGGGTCTTCAAATCTTGGATAATTTCTTTGTCATTTCCAATCAACAACATATCATCCACATACAAGACCGAATAAATAACACGGTCACCAATTAATTTAAAATAAACACAGTGATCCTCCTTGCTTCTGGTGAAGCCAAGTCCCCGTATATAGGTATCAAATTTCTGATACCACATCCTTGGTGACTATTTTAACCCATACAGAGACTTCTTCAACCTGCATACCATTTCTTTCTTACCCTTCACCATAAAGCCTTCAGGTTGCTTCATGTAGATCTCCTCTTCTAGATCCTCGTGAAGAAAAGTTGTCTTTACATCCATCTGTTCTATCTCAAAATCAAATGCAGCAGCAACAGATAAAAGTAATCTAATAGAAGTAACTTTGGAAACAGGAGAAAAAATATCACCAAAATCAATTCCCAACACCTGGGAATAACCTTTTGCTATCAACTAAGCTTTGTATTTCTCCACCTTGCCTTCTACATTCATCTTCTTCTTAAACACCCATTTTCTCCCGATGGGCTTCCTTCTTGCCGGCAACTCCACCAGATCCCATGCCTCATTTTTGTGCAAGGATGCCATCTCATCAACCATGGCCTCCTTCCAGAGTTTTCCATCCTCTGAATCTACTGCCTCCCTGATATTTATGGGATCATCATCGGTTATAGTTAACGCAAAACCTGAACAGAAAGCAGATGGACTGTACCTTTCTGGTTGCCTTCTTTCCCGAACTGATCTTCTCAAAGATGGAGTTTGTGTCTCTTCCTCTTTTGAATCTTCTTCTGCTATAGAGTCTGATTCATCCTCCTTTAGCTCAAACTCTATCTTCTCAGGTTCCTTTGGCAGGACTTCATGTGTAACAACATATTTCACCTCTCTAAACACCACATCTCGATTGTACACAACCTTCCTTGTTTCTGTGTTCCAAAGCTTGTAACCCTTTAAACCATCCTTATACCCAATAAAGATGCACCTTTCAGATTTATTATCCAACTTGGTCCTTTTCTCCTTTCGAACATGTACATATGCATCACATCCAAATACCCTTAGATGTGAAAGAGAGGGTTTCGTACCAGTCCATACCTCATGTGGGGTCTTATCCTCCACCACTAATGAAGGTGATCTGTTAACCAGATAGCATGCAGTCTCCACTTCCTCTGCCCAGAATTCTTGTCCTAACCCGGTACCACTAAGCATGCTTCTTTCCTTTTCCATCAGTGTTCTGTTCATTCTTTCTGCAACTCCATTTTGTTGCGGTGTGTATGGAGTAGTCTTCTTCCGTGCTATACCACACTTCTTACAGAACTCTTCAAATTCCTTATTGCAGAACTCCCCACCATTATCTGTCCTCAATGCCTTTATCTTTTTCTCTGTCTGGTTTTCCACCAGAGCCCTAAACTCTTTAAATTTGTCAAAGACTTCAGATTTCTTCCTCAAGAAATATATCCATGTATTCCTTGAGAAGTCATCTATGAATGAAACATAGTACACAGACTTTCCCAGTGATGGAACTGACACGGGTCCAAACACATCACTGTGCACAAGTTCTAATATCTTGTTCGCCCTCTTAGCACCAGAAGGAAAACTCACCCGATTCTGCTTCCCATATACACAATGTTCACAGAAATCGAAATCCAGAGAGCAATTAGACATACCTTCTACCATACCATTTCTATGCAATATCCGAAGGCCCTTCTCTCCAATATGTCCAAGCCTTTGATGCCATAGCATGGTCTTTTCTCCAGAGACAGCTAGGCTTTCCCCTCCACTTTCAGGAACCATAGAATTGTTACACCCATCAATAACAGTGCTACCTTGTAGCTTGTACAGAGTTCCAGTCCGAACTCCCCGCATTAATACCAGTGCTCCCCGAACCATCTTGCAGGCATCTTTCTCGAACACTGTTTTTACACCTGCATCATCCATCTTGCTTACAGAAATCAGATTTCTGGCCAATGCAGGAATATGCAGAACACCGGGAAGTGTTCTAATCCTTCCACCTTGTAGCTTCAGCTTGACCTTTCCACGTCCAATGATTCTGGCCTTCCTATCATCCCCTAGGAAGACATCACCATCATATTTCTCATACTCGCAGAACCACTCCCTATGGGGAGTGAAGTGAAAGGATGCACCTGAGTCAATCAACCATGACTCATGATCTACATGTGTATTTGAAGAAGAAGCCAAATACACATCCCCACCTTCATCAGAGGTGGTTTTTGCCTCTGCAGAAGGACCTTCATCAGATCCCTTTCCTTTCTCAGGAGCTTTAGATCTGCATTCCTTTTTGTAGTGCCCTTCCTTTCCGCATTTCCAGCACACCTTTACAAACTTTCCAGGGGATTTAGATCTCCCTCTAGATTTAGATCTCCCACTCGAAACCTTATTCTTGTTTTTGTTCTGGGACCTTCCTTGTACAGATAAGGCATCTCCATTCTGACCCTCCATATTTCTCCATCTCATTTCCTCCGACAGCAAGTTTGAGACAATGTAATCAAAATTCAAGGTAGTTGTATTGCTACCTATTGCAATAGCTAGACTGTCCCATGAATCTGGTAGAGAACACAAAAAACTGATGCACTTATCTTCATCTGAGATTTTAATATCAACAGATGACAGCTGACTTACCACAGTATTGAAGGAATTCAGATGCTCTGTCACCGAGTCTCCATCCTTCATCCTTAGGTTATACAACTTTTTCCGTGGGAACAATTTATTCACCAGAGAGTTAGATTGGTACAAAGTCCCTAGCTTGTCCCACAAGGTCTTCACCGTAGCTTCCCCAGATACATTCAACAATACTGAATCTGAGACACACAACCGTATTGTGCTCTTAACCTTCCAATCTAGTTTCTTCCAGTCTTCATCTGACATTTCAGTTGGTTTAATACCTAGATCTACCACGATCCACTAATCTTTATCCACCAGCAGATCCTCCATCTTGAGCTTCCATAACTCAAAACTCTGACCATTAAGTTTCTCGATCTATATCTTCCCACTACTTGCCATCCTCTTTCACTGCAAGAATCGATCCCGCAGATCTCCCACTGAACAGGGTCTACCTCAGGCCCAAGCAAAAAACCCTTAGCAGCAAAGGCGTCCCCTTGAAGCTGAAACAGCTCTGATACCAAATGTAGGTTTTAACCCTGAACATAAATTATCTACTCACGAATCTTATAACAGAAAATAAACAATAGCGAGAGCATAAAACACAAAACAGATAAACACAGATATTTTCCCCTGGATCCCAAATTGGGACGACCGGCTTGATTTTTCATTATATTCCTTTTAGTGTTACAACACATATATATACATGCCGAAGCATACATAAACCCCAATCCAATAACCCTGGATTAGAACATAACCCTAGTTCCCTTGACCAGATCTACAAAAATACTAGGGGTCGAAAACCATCGTACCCCAATACCATGTGCAAAACCATGCACAAAACCATGGACGCGGACTACCCACCGGAAATTAAGGAAAGAATATAACACATAACCAACAATGCTTAGTCATGGAAAGAATATAACACACACCCAATAGTGACTTTCCACTGTCTCCATTTCCCTTCTTTGACTTATCTTCATCATTGTGACCTCCTGATGATCCCTATCCTTCCTTGTGAAGTTTGGACCTTTCTTCTTCTAGTTTCTCATTCCTTTTGTGATAAAGGATTCTAACCATCTCAGTCAAGTCAAGAAATTCTTTTATGTACACTCTTTATTCTTCTTTGGGATCCACTTCTTCATGGATTTCTTCTTCCTTTGAAGGCATGCTTAATGCTACTTCTGCTTCTTTAGGAGGTGAACTAGGTGGTGGAGGATGTGGCAATCTTGCCCTCCTTTGTTGTGGCTCACTTTGAGACCCCTAGCTTCCACCAATTTACCTTCTCCTCTCTTGAGCTTGAGCCTAGTAAGCATGTGAACACTTGCAAACAGTTAAACAAATATTTGCACCCAATAACACCAGAGAATAAACTCTAGCTCTGATACCAAACTGATCTGAAAGGAATTTATTAGTTTATTGTGCTAAGTGTCTTTTCAGTTACAAAACATGTACATATTTGTCTCCATTTGTTTGCTTAAGGATTGAGGAATTTAACCATGAAACATAGATGATCGTTTTACCAAACAACTAAAATTGCGACATATTTGACTAGGATGCCCTGTCAACATGCAGGTGTATAGTCAACAAAAGTGGAATATTCTGGGAATATTCTATTTTCTCTAAACCAATGATGTTTTACCACGTGGCACATTCTAGATCATTGATGGGTTATGTTAACACTAGAAAATTGTACAACAGAATATGACATTAATTAATGTCAGGCCAAAGGATTTATAGGGCTGGAAGACATTACAAAATTTGGAAATTATTTAAAAATATCTAAGGTATGAGGAAAATCAAATTTGTACTAGTCTTAAATGTTATTTGCGCACATTATCCTTTGAGAAGAGTTCCTTTTGCGTTCCTTTTTGCCCGATATGTGCACATTCCTGAGAGTGGCGAAATGACACTATTTGAGACCACACAAAGCAAAGGACAAGTCACTCCTTACTTGAAGCCGCCTAAGGACAGCCACCAACGCTTCCTTAGACAATATGTGAGCACACAATAGAATATTTGGAGCACACAAAGGAATCATACCCCTCTCTTGGGTCACCATCCTCCATGTACCAAGAGAGGGAAGGAGGATTTGAAATCTCCTATATAAATCCACCACGATATGAAGAATGGGCGATCACATTGTTATGCTGGCCAGAACTTCCCAAGAAATACCAGCAGTGTGTGACCCGGAGTTGAAGATAGAGGGGACTCAATTGTTGGCCACCCAACAAGTTCAGTCCACATAGTAGAGAGAGAGGGAGACTGCACCAAGACAAGCTTGAGATAAAAACATCCTTGCATCGGGACCTAGAACCATTGTCTAGGGGTCCTTTGTCAAGAGGGTAAAGTATCACTCTTCTTACTACCAGTGCTTAATAAGAGGGGCCTAGAGCCACCGTTTGCATTATTTTTGTCATTTGACTTGTTCAAAGCTTCTGTTTATTTATGTTTAGTTCTACTTTAGTTTTTAGTTTACATTTGCATGCTTTTTCCTCTATATAGTATGCTTATTGACTCCACTTCTTTCTGCCTATTATGTTAGGTCCCTATATTACTAGTATAGTCTCTTATTGTTGTTAGTGTAACCCCCTTATTGTTATTAATGTACCCCTGTAACCCCCATATTGTTATTATTGTGCCCTTAAATTATTATTGTTAGGTTGGCTATGATTACATTGTGGCCCCACTAGGATTACATTGTGGCCCCGTGGATTCCTATATATAGAAAGAAGGCTTTGTAATTTGTACCATCCAAGAATTGTTCATTCATTAAATGTATTGGAGGTTGCCCCCTTGAAGTGGCTTATTTCTAAGGCTTTGATATCTCTTTTCTTCTATTTTTGGAGCTGGCTTCACAACATTTGGTATCAGAGCTTTGATATTCTAGGGTTTCGCTACTCTAAACAGGTCATCGTGGCATTTTCGCTATAAATTTTTTTCTACGAAGGTTCAGAATCTGAAATTTTTATAATGTGAAGCCAAAATCCGGAGGAACATCATCGCAAAATTTCAGAGCTTGGTTCGTAATATTTTCGGAGATATGATCTGTGCAAGTTAGGACATTTTGCAGGCTCTTGAATTTAACCTAAATAGGTCATCGTGGTATTTTTCGTAATAATGTTTTTTCTACGAAGGTTCAGAAGCTGAAATTTTTAGAGTGCGAAGCCACAATCTAGAGGAAATTCTTCGCAAAATTTCAGATATTGGTTTGCAATATTTTCGGAGATATGATCTGTGGTTTGCAATATTTCTCGGAAAATATTCATAGCTCTCTCTCTGAGCATCGGATTGGAATTCTATAAGATAAGATGTGGCCACAAGTACACGGACTATAGTTTTCGGTCTATCAAATTCAGAGCTAAAAGATGAAATAGTGACACGTAGCAAGTCGTACAATTTTTCTCTACTGAACCAGTCCATAATTAGGTCATTGTAGGAGATTGGACATAAAGTTTCCTTGGAGAATCTAAATCAATTCAGATCTGTGGCATTCGAAATATACTTCAGAAGGCTACCTCAGTGCCAAATTTAAAATATTGAAGAGCCGCAATCATAGATATAATCCAATTTCAATATCTAGCTCCTCAAAAGAAATAAAAAGGTGTGTATTTTTCTCCGAATTGCATAAGTATTGTTTGAAGAATCAATTTTAATTGATTCCAAGGGCATATTGTAGAATACTTATCAGTATTGGGTTCTAAAAAATGCCCCATAAAAATAATTCAACACCCATTAAGCCTTCATAAGGCTCTACTATGACTCATGAAGATGAAGAATTGCAACATGATCTATCAAAATTACAAGAGAAAGTACACCAAATTTCGCTCTCGCAACTAGCAACAAAAAATGAAATGGAAGTTTTGAAGAAAGGCGTGGAAGTGAAGATGGATGGTTTGAAGAAAGGCATGGAATATAAGACGGATGGCATGGAAGATGGCATGGAATCTAATATGGATGACGTGGAAGCTAAGATCGATGAAAAAATGAAAGACAACATGGAAAACATGAAGAATGATCTAAAAGCAGACATGGAAGGTTTGACAACGTTGATACAAGAAATGTTTCCTAATGGAGAAAAGATAGTAGAGGAAACCCATGATGAGAACAAAATAAATGTTAATCTTCACTTCATAAACTCTAATGTTGGTGGGAAGAACCACCATATTCCAAAAATGGATATGACGAAGTTTGATGGAAAGGATCCTGTAACATGGATACTACAGATGGAGAAATAGTTTTATCTCCATAATGTGCAAAACACACAAAAGGTATGCATTGTAACTTTACATTTAGAACAAAATACATTTGTATGGTATCGATGGCTTTGCTCCCGTAAAAAAATTGTCACTTGGTCAATTTTTACAGAGGAAATGATAGCACATTATGAGGATACAAAGAGCAACAGCTTCTTTAACCAATTGATAAATCTCAAACAAAAGGGTTTAGAGGGGGAGCACATTGAGGACTTCCAAAAATTTAATATAAGGGTAACTGATATTCCAAAGGAACATAGGATAGATCTCTTCATAGGTACTTTAAAGGATAACATCCAACATGAAGTTCGCATTTTGGAACCTGATTCGTTGGAGAAGGCATTCGGGTTGGCAAGAAAAATTGAATGTAAAATTTTGGCGACAAGGAAGCCTACCACTCACTTCTATAAAGAAGGAAGTGTTGCTACGCCTAGATTTCCACAACCTACAAGGTTGACACCACAAAAATTGGAAGAAAAAATAGAAAAAGGGCTTTGCTACAGTTGTGATAGAAAATACACTAAAGGTCATAAGTGTGCTGAGAAGAAATTATTTTACATAGATTGTGAAGAGGAAGAATAAAATGAACAAGAAGAGGATATACACCAGGAACCAGCCCTAGAAGAGGAAGAAATAAGTCCGACCATATCGTGTAATGAATTGGCGAGAATTACCACTCCTCAAAATCTCAAGATAGAAGGACATATCAAGAAGAAAAAGGTGATAGTGTTGGTTGGTTTAGGTAGCACCCACAATTTTATTCATTGTAAGGTAGCCAAGGAATTGAATTGTTTCCTATACCCAGCACCAGAATGTCAAGTGATGGTTGCAAATGGAGGAACTATAAATTGCTCTGGAAAATTCCATAATATCAAGCTAACCATGGGGGAATATGTATTGAATAGTTTATTGCTTTCCATTCCTATGGGAGGTGCTGATGTTCTACTAGGAGTACAATGGTTACAATCTTTGGGGACGGTAGATTTTAATTTTCAAGAACTTTTCTTGAAAAAAATTTCAGAAGGAAAGGAATTCGAATTAAGGGGTGTTGCAGGGAAGCCAGGAAAGATAATAAGCTCTAATGTCATGACAAAGCTTCTAAATAAAGAACAACGAGGTGTAATAGCACAATTATGCTCACTAGAAGTTCCAACATCAAAATTATCTATTTCTGCAGATCTCCAACAAGTCTTGGACAATCATTCCAAGGTGTTTGAAACTCCCAAAGGACTCCCACCTATTCGTGATCATGATCATGCTATTCATTTGATTCCAGGAAGTGTTCCTCCAAACATCAGGCCTTATATATATCCTTATGTCCAAAGAGCGAAATTGAACGTATGATTGTAGAAATGTTAGAGGCGGGTATAATTCAACCTAGTCAAAGTTCTTTCTCTGCTCCTGTAGTATTGGTACACAAGAAAGATGGATCATGGCGAATGTGTCCAGATTATAGGGAGCTCAATAAGCTCACCATTAAAGACAAATTTCCCATTCCTGTGATTGATGAATTATTGGATGAATTACATGGAGCAATTTATTTCACCAAGTTGGATCTTCGTTGAGGATATCATCAAATTAGAATGAAGACTGAAGATATTCCAAAAACAGCATTTCGAACTCATGAGGGTCATTATGAATTTTTGGTCATGCCTTTGGCCTTACCAATGCACCTTCTACATTTCAAGGGTTGATGAATTCCATTTTCAAACCCTTCCTTAGAAAATTTGTGCTAATATTTTTTGATGATATACTAATCTACAACAGGTCTTGGAAGGATCATGTTGAACATGTTGACAGGGTGCTCAAACTATTGCGGGAGAAACAATTATATGCAAAAACATCCAAATGTTTCTTTGGAGTACAAGAGGTGGAATATCTAGGTCATATTGTATCTCACGAGGGTGTTAAGGTAGACCCTAATAAAATTAAAGCCATTAAGGAATGGAAAGTCCCCACAACCATAAAGCAGTTGCGAGGATTTCTTGGGTTAACAGGGTATTATCACAAGTTTGTTAAGAATTATGGGAGAATAGAAGCACCGCTAACAACATTATTGAAGAAAGATGCATTTTCATGGACTCCTAAAGCAACTAAGGCCTTTGAACATCTTCAATAGGAAATGTGCCTAGCACTGGTCTTAGCTACGCCAAACTTCACAAAAACCTTTATTGTGGAATGTGATGCCTCAAGAAATGGAATTGGTGTTGTTTTAATGTAGGAAGGAAGACCCATTTCTTTTAAAAGTCGTCCAATCAAAGGAAAGTATTTACAAAAACCTATTTATAAGAAGGAAATGTTAGCAATACTGCATGCACTAAATAAATGGCGAACTTGCCTAATGGGAAGACACTTCAAGGTAAAAACTGATCATGATAGTCTTAAACACTTTTTGGAAAAAATACTATCTTCAAAAGAGTAGCAAAAAGGGTCAGAAAGATGTTGGGTTATGATTTTGAAATAATCTACAAAAAAGGGAAGCTTAATGTTGTTGCAGATGCACTCTCAAGAAAGAATGAAGAGGTGGAAGCATTGCTTTGTGCCATTTCTATTATCCAACCAGATTGGAAAACCGAAGCAAGAGATGAATGGAAGAAGGACAAAGAAGTATGGACACGCATTCAAAAGTTGCAGCAAGATCCTAGTACATCTGATACATTTATTTGGAAAAATGATTCTTTATGGTACAAAGATCGCTTATATCTTTGTAATAATTCCCAACTAAAACAAAAGATTCTTTTGGAATTACAAACTTCTCCTTTAGGAGGACACTCAGGATTTTTAAAAACTTACCACAGGGTGAAGAAAGAATTTTTTTGGGATGACCTTAAATCTGATATTCAAAAGTTTGTGGCAGAATTTTTGGATTTCTAGTAGAATAAAGTTGAGACAATTAAGACCCCAAGAATTCTACAACCTTTATCCATTCCAAGTCAACGTTGGGAGGATATTTCAATGGATTTTATCATAGGTTTACATAATTCTGAAGGAAAGAGTGTCATCATGGTGGTAGTTGATAGACTTACCAAGTATGCACACTTTTGTGCATTATCTCATTCATTTAAAGCAAGTACAGTTGCTACTACATTTATGGACACAATTCAAAAGCTACATGGAAACCAAAGGGTTATTGTGAGCGACAGAGATCCCATTTTTACTGGAAATTTTTGGCTGGAGTTATTTTCTTGTTTGGGTACTCAATTAACTCATAGCTCATCTTATCATCCTCAATCTGATGGTCAAACTAAGATAGTAAATAAATGTTTGGAAGGATATCTTCGTTGTTTTGTATCTGATAAACAAACACAATGGGTCAAGTGGTTACCTCTCGCTGAATGGTGGTATGACACTTCCTTCCATACTGCAGCAAAAATGACCCCATTTATGGCACTTTATGGATATCATCCACCATCCATCACATCATCTTTAAGGGAAAATTCGAAGGTTCAAGCAGTGGAAGATCACATCGAGCATCAGCAAGAAGTTCTCCAACTCTTAAAAGATAACCTGAATTTGGCACAAAATCGAATGAAACAACAGGCAGATCAACATCGCAGCGAGAGAATTTTTGATGTAGGAGATTGGGTATTTTTACGGCTACAACCATATAAACAAATTTCCCTCAAGCAAGCTAAGAAGGATAATAAATTATCACCAAATTACTATGGTCCTTACAAGGTGTTACAAAATATTGGTACTATGGCATACAAATTGGAGCTTCCTGCTTCTTCGCGAGTACATCCAGTTTTCCATGTTTCATGCTTAAAGAAGGTTATAGGTGAAAATCTTCCGGTTCAAAAAATATTGCCAGAACTTGATGAGGAAGGAAAAATCATATTGGAACCTGAAGCAGTCATGGAAACAAGAACTCGACAGCTACGGAATCGATCAATTTCAGAGTATCTCATCAAGTGGAAGAACTTACCCACCGAATATTCTACATGGGAGGATGAGAATTTTATACAGAAGCACCCAGAGCTACTCAAGCGTTGAGGACAACACTTTTTTGAAGGAGAGGGGCATGTTAGGTCCCTATATTACTAGTATAGTCCTTTATTGTTGTTAGTGTAACCCCCTTATTGTTATTATTGTACCCCTGTAACCCCCATATTTTTATTATTGTGCCCTTAAATTATTATTGTTAGGTCGGCTAGGATTACATTGTGGCCCCACTAGGATTACATTGTGGCCCCATGAACTCCTATATATAGAAAGGAGGCTTTTTAATTTGTATCATCCAAGAATTGTTCATTCATTTAATGTACTGGAGGTTTCCCCCTCGAAGTGGCTTATTTCTAAGGAATTGATATCTCTTTTATTCTATTTTTGGAGTTGCCTTCACAACATATTAATAATAGTTTAACGGGGTAAACCACACCCCTTAAACTGGTGTGATTTCATACATACATGCACCAAACACACTACAACAGGATTGTCGACTCCGCTAACATTTTATTACCAAGTTTATGTGGTTGTGCCTTATTTTGCAGGAGACCTCTGTCTATGTTGTGGAGTGGAGCTCAATGTCCCCTGATTTCTCTTACAGTCCCTACTTCATCCCCAGTGAGAGACTGAAGAAGAGCAGCTCCTAAATTTTTTTTACTTGCAGGATTTTGTAGGCATTTTTTCGTCACAGACGCACAGGGCGTGCGTTCAGAGCTGACCCACGTGCAGAGAACGCACCTGTTTCAACCTTTTGTGTGCAAATTACAGAATGAGAAATTTCTCCCTAGTTTCTATTTTTTCCTGCTTGTAAGGTGCTTGGCAGCCCCTAATTGTAATATTCCAAATCTGGAACAGCTAGCAAGGCATGACTGGAAAATACATTTTCCAGTAATGGTTGCTACAAGAATTGAAACCAAGACTTGGATCCCTTAGAAAAATGTGTCTAACTGCTAAATCCAAGAGGAAGCTCCAAATAAATCCTTCTAAGTGGGTTAAATAGATCTCCCACACTTCAATGTCCTCAAAAAGTGCCCGATGAAGGGACTGCAACAATACGTGAACAAGGATTGAATACACAGCGTTATTTTAATGAGCCATGACACATGAAGATGTAAATATCTGATCAGTGTATAATATAGCACAAGAGAGTACAATGCTTTGAGGAATCAATCACTCAAGCTAGGCAATGAAAGCCTCAATAATACATGTACATCAAATGTGACAAAACATTGCTACATAAACATGCCCTAGCTATGACTACGCAATCCATATGGAGACACTGCAACATAATAATAGAAAATACAAGGATATGGAAATATTAGCTCAAGAAATATGGGGGAGAAAGCTCTCAACCCCTAAAAACACTAATACAATAATAATACACAATCCTTATAAGGATTGGCTGCAATACATGTACAAATGGAAAATCAGCAAAAATGCCAGAGTTGTTGGGTAGTAGTTGCAACTTAGAAAATGGAAATGGATGAAATGGCTGATGATGCTGAAAATGATGAATATATCTTACCTAATGGATCTCTCAGGTGAAAGTCTGATCCAATCCCTGAAGATCTCACACTCCAAACTAGTGGTTCAATCCCCCACTACAGGTGCACTCTAAAATAACGCAGTCAAGGAGATGGACTGTGTTGTAGGAGATAGGAGATGCTTGACCTGGTGCCAAAGATGTGCAAATAATCTCTGAATATTTCTAACTGATCTCCCAGAGGAATATAAGCTCCCTCCTCTGAAAGATGAGCCAAGGAATGAAATTGTGGAACCCTTCACTGCAACACCTTGCAATACTGCGTTATACTTCAGCAGAAATATTGCAGTGACTGAAAGAGTGGCTTTGGCCTTGAGCTTAGATGTGGATAAAATGAAGTGCAATCCTTCAAGAGGCCTCTCAAGAAGGAGAGGAAATTCTAAGCAGGAATCCCTCGTGCTAAGAAGCACTGCAACTCAGCTGAACAGCCGAAGACTGCAAATATTCTAATCAAACAAATGATCAAATGCTCAAAGATGTCTCACTATGGCTGCCTCTTCCTCCTTTTATGCAAGTGAATGCCTCTTTTCCTAGGACCCCACATATTAGGGTTTCTTCCACAAATAATATTCCTCCCTCTCAAACTGCGTTGTCTTCTCATGCAAGCTACACCTCTTAGGCAGCGATGTTGACTTGGTCAAACTTGACCTTGTCCTCATGCAATTGCCCCTTTTCACACTAGAAGGTGCAAAATTAAGCTGCTTCATTGATCCTTTTCACACTATGAAGGATCTTATTCCTAATCATGGGCCTTTTACCCATTTTATTCACCTCCTAGATGAAATAAGCAAAAATTATTATTCCAATTTGTTGCTTGCAAATTTTGGAATATTACAGTCCTCCCCTCTCAAAGATTGCTTGTCCTCAAACAAGTGCAAGGATAGACTGAATTATTTCCTCCTCTCCCTGTAGCATCCCTGTATGATGATCTCCTCCAAGGAAAGTGATGTTATCTCATCAATCAAGCCTCCACATTGCCCCTCCTCAGCATGCAAGTTAGCTATCAAGCCATCATCATGTAAATGTGAAATACTCAAGAGGATAGCAAGGTGATGTCTAGAGGTCCCTTTGAAGAATGGGATTCGAAATATAATGGGAGCTATCTTTCCCATATGAATCCTCCATCTCCAAGCTATGAGCCATGCAAAATGAGTCACCTCCCAACTAGGCAACTCCTGAAAACTGTCCTCCACCTTTGGCTCTGGAAAAGTAGGTGGGTTGAAATTATGCACATGGTAGACAATGTAGCCTACCCCACGTTGTCCATCTCTCCACTTATGATAAGTGTAGAGTGTTGGCTGATCATGGGCTGCAATAATTTTTCCCTCAAGTGGCAAGATGAGAACTAGATCTCCAAAGATCTCTCCTCCAACGCTGCAAATCATGCTGGCCCAAACATCCCCATATATGATGAGTTGGAAGTCATCATCATATGGAATCTCCTCCATCATATGGCTCACCTCATAAAGTGACAAATGTGTTATTAAGGTAACCATATCATGTCCCATGTTCCCCTTAGAACATGTAGTGCAGAAAGTGTGAGGAATTTCTCCCTCAAAGGACACATCCACACAATGTGTCTCTCCCCCAAGCATGCTCCTCATAAACACAACAACAATAGAACCATAGGGAGCAAAAATGATAATCATGCTTGCTACCATATGCAACAAATGTGAAGGACAATGGTCCCTCGAGTGAGACCTATGCAGCTTGGCCCTTAACTGCCATAGAGACTGATAAAATGAGTGGCTTCTCAACCACTTTCCTGTTGCCCCAATATCCTCGTAAGTATGGAGGGAGTGAATAATGCAAGGTGTAAAATGAGAATTTCCTCCATAGTATCCATCTTCCCCAAGTCCTCCTAGGGAATGGCCATCAATCATGCTTATGGCCTCATCTAAACCATGTGTTCTAGAGAAAATAATGCTCCTCCTTGGAGCATCATCCTGCACATGTATGGTTAAGGGATGCATACATACATCATACAAATAATCATGTAAACAATAAATAATGCCCTTACCATATCTCCTACTCATACAAGTGGAGTGGCTCATAAGTGAGTCTCCTCTCATCTCCAAAGGGAAAAGAGGTGGTTGTGCTAACTCTCTCAAAGAGTCATGTCTCTCCTCCATCTCCATCTAATCCACGAATCTTCTCATATGCTGATATATCTCCTCCTCAAAGCCCATCCAAAAATACCCCTCCATGATGGTGTGGTATGCTCTCATAGAACAAGTGGGGCTGAAAAGGAAATCCTCATGAGTTGCTTGTAGCAACTTCTCCTTGAGCTTGGAAGCTCCATATAAGAATATCCTACCATGATAGAAGATGACCCCATCTCTGATTGAGTATCCCTCCTCATGCGTTTGGCCATCCAAAATCATACAAGTTAAAAGATCCTTGGAATACTCCACCAACAGCTGGGAGTTCCAATATGAATCTATCCTCCACAGTGATAGCGCTGATGATATCTCATGAAGAACATCTATCATATGGTCACCCTCTCCTTTGACATCTCCTATGCCAAAGATGCAAGTGGGGAGGCTGCTATCCTCCCCCTGCTACTTCTGCCACAGCACAGAATATGAAATGGAAGTGGGTACTGATGATGTTGAGAGAATGCTCCCTCTCTCCTTGAGCCTACCCAAGTCTCCCAGCATTGTATCAAGCTCCCCCAAGGTTCCCACTCCTCTGAAATCACTATCTGGTGCCTCAATTGGTGAAGCATCCATCCTCCTCTATTGATCTAGTGGTCTCCCCGACAAAATGTCTCCATGCAATGAGACATCATCATCAAGAGATGACTACATGTATGAATGGACAAATCTTCCCATGCTTCCACTGCACAATCCAATCACCTCCTTAGGTGCATCAACCTCCAAAAATAAATAGGGATGTATACTCCTCATATCATAATGTTGGGTCTTCTCCCTACCTTCTCCTTGTCTCTCCATGGTTCCACACCTCCTCAACAATGGCACATGTAAAACATGAATTGTGCCTTGATCTCCACACATGAGATCTTGGGTACTCCCTTGCAAAGATGCAAGCATCCCTCTATTGGGAGCAAGAGCTCCTCCTTCCTCTGCATGAGGCACTATATAGTCTCTAGACATAACAAAATTATTGCCCTCAATATATGCAACATGTATGGGCAACCTCCCAATGATTGGGTCCCTTTTTGAAAAAGAGACTTCCATGCTCTCTTGCTCAAAAGTGTGAGAAGAAGGTTTCTCCTCCGACAAAGTATGGTGAAAGCTTTCATGCAAGGGTTTTTCTTGATTTTCCTTGTTTACCTCCACCATGTGTGTCCCATGAATCCTTCCATCAAATTTTTTCACTAATGCCTTAGTGAAACTAGCATAGGATGCAATGTTTACATTTCTTAAAGAAAAGGATTCAAAAATCCACCAGCAAAAGCCTTACCTCTCAAATGCAGTGCTACAATTTGATGGATTCATCTTCAAAAATTTGGTGCTACTGCAAAAAGGTCTCTAACTCCTCCACCCAAACTTTGGTTGAACATGTAGGTGAACCCTCAAAGGTAGATAGATGAAATCTATCCTGCTGCTCTCTTCCTTTCACCTTCATCTTGCAAAAATCTGAAAAACTGAGATGACCTCAGAATTTCTGAGTTTGAAACTCATACTCTTTCAAGAAATCACAAAGGGTTTCCCTCCTAGTAACCTCTTCTTCTCTTTCCATCTCTCTTCTGGAAATCCTGGGCATGTGACTGTGCTGAGTATTAGGATGTGTAGCTGCTTTCTCACACTCCTCAAATCTAGAGTTTGCTTTAAATTCAAACTCTCTTAGAGATTCTTCATAAATCTCCCTCTGGATCTTCTTGAAATCCTAATGAATGTTGTGTAAAGATTTAGGAAGAAGCTTTGTAAGCTTATTCCCTTTCTCTTCTCCAAAATATGGAGTCTTTTTCCTGCTTATTTCTTTGTCTCCTTCTCAATGAGAATAGGCAGTGTAGGGTCCTTCGTCTTCTTTCTGCTTATCCTCCTTGGGGAGGTTCTTCATGGATCTGAAATATGATGAGACGAAATCCATCCTCTTCAATCTTCTAATCTCTTGGGCTTAGACTCACAGGCTGAGCCAAGACTATGCTCTAATACCACTATAATATTCTAAATCTGGAACAGCTAGCAAGGCATGACTGGAAAACTCATTTTCTAGTAATGGCTACTACAGGAATTGAAACCAAGACCTGGATCCCTTAGAACAATGTGTCTAAGTGTTGAATCCAAGAGGAGGCTCCAAAGAAATCCTTCTAAGTGGGTTAAATAGATATCCCACACTTAGATGTCCTCAAAAGGTGCCTGATGAAAAGACTGCAACAATACTTGAATAAGGATTGAATACATAGTGTTATTTTAATGAGCTGTGACACATGAAGATGTAAATATCTAATCAACGTATAATATATCAGCAAGAGAGTACAATGCTTTGAAGAATCAATCACTCAAGCTAGGCAATGAAAGCCTCAATAAGACATGTACATCAAATGTGACAAAACACTGCTACATAAACATGCCCTAGCTATGACTGTGCAATCCATATGGAGACACTGCAACATAATAATAGAAAATACAAGGATATGGCAATATCAGCTTAATAAATATGGGGAAGCAAGCTCTCAACCCCTAAAAACACTAATACAATAATAATACACAATCCTTAAAAGGATTGGCCGCAATACATGTAAAAATGGAAAATCTACAGAAATGTCGGAGTCGCTGGTGTTAGCCATCTATAATTTTGATCCTATCCAAAGATGACTAAGTTGACAATCCCAGATTTATAGAAACAATATTTGAAGAAAAATTGTGAGTTCTAGAAATCTCACTGCCTTCATTATTCTGAAACCTATTTTGTTCCACCATAATCTTCATTCAAAATCTCCTCAAGTCAACTTGCTGCTTCAAAAAGAAACTGGTTTCATGATATTCTCACCATTTTCACCTTCTTTTCATTCCCCCATTCTACCATTCCTACCCCTATTTTTATCAATCCATTTCCCTTTAAAAATAGCCCATTTTCCCTCATTTACCCTTCTTCTACTCTAAAAACCATTTAAACCATTTAAAAACCCCTTCATATTGGTTTAAACACTTTTTCCACCTTATCGGAACATCAAGAAATGGATTAAAAAACCTTGTATTTATCCTTATGTCCACCCATTTAAAAATTAGGCTTTAAGCCCCTACGGCCTTAAAACCCTTAGCCCCTTTCTTCATGCAAATGAGGCCCGCGATCATGGGCTAAGTCTGAACCCTTTTTTTTTTTTTTAGCCCCTTTCCCCTCACTCCTACACGGGACCATATCCTCCGCTTGTTATCTAAGCCCCTTTCTCTCATATAAACTAAACCCCCACCTTTCCATTTCATTGTTTCTTCGCCCACTTCATCTTGTTTCCTCGAGACATCAAGACCGTTGATCAAAGGCCTTGGGCCCTGATCCAACGGTCATAATACTCTCGAACCATCATCATTTCTCTCGAACATACCCCGCTCCATAATCTTTCTCCAAGCATGATCCATCGTTGATCTACCCAGATCCAATGGCCAACGTATCTCCGCTCTCAACCCCGCACATATACCCCATTCCCGCTACCCGACACATTTGCTAATGTCACTTCTGGCCCACCTTCCACCTGAAAAATCACAGCCCAGTCCCCGTCTTCCACCTGTCTTCCACCATTCTCCTCGCCCGATCATCTTACCCCTATTCACGCACGTCCTGTGTCATTGATCGGGCTCCCCCAGATCCGACGGCGCAGATTCGATATCCCGCGAAATCTTATGTCGGGAGTTAACGGCTCTTATCCACGTGAAACAGGTAGTATTGGCCTAGACGCATGGCGACCAATCTGTGGTTTTGCGTTCGTTTGGGCCTTTACCACTTACCACCAAAATCGCACGCAAAAACCACCATGGTTTTCACCGAAACTGCTTTCAGCCTCTGCTGCCAAAATTCAAAATTTGTCACATTTTATTCTAATTTCTTAGTGTTTCCACCTCTGGAAACCCTTCCCCTGCGCCTCCTCCTTCCTATGTGCACCATTCCCAATGCCTCACAAACCCCTGAAGCAGTTTTCGACCCAAAAACGCAGGTTTATGAACTCATATTTTTGTTTTTGTTAGAGGTTTAATGGCAGCCAAACTAAGAATGGACATCCCACAGTCATTTAATTGACAGAGCTTTTGGATGACGATCTTAGAAGTTTTAAAAGAAAAGGGGGATCCATGTTTTGATTCCAAATTTTAAATCAATGCGTCATGGCCATTAGTTAAAGTCAATAAACCCTCCAATACACGGAAAAAACCCTGCACAAGAAGACAAAGCAAATCAGTAAAGAAGTGAAGAGCAACGAATCAAAAGCTTAATCATAGCTTAAGAGTAAAGACAAAGAGGTTAAAGGATAAAGGATAAAGTGAATAAAAATAGTCATAAATAACTAAGACATAATATTAAGGAAAAACAAGAGTTAAAGGCCTAATTATTGAGTTTAATGGAATAAACAAATATAAATTCATCCAGTGGCAACCTCGAATGAATCAAACAGATGCAGTTATTCACCCAAAAGATCTAACTACCACTTATGGCCTACTTTCTGTCCCAAAGGGAAAATTGACAATTATTACATAGTCAGAATATTTTTTAGCTATCAAAGGCAGTTATTGTAAATAGTAAAGATAGCCCCCAAAGTCAAAATTTCCACCTATCTTTCCTTAGAAGTTAAGACAGAGTTATTAAAAATAGAGAAGTAGCTGCACATATTCCTACCTTATGCCTTGCATGGTTTTCAAGGTTAGGAATGCATTTAATCTGTATTTAATGGCACTCAAACCCTAGACCAGTTCCACCTCCTCAACTGCAGCATAAATATTGCAGTGGAACTCATTGTGTGTGTGGGAATTTGATGACTCTTTGAAGTAATACATAGTTCTGCTGAAGTTGAAAGAAAATTGATGTTCTGGAACCTGTGGATGTTTTTACCTGTTTGTTGATGGAGAAAGATTTTTTATTGGATCTCTAAACTTGGCTTTTGGTGAAGTATTCTAATCTGTTAAAGTTTTCCCTATTTTCCACTCTGTTTCATCATTTCTTACTACAATAGAGTAAAAATTTAGGCTAAGAAATGTCTCCTAGAAGCACCTTAGACCTGTTTACTCTCCATTGTTTTATGTTTTCCTCTGTTGAGGCATTTTATAGAATTCTTAATTGCTCTCTTGAACCCTTATGCTTGTTTACTTCTTAAATAGTTCAATACAGTTGGTCTCAAGAATTATTTATGGTTTTCCCTGCTTACTTGCTGCCACTTAAAAACTGTTTCTGAAGTCTCCCTTCAAAGTACCATTGTCAAAAGTCTGCCAAAGAGGTTTTGTTCCGATCATACCCTTTGTACTTGCTCAAATAATTGTCTTGAAGGTATTTATAGCTGTAATCAAAGATGTCTAGGAGTTCCCTCTTCAATGATACATTTATTTGTGAATCTTTTATGTTTTCTAAATTCCTTGAAGGTGAAATCTTTGGATGAAATAGAGCGTTCCTCGACTCCTAGATTTCATTTGAAAATATTGTCTTGAAATTTTTATTCGCTGAAGTGTGGTTTCTAGAATTTATGGTTAGCCCTATCTATGGAATGCCTCTTCATGTTCAGATAATGTTTTAAGTCTCTTTGTTGATAAGTACATATAATTAAGGATTCTTAACTTCCCTTAGTTCTACTTTTCATTCTAAACCTTTGATGTCCATTTCATTTCACCTGAAAGACTTTGTAGATCCACTGGCCAAGTTAGATTTGCCCTTTGATATCCGTGATTCACCTATAAACTTGTTACAAATTTCCACCTGACTCCATTTCCCAATGACTTAGAGGTTTCCCTTTTCTATCTATGTTGCCTAGATCATCATGTCCCACCAAACAATCAAACAAAATCATGCTTAATAACTAACCTAAAATCAACCTTTTACAATAAAACAAGTCATATCTTTGCAAACAATTGAGATGTCCCTCTCTAATACTAGGAAGGCTAGGTCCTAGAGCTCTAAAGATTGGTTCTGATGTTGCCTTGTCTTTTAGTATACCAATCTGCTAGATCATAGGACCCCAACACCTGGGTAGCAGCTACAACTCAGAAAATGGAAATGGATGAAATGGCTGATGATGCTGCAAATGATGAATAGATCTCACCTAATGAATCTCTCAGGTGAAAGGTTGATCCAATCCCTGAAGATCTCACACTCCAAACTAGTGGTTCAATCCCCCACTACAGGTGCACTCTAAAATAACGCAGTCAAGGAGCTGGACTGCGTTGTAGGAGATAGGAGATTCTTGGCCTGGTGCCAAAGATGTGAAAATCAGATCTGAATCTTCCTAACTGATCTCTCGGAGGAATAGAAGCTCCCTCCTCTGAAAGATTAGCCAAGGAATGAAATTGTGGAACCCTCCACTGCAACACCTTGCAATACTACGTTATACTTCAGTAGAAATAATGCAATGACTCAAAGAGTGGCTTTGGCCTTGAGCCTAGATGTGGAGAAAATGAAGTGAAATCCTTCAAGAGGCCTCTCAAGAAGGAGAGTAAATCCTAAGCAGGAATCCCTCGTGCTAAGCAGCACTGCAACTCAGAATAACAGTCGGAGACTGCAAATAGTCTAATTAGACAAATGATCAAATGCTCAAAGATGTCTCACTATGGCTACCTCTTCCTCTTATGCAAGTGAATGCCTCTTTGCCCTGGACCCCACACATTAGGGTTTCTTCCACAAATAATATTCCTCCCTCTCAAACTGAGTTGTCTTCTCATGCAAGCTACACCTCTTAGGCAACATTGTTGACTTGGTCAAACTTGACCTTGTCCTCATGCAATTTCCCCTTTTCACAATGGAAGGTGCAAAATTAAGCTGCTCCATTGATCCTTTTCACACTATGAAGGATCTTATTCCTACTCATGGGCCTTTTACCCATTTTATTCACCTCCTGGATGAAATAAGAAAAAATTAATATTCCAATTTGCTACTTGTAAATTTTGGAATATTACACTAATACACCTACCAGCACTGGTTGTGGTACCCTGCAGCTTGTTAAAACTCACTTTTAGTTGCTTTTTGTAGGCTTAGTGTCAGTTTTACTTCATGTTGATTTTTTGAAAAGTTCACACATAGTTTAAGTAGGGGGGAAAATCACTTGCATTCCAAAAAAAATTATGTTTTTCAAATTTTGGTACTTACACATTTAGATAACTAGCCCAAGTCAGTGGCCCAAGACCACGCATGCATAGCTAAGTTTTCTTTTTCTAGTGTAAAATTTTTTAGTTTAGTTCAATTTTTGCACTAGGAATTTCGAGACTAGGATTGAATTGTTTATAGAAGAGCAAGTAATATTTGCTACCTTTGCACCCTCTGGTGATCCTAGGTAAGCATATGAATGCTCCATATTCACAATTCTCCATCTCCCTGTAGTTAGTCACATAGATTAAATAGGAAAAATTGAAAGCAACCCATTATCCGCACATGTTTTCCATTTGAGCTAGGAACAATACAACGTAGTTTAAATAGGGGATTTTGTAAAGGATCATCAATATCCACACGTTAAAACTATTTTCTCGTCCACTTTGTGCTTACACACACTTAGCCACTTAGCAAAGCACAGACACCTAAAACTAACTTAACCAAACTCACTAAATTCTCTCCACAGGGGCCACAAAAGAATTTATAGCTTAAGTTAGGATCAAGGGGGTAGGCATCCAATAAGCCACCTTGATCATACTTCATATTGAAACATAGAAATTGTGTATTTAGGGAGCTTCAAATCCACCTATCAGCCCACGGCAAAGAAAACTCGAGCGCGGAAGAGACCTGTTTCAAAGGGGTTTAGGCTTAGGCGCAATGTGTGTGGTATCAATTTGGTCTACCTGACCCGGCTAATACTCGGTATTGTTAGCTGACTACCAAGAAGCCCAAGACTCGAATGCTCACATGGGATAGTGGTTCTTAGTGGCCAAAAACTAGGGCAACCTTTACCCTATAGGTGACGGTTCAAGCAAGCGTCAGACCCTCTACCCTTACCTTGGTGGATTCTCTTCGGCTGACTGGGGGCATCACCAACTCTGACGGGATGTTGTGCTAGCACTCGCAAGAAATATTCTCAAGGCCCAGTTAATTTTGAGTGTGTGAGGACGCATACGCCTTCTAGGATTTTTAGTATCATATGCAAACGAACAAAAACTACTTTTTTTATTTCTTGATCACATAGATTAATTTAAAGGGAAATTTATTTTATTTTTCGCTTTGTTTTATGTATGTGACAAGAAGTTTTCTTTGATCATAGACTCTATACTCTCAAATTTTTCCAAAAACCAAACTTGGGAGACACCTGACAGATCCCAACAGAACCTCGTCAATCTAGGCATCTTTTGGACTTCACCCTATTACCAGGAGGGGTTTCAGTTCTTTCGCCATTCAGGCGTCAAAGACGGAACGCTGCCACCATTATCGGTTTGTCCTTTATCGGGGCAGCCGTAGTTGGGAACCCTAGTCTGTATCCCAGCACCACACCACATACCACTCCTTCCACGACCCCTACGGGGTAGAGGAGTGTGTCCCATACGGGAAACCAGCCGAATACACAGCACGGTACGTCATGGACTAACCCTCGTTCTAACTAGAACTTTGTGTCTTCACACATTGCAATGGCGTCAACCTCTCAATCACCTTTCTTAGCTTCGTTGAATCTCCCCGATTTAACCAAGCTAATGAATGATCCCATCGAACATGATCCTACATGGCCTCTCATTCCCATGAAGCTCCCTTCGAATATACCAAAGTTTGAAGGAAATCAAGTGGAATACCCAGGTAAACATGTCATGACCTTTCACCTGTGGTGCTCATCGAACAGTATCATTAACAACACTATTCGATTGATATTATTTCAACGCACTCTTATAGGAGTAGCCACGAAGTGGTACGTGGAGAAACCCTTAGCTTCACATGGAACCTTTAGCACCCTCGCTACTACATTCCTAACATATTTTCAGTTACCCATTCACCATGATTCCGAAATGGAATTACTAACTCATTTTAGACAAAGCCCCATCATCCATATCTCGAACCATCTCCATGAATGGAGGTAGCGTTGCAGTTTATGTAAATCCAAACTCAACGACTGTGTGCTCTTAGATTTGTCCTTGAAAACTCTTATGGCAGAGATTTCAAAGGATGTGGCGTAGTAGAATCCCACATCCGAAGAGGACACAATCAGCAAAGCCCAGAATCTTGAGCTGATTCATACGTAGTCAGGATACATTTACAACATCCTGCCTAATTCCCCACACCTGAAAACTTATCAAGAATTGACAGGCACATCGAACTTTGCGGATGAAATAATTGGGTAATTGTCACAAAGTTACATAGGCAGCAGCATTCTAAACCTCAGTTACACATACAGTTCTACCTAGAACGTGCCTCAACCCGGTTTTCAAAGTCATCATATGCCTCAACAAAATTTGACTAATAGGGCGCCAGCATACACTAGGGAGGACCTTATCCTCCAACTTAGGGGGATCAATATGAAGAAAGAAACACTAATGGAAGAACTCCCTTCCAATATTCACGTGCAAACCTGAGACTGCGTTATGCTAAGTCCCCAGCACACGACCCACCTATGAAAAGAAATGCACAGGTGAAATTTGTGCAGCCGTCCCAAAACCAACCACACCAATATAACCAGGAGAACTACCCTCCTAATGTGGTAAAGAAAAAATCTAGAAAAAACCAAAAGGGAACCCTGGACAGGGGGAGCAACCAACAATTCCCACCACGATCCCAGGTTTTAGGAAACTCCAACCGGAATCAGAACCAGGAGCCAAGAAATGCCCAATGGCAGAGCAAGAGGCCACCTCTTCGAACAAACCCTTCTTGTTTGATATGTGGTGAGTACGTTCACTGTACTCACAACTGTCCCTATCTCCCTGAGCTAAAGAAGCTAATCTTCCCAGGAAACTGCTATGATGCAAGAACCTTTCCCCAATCAAGGGATGGTAAGCACTCACCAACAAAACCCAGATGACTCCGGGAAAATTAGCCATGAAATCTACATTACTGGAGAAGAGATGTTTTTCCAAACATGGAATCGTAACTATGACACCCCACTAGACACAAATACGTCAGGGGAAAGTACCAGTGCACCGACTGCACCTTTGACCATTTCAAAGATGCCTATAGAACCATTATCGAAAATGGCATAGGGACCTGATAGGCGAGCAAGAAACTACTCCAAAGTGGCCCATAATTATAGCATCGTGGACGATTATGCACAATCTACCACTACTATGCCAGCTCTGTAAGTACTACAGTCATGCCTGAAACAACGAAAATCCCTAATTTACACGTTAGGCGCTATCAATCCTGACGATACACGCCTAATGGATTTTGACTTAGACAAAGCCACCCCTAGGCTTCCTTCCATGGTCGCCTTCCAGATACCACTGTCAATGAAGAATATCACTATCCACCAATGTGTCATAGACGAGGGTGCATCCACATGTATCATGTCCAAAAATGTTTGGTAGAAGTTAGGTTCTCCTGAAATAAAACCCTCAGTCATCACACTTCGAGCATATGATGGTCATCCCTCGACTCCCGTCGGCCTCTACCAAAATGTCTTTGTCTATTTAGCTGGAAATATGGTCCACATATACATTGAAGTCTTGGATGCTCACTTGGATTACAATATACTCCTCGGGCGGAGTTATATGTATGCCATGTCCGCCATAGCCTCCTCTATCTTCCGCATTATGATGTTCCCCCACGATGACCGCGTCATTACTATAGACCAACTGACACACAGCAAAAAGTGTCCCCTAAAAAACACTAATGTAATCCTACCCTATGTACGTACATACACAGATGCACTTTCACGGTACCAAGAATATGGACCCGGCCAATTCAAACCGTCATCTGTTCTAGGGTGATTCCTAGGAGATCCTCCCATAATCCTGATTCATCACCCGATGTCAAAAGGGCTCCGATGTGCATGATGTCCACATCAAGTGCCAAATCTAGTCAGGACATGGACACAAGCAGTAATGACACCGAGGCATCAGCCATAGCAACCTCCCTAGCCTACACTGCCTCCCAAACCCCTTTCCTCTACCCCCCAGCTGGCTTCGTCTCCCAGCAGGTTTTGGTAACACTGGTGTTACCCAACATATCATTGGAATTTCTAGTTTGGTGCCTCATTCCCCCTTTCGGAATAGCAGCCACCCATGTTACTGCCACGCGGTTGAAGCCCCTCAATCCCGAGGAACCCCCACCCATCCAAGAAACAGTTGAGGCCACCCGTGCAAAGGAATTTCCCATTGCAAAACTAGTGATCACGGCTAGGAAAACTAAGAAGAGAGGAAAGAAGATGGTGACCCCCGCCATATAGTGATAATCACCAGTCTGCGCCATATGTGACATAATAGGTCACCCTACCTGTTGATCATGTCAGCATTCTATTGAAATTTTTATAAGCAACCTCGCTTAAACCTTTCAAACCCCCTCTCTTTGCCCTGAGAAATTTGTTTTTTGCTCATCGTTACCTTCTCCCAGTCTCAAAACTGCATAATAGGGCCAAAATCCTACATTATAATATGTTTAAGGCCTAGCACCTTTCGGCCCTAGCCCCTGCACCTTTTCCCCCACATGACCGGAAGTCAAAACCGAGTGATAGTCATGAAGGCGCTTATCACATATATATATCAGGCGCGTTTATAACCGTCGATCTATACAGATCCGACGGCATTCGCAAGTCGTCATCGCACCCGCAACCCACTCTGTTCATCGCCAAAATCGCCTATCCGTCGTCCATTTAAACCGTAGATCAACGGCTCACAGTACTCCCGCTCGGTGGTCCCCGCGCCATGCACTACGCAAAACCAGCCCGGTTTCTATCGCACCGCCTTTGGGCGGTAGGCGGTATTTTATTTTTCGAAGCGATTCCATACATCGTTTGTCGCATGTCTCTGCGTACGGCTCAAAAACCACCCTACATCGCGCGTTATCGTTCGTCCGTAGACACGACGCGATATCCACGAGCGCCGTCCGATTTGGGGCGATCCATCCGACGGTAGTCACTCCACAAAACTGCGCGGAAGATAACCTGAGGAAATCGTACCCCCAGCCCACCGTCAGCACTCCACGTCATCTATTTCCCATCTTCCCGATGTCGCGCCACCTGTCCTCCAGTTTTTCACCATGTGCTCTCTGCCACCCCGGGTCCATAATCGGTTCATTTATTCGTTTTTTTCGCATTTTCACGTTCATTTCTCACTGCGTTCGCCGTGCTACATCACCATTCCGCAACGCCTTGCGCTTCATTTTTCACCATCTCTCCGCAATCACATCACCAGTCCGATGGCCATCAGTGCATCCATTCTCTCCGTGCATAGTTTTCTTAACACGTTTTCGGGTTTTGCAGGGTTACAGCGGCAAAAAACTGCCATGATTTACAGTTTCCATTACTGTGATAGAGAACACATCAAAGGACCATTTTTCAGAGGCTGTAATTATGGAGAAGGGCATGGGAAGGTATGTCGACAAGACTTCCATTAAAGAAGCAGGTTTAAATTCTGTCAAACCCTCCAGAGCCATTCAAAGCACAGATTGCGTAGATGGAGATATTAATGGAGTAGAACAAAAATATCAGTGAATGATCGAGGAATTCAACGTTCAGCATTGAAGATCTTAAACCTTAATTCAGGGTGTAGAAGGCAGAGGGTACCATTCGCAGAAAACAATACCTTAAAGTTTTCTTTTCAGCACCATTTTCTTTCAGGAAAGGACGAAACGTCTATGTGATTTTACTTCTTTGTCGTGTTCCTGAAGAGACTTCTACCCAGAGCATTTATTTCAGTAAGCAGGCAACAGAGTACAAACAGCACTACAGAGTCATTCAGCATATGGGTGTGCAAATTTCCGCCATATTGTCTTAATGAGGCAAATTAAATGTTCATCACCTACTCCCTTTTTGAGCTTTCTTTTTCTCATATAAAGCTCCCGAAGAACAGATGATTTAGGGTTCCAGATTTTATTAGAAAATCACGCAGTGAGAGGATTTTTGTATACATTTTGTTGAACTCTTGTATGAAGGCTCGGAGCCCGTAGGGTTTCAGTGAGGAGGAGTTCCATCTGTTAAGAGGATTCTGGTCTTTGGTATTTCACAGTGTGTAACTTTATCTCTTATGTGTTATTTTAACATATCATTTCATTACATCCATCTTTCTTGTATCATGTTTCTGGAATGCGAGTGGCTCACTGATTTTTGGTATGGATTTATCCTAGTTGATACCCATGCTCGGATTAGTCAAGCGCTTTAAATATGGCTCAGGCATGATATATTGTTTCACTATTCACTCAAACCGTATTTCTGCTATATTAGTTTCTTTGGGAGGGTGTTTTTAAAACGCTATTATCATGTATGGATTCTTAAATTGGTAAGCCCATTACATGGTAGTATTGTGTATCTGGATATCAGCTCAATGAGAACTAATATTCTCTCAATATTTCATTCACTACATACACCTTCTAATAATTTATTTCTGTGAGGTATTTCTAAATTGGCCCTCTTTATAGTAAGCTGTCTCTGAATTGTCTATTGCTTTTCTATAGGATTTTTGCACGTTGCCCCCTGCAGTATTCCTTCCTCTGTGTCAGTTTATGAAGTTCTTGGTCCCATTTAGATCAATATTCCCTGTTTTGAGGAAGTAGCATGAGAACTTTTTATTGATAACTTCCCCTGTTATACCCTATGCTCCTTGCTATATATAAGATGTCCTAGGCACTGGTCTTTCACAACTCAAGGTTGTCTCTAGGAACGACAACATATTTTTGGCGCCGTTGCTGGGGAACGAAGTTGAGAAAGTTTAAATCCTTGGGCCTCGACAAAATCTAATTCACTCTTCAAGTAGGTGAGTATGTAGAGTTGAGAGTTGTAGATCCCTCACCTTGGCGACTCCACATTTGTTCATTAGATAAATTTATTTGCAGTCCTGGCTCCTCGTAAGCCACACCTGAGGTCAAATACGTCTCAGCCAAAGACACCTTCAGTATCTGACCCGAAAAATATCATACACAGAAGAAATTTGAGGGAAAGAAAATCAGTCCACACTGAAATCCCTAAATTGTCTATAGAAAACTTTCCATCCTCTTCTTCTCAAGTAGCCCAAGTGCTAGTTCCCAACTCCACTGTGGGAGATACCGATTATTATTCAGATAGTCCACCCCGAGAAGGTGCCAGAAATAAATATACTTTTCACCCTACTCCTGAGGTCGAAGAGGTGAAAGAAGTCACCGAATTATCTGCTATTAACAGACCACTAGTCCCCTCAACACCTCAGGTTGTTGTTCATTATATTCCCATTGTTATTCATACCCCACTTCCACCTCCTCCTCCTCCTGCTACTCATCAAACTATTGCACTACCTCCACCCCCTCCAATGTCCAATGTTCCAGGGTTCTTGCTAAATAAATATGCCCCCCTTGCACTACCCCAAGTGTTGAATGATATGCCACAAGATTATCTGAAGATTTTACCCCGATTTAATGGGGAAAATGAGATTGATGCTCAAAAACATCTTGCGGTATTCTGTGCTTTTGCAGAGAATTTTAATGTGGAACACTTAGATGTGGTCTTAAGGTTGTTTTTCCAATCTCTTGATGGTGAAGCTCGAAAATGGTTTAAGACATTGGCAGGTCGTTCTATTACCACTTGGGAAATAATGGAAGATACTTTCTCAGGAAATGGGGAGAGAAGAAAGACCATGGACATTGTCTTACTGAGTTCAATACACTCAAGAAAATACATAATGAAGGAGTGTCAAAATTTATCAAAAGATTTAATAAATTGTATTTGAGTCTCCCTGCTGATATGAAACCTCATCAACCCGCTGCTAAAGTTGTTTTTGTAGCATCCTTTGATTCATAATTTGGTTTCTCTCTCAGAGAAAGAAAGCCTGCTACTCTGGATGATGCACAAACAGATGCACTAGAGTTAGAAGCAAACTTTGCCTCCACTGGAAAATCAAAGGGAAAATCTGAACAAGATATTAGAAGAAGGGGCAAAGAGGAGGTATCTACCTCTAATCAGGATAGAGACTCAGCTAATGACAGAATTGAAGAAATGAGAAAAATGATTAAGAAACTTTCAGGTAAACTATTCAAGCTTGAACTGGAGGCCAAGAATTCGACCTCCAAGAATTCCACAATGCTCCAAACAGAGGTTACAATCCTCAATATAGGAGGCCACCCCTGCAAATATTTCCAAGGGAAACAAAGGAGCAACAGGATCAGGTACCACACCCATTATACTTGGAAGGTCCAATATATGATCCTACTGAAGACACTGCTTATGGACTGGAGGATGCAAATTTTTCTTTTTCAAATAATGCCGGAGAAGAGTGCTCATTGCAAGAAGAATAAAAGGCCAGAGACACAGAAGACACAGAAATTGATCATTATTGTAAACAATTTGTTGATTTCATGCAAGCACAGTTCAATAGAAGATATTATCTCAGATCTTCTAGGAAGAGGACTCGTACCCAATATCAAGAAGAAGAGCCTCCCCAGAAGGAAGCACCTGCTCAGAAGGAGTCTACAATGCAGAAAGTCACAGACAAAGGTAAGGGCCCTATAAACAAACCTTTGCAGTCTAATAATCAAATATCTTCCTCTTCAAAAGTAGTCATCCCCCCTAATACCAAGTCTATGTTAAAATAATTCAAACCCTCAGCTAAAAATAAAGAGTCAAAATAGGTTGTAATAGAGAATTCCCCTCCTGTTTTCAGTCTGCAAAAGGAACTTGAGAAATTCAAAATCCCAGTTCCCTTGACTGAACTATTGAAGCAACCTACATATCAATCCCAAGTCACCTCTTTTATAATCCCTCCAAAGTATCACTCACCCCAGATAGTCTCAACCTTCAAGAAGAAAGACCCATGGTGGTATTTGGCCCACATGTTGAGGAGTTAGATGCTTCTACTCCTCCCTTATATGTGTCTCTAGTGATTCATTACCTGCTATTACATAACTGCATGTTAGATTTTGGAGCTTCCCATAATCTTATACCTCTGTCAGTCATGAAATAGCTAGGGTTACAAATCACCCATCCATACAAAGACCTCTATTCATTTGATTCCAAAAGAGTTAAATGTCTGGGGATGATCAAAGATTTGGTGGTCAATTTGGCCCAAATTCCAGCAAAAAGTGTGGTAATGGACATCGTGGTGGCGGACATCCCAACTCGCTTTGGTATGTTGCTATCAAGGTCCTGGGGAACCAAAATTGGTGGGTCAATCAATTTGGATTTAACATATGCTACTATCCCAGTTTTTGGTGGCCAAGAGAGGAGGTTGTACAGGGAAACTAGATTTGTCAAGATGGTGACTAAGGCTGACAATTCTGTTAATTCACCAGTCTACAATAAAGAAGGATATTTCTCATGCTTGATGCTGGAAGAAGACCAAGATTATGTTCATGAACCATCCTTTTGCCAGGTCAAGACTGAGCAGCCCTCAGAGAGCCATGAAGCAGGAATCTGGACACTTCATTTTGATGGAGCAAATTCAAGAGAAGGTAATGGAGCTGGAATATTATTGATCTCTCCTACAGGGAAATGGGTCCCATTTTCCTTCAAACTGAAATATGAAGCTACTAATAATGTAGCTGAATATGAAGCACTTCTGTTAGGATTGCAGACAGCCAGAAGCATGAACATACAAAGTTTAAAAGTTCTGAGAGATTCAGAACTGGTGGTTAGACAAGTCCGGAATCAGTGTCAGACCAAACATCCTCGGCTGAGGCCTTATAGGAATGAAGTTTGGGACATGGTGGAGAATTTTTTCGCGGCATTTAATATCCAGTTCATGCCCTGAGAACAGAACAGGATGGTTGATTCCCTTGCTGTGGCTGCTAGCACATTTCGTCCACCTTAGAACCCTCTTTTAAGATATGAAGTTGAGGTACGTTATCGACCATCAATCCCAGATAACATCAAGCACTGGCAGGTATTTGAGGATGAAGAACAGATGAAGATATTCCTGGAAATAGTAGGAGAATTCTCCAATATGGAGATTGATGCTGGTGAAGAGGGAGAGACTGAAGATACTTCGGAAAGAAATTGGGAAGAGAAAATGGCAGGTAATGAAGTGCTGCAATTGAAGGGAAACATTATACCTAGAGGACTAGTGCCTCTAGAAATATTATTTGACAAAAATGATGTCCCACTGCAGCCAAGCAAAGTGGTAGAAGAAAATCAGGTAGAAGACCTGAATCTTGGTACTGAGGCTGACCCCAAAATTGTAAAATTATCCAAGAAAGTACCAGAGGAATATAAAAATCTATATCAAAAATTATTTTAGTCTTACAGATATGTGTTTTCATGGTCCTATTAGGACTTGAAAACTTTTGATATCAGTATAATGCAGCACAAAATTCCACTAAAGGGAGATGCAAAGCCTCATAGGCAGAAGCTCAGACAAATAAATCGCCTACTGCCTCCTTCCATTGAGAAGGAAATTAAGAAGTTGTTAAAGGCCAAAATAATTGTGCCATTGAGGTACTCTGAATGGGTGGAAAACCTGGTCCCTGTCCGGAAGAAGAATGGAGAAATAAGGCTGTGTGTGGATTTCAGAAATTTAAACAGAGCATCCTTAAAGGATAATTATCCACTGCCTAAGATGGATCACATCCTGCAGAAGGTGCTTGGAGCTTCTAGGATATCAATGATGGATGGATTTTCTGGTTATAACCAGGTAGTTGTACTTCCAGAAGATCAAAAGAAGACTGCTTTCACCACACCATGGGGTACATTTATGTATGCCAGGATGCCTTTTGGATTGATTAATGCAGGGGCCACTTTTCAGAGGGCCATGGACATTGCCTTTGTTGGGGAGCAGGATAAATTCTTGGTAGTCTACCTCGATGATATCACTGTATTTTCCAAGAATGATACTAAGCACATTGAGCATCTACGTAGAACCTTTGAGAAATGCAGAAGGTATGGTCTCTCTCTAAACCCTCAGAATTCTTTATTTGCATTAGAAGAGGGTAAACTTTTGGGACACATTGTGACTAAAGATGGGGTGCAGATAGATCCTAAGAGGGTAGAGGTTATAAATGGTATTGCTCTTCCCAGAAATAAGAAGGAGGTACAGGTTTTCCTAGGGTGTATTAATTTCCTAAGAAGGTTTATTCCTAACTATGTTGAAATAGTTAGACATATAACTGACATGCTGAAGAAAGATAATGAAGTTAAATGGTCCCAAGAATCACGAGAGGCCTTTATCAGGATAAAAAATGCTTTTGCAGAAGACCCTATGCTAGCTGGACCAGATTATGCTAAACCTTTCATGATCTTCTCTTTTGCATCACCTCATACAATAGCAGGAGTTTTATTGCAGAAAAATGAGGAAGGGTATGAGCAGCCCATTGCTTTCTTCAGTCAGGTGCTCCGTGATACAGAATTAAAGTATAACATATTAGAAAAGCAAGCATACGCCCTAGTGAAATCCCTCAAAGCATTCCGCATGTATATTTTGCAGTCCCATATCACTGCATTTGTGCCTGCAGCCGCTGTAAAAGATATTCTTATCCAAGGGGATAGTGAAGGAAAAAGGGGGAAGTGGATTGCCAAGATACAAGAGTATGAATTAGACATCCTCCCTACTAAGCTGATCAAAGGACAAGGGCTAGCCAAGATCTTATCTTAATCAAACTATCAAGCTCTGGGTATAAATTTGTCCATAATAGCAAGTGAAGAATCTGAAGAGAAATAAGAATGACAGGGAATTGGGGTAGCTACTCCGGAAACACATATAAAGTACCTCACCAGTCAGTGGTACAAAGAGATGGTAGAATATCTCCTCACACTCAGCTGCCCTCCAAGATGTAATAATGCTAAATACGGAACACTAAGATTGAAATCACAGAAGTACATAGTCGCCAATGGCTGGCTATACTGGCGAGATCCCTCAGGCATCCTACTCTTTTGTCTCACAGAGGATGAGGTAGAGAGTATAATGGCTTAATTTCATGAAGGAATCTGTGGGGATCATTACAGCTGGAGGGCCACTGCTCACAAAATCCTGAAGGCTGGTTTCTATTGGCCCAAGCTTTTTGGAGATGTTTTTTCCCGGGTTAGAGCCTATGAGAAGTGTCAGAAATTTGCTGAAAGGCAGAAGTTGGCACCTCTGCCGATGATTCCCGTGCACGTGGACGAACCATTCAGGCAATGGGGAATTGATTTTATAGGTGAAATACACTCTCCATCAAGTGGTCAACATAAGTGGATTTTAACTACCACTGATTATTTCACAAAATGGGTGGAAGCCATACCTGCAAGGAACGCCACGGATACTGTGATAATAAAATTCATGGAAGAAAACATCATATCCAGGTTTGGCTGCCCTGCCAGAATAGTGACCGATAATGCACAAGCCTTCAAATCTACAAAGTTTGTGAGCTTTTGTCAGCAGTATAACATCACACTAAGCCACTCTACAGCCTATTATCCACAAGGAAATGGCTTGGCAGAATCTTCCAATAAAACCTGGTGAGGGCACTGAAGGAGGCTATAAATGAAAATCAGAAAAATTGGGATTCCCAATTGAAATTCGCTCTGTGGGCCAATAGGATTACTAGCAAGAGAGAAACTGGGAAATCCCCATATGAATTAGTATACGGGAGGGAAGCAGTATTCCCTATATAGTTAGCCCTACTAGTAGCTCGATTCATGCAAGAAAATCAAGAAGAGCCTGATGATATGATCAGGAGAATAAATCAGCTGGTGGAATTGGAAGAAACACGCAATCAGGTAAATCAAAGGCTGACTGAATATCAAGATAAGACGAAGTACCTTTTTTATTAGCATGCCAAGGACAAGAATTTGCAGATTGGTGATTTAGTACTCAGGTGGGATATCTGAAGGGCTGAAAAAGGAAAACATGGAAAATTCGACCCATTTTGGTTTGGTCCTTTCAAAATCGTGGAACAAGGAGGTAACAACACTTTCAAGTTGGAAAATTTACAAGGTGACTTGCTTGATGCCCCTGTAAATGGTCAATTTCTTAAGCCCTACTTCTAGTTCCAATTCAGGCAGAGATAGTCTGATGTATTATATTGTATATTAGTTTCTTGTTTTCTCCCTTGTTTGAATAATGTGGGTGTCATGATGAATTATGAAAAGAAAGGTAGAAGTGTTGAGGGTAGATTTCGCACAGAAGATTATCAGGTGGTCTGCGAAGTTCTCGACACGCTTAGGGATGAACGTGTCGTCCCCAGGTAGAGCCAATGTTGATCATGTCAGCATTCTATTGAAATTTTATAAGCAACCTCGCTTAAACCTTTCAAGCCCCCTCTTTTTGCCCTGAGAAATTTGTTTTCTGCTCATCTTTACCTTCTCCCAGTCTCAAAACTTCATAATAGGGCCAAAATCCCACATTATAATATGTTTAAGGCCTAGCACCTTTCGGCCCTAGCCCTTGCACCTTTTCCCCCACATGACCAGAAGTCAAAACCGAGTGCTAGTCATGAAGGCGCTTATCACATATATATATCGGGCGCGTTTATAACCGTCGATCTGTATAGATCTGACAGAATTCGCAAATCATCATCACGCCCATGGCCCACTCCATTCATCACCCAAATCGACTGTCCATCATCCGTTTAAACCGCAGATCAACGGCTCACAGTACTCCCGCTCGGTGGTCCCCATGCCGTGCACTGCGCAAAACCAACCCGGTTTCTATCACACCGCCTTTGGGCAGTAGGCGGTATTTTATTTTTCGGAGAGATTCCATACATCATTTTCCATGTGCCTTCGTGTACGGCTCAAAAACCACCCTCCATTGCGCATTATCATTCTTCCGTAGACATGGCGCGATATCCACGAGATCCGTCTGATTTGGGGCGATCCATCCGACGGTAGTCGCTCCACGAAACTACGCGGAAGATAACCCGAGGAAATCGTACCCCTGGCCCACCGTCAGCACTCCACGTCATTCATTTCCCATCTTCCCGGTGTTGCGCCACCTGTCCTCGAGTTTTTCACCATGTGCTCTCTGCCACCCCGGGTCCATAATCGGTTCATTTCTTCGTTTTTTTCGCATTTTCACGTTCATTTCTCACTGTGTCCGCAGTGCTACATCACCATTCTGCAATTCCTTCCGCTACATTTTTCACCATCTCTCCGCAGTCCCATCACCATTCCGATGGCCATCAGTGCATCCATTCTCTCCGTGCATAGTTTTCTTAACACGTTTTCAGGTTTTGTAGGGTTACAGCGGTGGAAAACTACCATGATTTACAATTTCCATTACTATGATAGATAACACATCAGAGGACCATTTTTCAGAGGCTGTAATTATGGATAAGGGCCTGGGAAGGTATGTCGACAAGACTTCCATTAAAGAAGCAGGTTTAAAGTCTGTCAAACCCTCCAGATCCATTCAAAGCACAGATTGCGCAAATGGAGATATTAATGGAGCAGCAGAAAAATATCAGTGAATGATTGAGGAATTCAACGTTCAGCATTGAAGACCTTAAACCTTAATTCAGGGTGTAGAAGGCAGAGGGTACCATTTGTAGAAAACAATACCTTAAAGTTTTCTTTTCAGCACCATTTTCTTTCAGGAAAGGACAAAACGTCTATGTGATTTTATTTCTTTGTCGTGTTCCTGAAGAGACTTCTACCCAGAGAATTTATTTCAGTAAGCAGGAAACAGAGTACAAACAGCACTATAGAGTCATTCAGCATATGGGCGTGCATGTTTCCGCCATCTTGCCTTAATGAGGAAAATTAAATGTTCATAACCTACTCCCTTTTTTAGCTTTGTTTTTCTCCTATAAAACTCCCGAAGAACAGATGATTTAGGGTTCCAGATTTTATTAGAAAATCACGCGGTGAGAGGATTTTTGTATACATTTTGTTGAAATCTTGTATGAAGGCTCAAAGCCCGTAGGGTTTCAGTGAGGAGGAGTTCCATCTGTTAAGAGGATTTCGGTCTTTGGTATTTCACAGTGTGTAACTTTCTCTCTTATGTGTTATTTTAATAGATCATTTCATTTCATCCATCTTTCTTGTATCATGTTTTTGGAATGCGAGTGGATCACTGATTTTTGGTATGGATTTATCCTAGTTGATACCCATGCTCGGATTAGTCAAGCACTTTAAATATGGCTCAGGCATGATATACTGTTTCATTATTCACTCAAACCATATTTCTGCTATATTAGTTTCTTTGGGAGGGTGTTTTTAAAACGTTATTATCATGTATGGATTCTTAAATTGGTAAGCCCATTACATTGTGGTATTGTGTATCTGGATATCAGCTCAATGAGAACTAATATTCTCTCAATATTTCATTCACTACATACACCTTCTGATAATTTATTTCTGTGAGGTATTTTTGAATTGGCCCTCTTTACAGCAAGTTGTCTCTGAATTGTCTGTTTCTTTTCTATAGGATTTTTGCACGTTACCCCTGCAGTATTCCTTTCTCTGTGTCATTTTCTGAAGGTCTTGGTCCCATTCAGATCAATATTCACTGTTTTCAGGAAGTAGCATGAGATATTTTTATTGATAACTTCCCCTGTTATACCCTATGCTCCTTGCTATATATAAGATGTCCTAGGCACTGGTCTTTCACAACTCAAGACTATCTCTAGGAACGACAACACTACCCATATCTGTCTGGAGCTGGATGAATTAAAACCACTCCTTAGCTCTGAAACAGACATCGCAATGCCGCGTTACCTTAAAAAGGAACCTACCACCACCAAAGGTAAAGGCAATGCACTATGTACCAATCATGCATGCACTCTCTGCATCAACTATGGGCATTATACCCACCATTTTCCTGAGATACCACGATATAGGGACTCCTTACATGCCATCGAGCAATCCTATCAAAAGGATCCATCCATCTAGTATGTCGGCAATGAACCTCATACCATCCTGTACCCACAGGAGGAACGAAGGTCACCAGAAAGACATCCATTTGTCCCTCTTTCCCCCAACCGACCCTACACCCAACCATTGACAGGGTAACCTGGTTGCATCATCCTCTTGAGTTATCAAGCGCATCGATTGTTGCCAATGACTTGGTCAGGTCTTTGACCTAAGGTCACCTAGGCAGCAGTAATCTGTATTCGAGGAGATCCTGGACAGGGGGCAGTAACCAGCAACGTCCCCGCATGATCTCAGTCTTGGGGCAACCCCAACTAAAATCAAAACTAGGAGCCAAGTAACAACTCCCAAGCGAATGGAGGCGATGCCACACAATCGCACTCCTGAAAAAATAATTTTTCAACATCGGTAAGTATGCCCTCTCTCATCTTCTTTTTTAAAGCCTATGACTTTCAATAAATATTTTATCAAGAAGATGTTTTCACTTGAGGTAGTCATTTTTGTAGGAAAAGTTCGCAAAAACATTCACAACACCATCTACTAAAAGTTCTAGAGTAGGTATCATTCTACCCCCAGCATGATAGAGTCCCAAAAAACTCTACATATCCTGACATCATTTCTCCATCAAAAATAAACCATAGGGTCCTCATATCCGACCGTGTTTATCATCACCTCACCCTGCATGTGATAAACATCTGTGTTGGTCAGTAGAGCCTCCCCTCCATGGTGCTCGTCACCCATAGTAGACCATATATCACAACATAAGTGACGCCATAGCCATACCACTTTAGTTCGAGAAGCACCTCGTGCCCATCCATTCATCATGCATAAGGTAAATTTTACAATACAAACTAAAACCCCCTTCCCGGATGACCAGGTTGTACAAGCAGATAAAGAGCGCACCACCGCGCCTCGCATTTGGCCCACCATACCTCCACCAGCATAATCCCATCTGCCATACTTTTACATATGCTTCATCAACCCCACACATGATACCAACCAATGGGAGCCCCACCCTCAGCAAAACACCGTCCTCACACCATCAATGAGCGAACACTTTCATGTTTTGGGGTACCCGTCTCTGTGTTTTGTACAAACCAAAGCCCATTATTTTATTCTTTTGGTAAGTGTACAAAGGCCACAAATGGTGCACTTTTTCCCGTAACCCTCTCATTTCATCTTTTCTCCCATGGCAGTAGCCCCTGAACACCCTTGGTCAGATTATTTCACCCCCACACACAAGCCATCATGAAATCCATAGTCGGTTTACACCAGCCCTGGAAGTCCTACCAACTCCAGGGATTTTCCCCTTCAAAAATAACTATGACTGCCGCCAAGCTGCTTAAGTATACTCTGACCTCGAGCCATTGAATCCCCATCATTAGTTTTTAGTCACACCTCGCTAGTGCTTATGTTAAACCCATCACATCCAGGTCCCCAACACTTTATGTCGGCGACCCCTCATCTATTTGAGGCTTCCTTTTTTGTCAACTTCAACACCTATATTCCAAAAAGGAAGCGGTACCTTGGATCACCCCTCTCCATACAAGGGGCATCCTCGGGTGGCACTGTGGGAGAAATCATTGTCCACAAATGTCATCGATCCTCCTGAAATTCGACTACAAAAAATATTTCATGTCAAGATGGTATCGTACCTTACAACCATTGCACTTTGATCAGATCTGTCGAAGACTCGTGCCTCCACAAGCGTCTATGTTAACAATTCTTACATGGGAAGGTCCCAGCCAACACCTATGCATATAATGCACAGCTATATGCCATACCAAGTTTATTCATATGGGTACCACATTCCACCTATTTTCAAAGAAAAAATGCCCCTTAGGGCATCAGCAATCGTTGTCAACAACCGTCAATGTCACTACCATATCAGTGACATAGACAGAACATATATCTGTCAATTTTATTTAACTAACCAAACATCATGAGCATGGGACATGCCTGCCTTGTTTTTTATTTGCTTACAGGGATCCCTTAGGCCAGGGTCATTCTTGGAAATGGTGCAGGGTGTTTTCAATTCCAAGGCTTCGCGTAAGTCTCTCTCTCTCTCTATGCACGATACATAAAATAAACTATAATGTATTTTGGCTATACAGTTCTTCCTATTCCTCACACATTAGGGGGAAACTGTTAACACTGGAAAATCGTACAATAGAATATGACATTAATTAATGTCAGGCCAAAGGATTTACAGGGCTAGAAGACATTACAGAATCTGGAAAGTATTTAAAAATCTCTAAGGTCTGAGGAAAATCAAATTTTAACTAGTCTTAAATGCTATTTGTGCACATTATCCTTCGAGAAGAGCGCCTTCTGTGTGCCTTTTTTCCCTATATGTGCACATTCCTGAGAGTGGTGAAATGTCACTATCCGGAACCACACAAAGCAAAGGACAAGTCACTCCTTACTTGAAGCCGCCTAAGGATAGCCACCAATGCCTCCTTAGACACTATGTGAGCACACAATGGAATATTTTGAGCACACAAAGGAATCATACGCCTCTCTTGGGTCACCATCCTCCATGTACCAAGAGAGGGAAGTAGGATTTGAAATATCCTATATAAAGCCACCATGATATGAAGAATGGGTGATCACATTGTTATGTTGGCTAGAATTTCCCAAGAAATACCAGTATTGTGTGACTCGGAGCTGAAGATTGAGGGGACTCAATTGTTGGCCACCCAACAAGTTCAATCCACATAGTAGAGAGAGAGGGAGACTGCACCGAGGCAAGCTTGGGATAAAAACATCCTTGCATCAGACCTAGAACCATTGTCTAAGGGCCCTTTGGCAAGAGGGTAAAGTATCACTCTTCTTACTACCAACGCTCAATAAGAGGGGCCTAGAGCCACCGTTTGAATTATTGTTTTCGTTTGACTTGTTCAGAGCTTCTATTTATTTATGTTTAGTTTTATTTTAGTTTCTAGTTTACATTTGCATGATTTTTCCTCTATATAGTATGCTTATTGACTCCACTTCTTTCTGCCTGTTACCAATAGTTTAATGGGGTAAACCACACCCCTTAAACTAGTGTGATTTCGTACATACATGCACCAAACACACCACAATAGGTTGTACGAAGTATTTTTTTGGACCTGTGGATGGGTGACACATGGCCAGCCCTGAGGCTGCCACGTGTCCCATGTATGGTTCAGTAAAATCTTTCTTGGGTCTGGGGGGTTCGACCCCGTGACCTCCAAGCATGCATAAGTCTTCGACCATATCTGCTACTGGGTGAAGTTTACCCTATAGGTGCATCGGATATATTTAAGGTTGTTAACTTTGCACGTTGAGGGGGGGACCGCCGGTGGTCCCGACCCGCTGGCGGCCCCGTTAAGTTTGGTCACATGTAAAAATGTTATAACTGCGACTGTAACAACGAACCAACAGCTATTAAAACCATGACCCGACGGCATTAACTTTCAAACATATCACATGCTACAGCATTAAAACCGCAAAAAAAATTTCTGTTATTCGACAGTTCTGAAAACCATTAACTCTAGCGACTCCAAATCCTTGTCACATGTGTGCAGTCCGATGAAAGTGGCAACGGTTAGTGGAACTCCACCACTACACCAAGTTTTTCTCCTAAACTTTAATGTGTAGGTTCTAACCGCAAGGTTTTTGGGGGGTCGGCATGTGGCCACCCCGCCCTTAACCATTACAGTTAATGCTATAGCTTGATTTTCGGTGGGAGGTTGAGCATGCCTTCAAATTCGGAGGTTTATGCCAAATTTAACTGCAATCCTCCAGTTTTAGTGGAGGTTTTGTAGGGGATATTGGGCAAAAGCCTAGCGAGGTCATTTTTCAACCAAAATGGGTGAAACAAGAGTCTACATAGACTAATTTGAACATTCTGGAACCATTGGTTCAGAGAAAACAACCATTAGAGGCTTGTAAACACATGTATTTGCAAAATTTTAAGCATAATGAAATATGGACATGCCATTGGGAGCTGGACCAACAAATGTAGCCCGGGAGGGGTGAACTGCTTCATCATTCCTGCTATGTAAATGCTATGTGTGGTTTTATTTCTTTGTTATACATTGTTTTTCAGTGTTATTTAGGCTCATTTACATGCTTAAAATTCACAATTTCATCTATGTTTCATGGTTAAATTCATCAATCCTTAAGCAAACAAATGGAGACAAATATGTACATGTTTTGTAACTGAAAAGACACTTAGCAAGGAAAACTAATACAATCCTTTCAGATCATACTATGAGGAGACTTTCGCACCAGTTCCGAGGTACTCATCCATTAGATCTATCCTTGCTATCTCGGTGCAAATGGGGTGGCAGATACATTAGATGGATGTGAAAACTATGTTTCTCAATGGAGTTATTGAGGAAGAAGTATACATAGAGCAGCCAGAAGCTTTCTAGATCTTTGAGAGTGAGTCGCATGTGTGTCGACTCAATAGAGCATTGTATGGGCTGAAGAAAGCACATCGTGCTTGGTACACTCGGATTGACAGCCATTTCATTGGGTTGGGCTTCACCAAAAGTGAAGCGGATACAAACCTGTACCAGATTGTGGTTGATGGTAAGCTCTTGATTATCGTACTTTATGTTGATGATCTAATTTTGACAGGTGATGAGAAAATGATAACTTATTGCTAGGAGGATCTTGCAAGGGATTTTGAAATGAAGGACATGGGACTCCTTCACTATTTCCTTGGTTTGGAAATATGACAACGAGATGGTGAGCTATTTATTTATCAAGGAAAGTATGCCAAAGAGATTCTGGGTAACTTTCACATGGAGAGCTGTAAACCCATGGAAACTCCTCTTCCAGGAAATTGGAGGAAAGAGGATGCTACTTTAGGAGAATTAGTGGACACTACTATTTACAGGAATCTTGTGGGTTTACTGATGTACTTAGTGAACACTAGACCAGACATTTTCTACGTAGTTAACTAGCTGAGTCAAACTATGGTTAAGCCGACCAAGCTCTTTTGGAAGGTGGGGAAGCATGTCTTGAAATATATTAGGGGCACTATAGAGTATGGATTATGGTATAGACAGACTGAGGGAGTGAAGCTTTAAGGCTTCACAGATGCAGATTGGGCAGGCAGCTTATCATACAAAAAGAGCACATCAAGAGGGATCTTCAGCATAGGATTGACATCAGTTTATTAGTACAGCAGGAAGCAGTGATCTGTGGCACTCAGTTCAACCGAGGCGGAATACATGGCAGTATTTTAGGCTGCATGTGAGTCCATCTGGATGAGAAAGATCCTGGTTGGTTTTTTTGGTTCTTAGATGGACCTGACAGTGATACATTTGTAGGAATTTGCAAGGTAACTTCCGTAGATCAAAAACCAAAGGTCACCGTTCACAAACAGATCACAAATCATTACACCAGTATTATCACATGGTTAAAACCCTCGAAGAGGGAAACAGACCACAGTCTGAGCCAACACAACCACTTCAGAAAATTTATTAATATAAAAAGAAAAGTTACATATGTTTCTCTCATAAATAGTTACCGGAAAAATGACCCTCCAAGATCTTTAAATAGAGATCATGGACCAATCGTGTGTTAATCCATGGATCAAGTGTCATTAATACCGAGGAGAGAATGAACCATCGGATCACTACAAATTGTGACTTTCGAATTATAAGTTACAAATGTACATAGTAAAGAAACACATTTTACCTAACTCTACACTAGACTAAGTTATTCTTAACTATTTCCTATGTGTCGGAATATCCTAACATCCCCCCTTAAGAACAACTTGGGATAGGAATGAAGGATTTACAAAGGTGACACAAAAGGAGCCTATTTCCTATGTGTCGAAATATCCTAACATCCCCCCTTAAGAAAAAATTGGGATGGGATTGAGGGATTTACAAAGGTGACACAATATGAGAAGGAAGGAGGCATTAGAGCCTATCCCCCCTTAATTTTAACTTTCCTGAACTCCAAGCATGGATCAAAGTTTGGTAAACTTTGCTTCTATGAGAGCCTTTGTAAAGATATGGGCTAATTAATCATTGGTCGGACAGTACTGCACTTCAATAACACTATCATGAATGAGATTTCTAATTAAGTGTATGTGGATTTCAATGTGTTTCATATGGTGATGCTGAACTGGACCTTTACATAGTTGAATGGCACTTTGATTATCACACAAAAGTGTAGTTTGATGTTGCTGATGAAGACCAAATTCAGACAAGATCTGACAAAGCCACATGGCTTCCTTATTGGCTTCAACTGCACCATGATACTTTTACTCTATTGAAGAAAGAGAGATGGAAATTTTTTTCCTACAAGACCAAGTAATAAGTCCTGAACCAAGAGTGAATACATATCCTGCAGTAGAATTTCAATCATCAGGGTCACCAACCCAATCAGAATCAGTGAAAACAATCAATAATGGAGATTCTATTACACTGTAATGAATCCCAAATTGATCTGTACCTCAAATATATCGAAGTATTCTTTTAACTACTTTCCAGTGACTTTCATGAGGTTGATGCATAAACCGAGCAATAAGACCAATGGCAAAGGAAAGGTCAGGACGGGTATGGGTTAGATACAGAAGTTTACCAACAAGTTGACAGTATAAGGTAGCATCAAATTCAGGGGTAGTACAAGTGATTGAAAGCTTGAATCCATACTGAAAGGGAGAAGGGGTTGGCTTATAGTATTCCATGTTAAAGTGGTGTAGAAGATCACAGGCATACTTGGACTGAGAGAGGGTAATTCCTTCTTTGGATTGCAAGACTTGAAGACCAAGGAAATACTGCAAGTGTCCTAAGTCTGTCATTTCAAACTTATTTTTGAGGCTATACTTCACATGGTTTATATGGTTTGGATAACTACTAGTAAGGATAATATCATCAACATAAAGAACAAGTATGGTGGAGGACGTACCCACTTTCTTGGTGTAGACAATGTTGCCAGAATGACACCTAGAAAATCCATTATCTAATATAAATCTATCCATTTTAGCATACGAAGCCCTAGGAGTTTTTTTGATACCATAGAGATATTTCCTAAGGCGACAAACAAGACTAGAGTCGTTTTGGATAAAGCCAGGGGGTTGTTCCATGTACATTTCTTCGTGAAAATCTCCATGTAAGAAGGCAGATTTAACATCCATCTGATGGAATTCCCATTTAAAGGAGGCAGTAAGGGAAATAACAAGGTGAATAGAATTCATTTTGGCAACAGAGGAGAAGGTTTCAGTATATTCAATGCCTTCAACTTGTTAAAATATTTTAGCAACAAGACAAGCCTTATGTCTATCCACTTTTCCGTCTGGTCCAAACTTTTTTTTGTACACCCATCTGCATCTGACAATTTTTCTTCCTTTTGGAAGAGGAACAAGATACCAAGTATTGTTTTCCAATAAGGAACAATATTCTTCATTCATAGCTTCATCCCAATCTGGATGACCGGGAGCTTCTTCAAAGGTTTCTAGATCAGGATTTTCTGGAACTAGAGCCAATAAGGAAGAGGCTCTTTCAAACTGAGAATGTGTATGTCATCAATCTGCAGGGTCACCTACAAGAGAACCTGTTGCATTCCAAGTATAGAAGACCCATATTTGAAGTTATGGAGTAAAAGGAATAATTTCAAGAGGTGGAGGATTTTCATCCTCGTTGTCATCATCTGAACTAGAAGGAATTCTATTAAAAATAGAAGAGAGAGAGAGAGGTGGCACATATGGCGAATCAAGCTCGCAGGCCAAACGTGGCACACCCCCCGAAATAGACCTGCAGGCCGATATATTTTCATTAAATTTTACATCTCTTCTAATGATTATATTTTTGGATTTATATTGAAGAATTATATATCCTTTGAAATCTTCGAATATACAACAAAAATGCATTTTCACTCTTAGGTTCTAAGGCTATATGTTTCGCATCTGGAATATGTGCCCAAGCATCACTTCCAAAATTATGAAAGTGACTTAAATCTGGTTTGATTGAGCTCCAGGCTTCTTTTGGAGTTATATTCTTTAAAACCTTAGTAGGAGTGCAATTTACTATGTAATTTGAACAGTTAATGGCTTCTGCCCAAAAATTGAGACCAAGTCCTTTAGATTGAAGCATACAATTAGCCATTTATTTTAAGGTGCGATTCTTCCTTTCAGCTACACCATTTTGTTGTGGAGTATATGAAACAATATGTTGCAATTGAATGCCATGCTCAGTGCAGAATTTGATAAATTTGTTGTTAACATATTCTCCTCCATTGTCTGACCTTAACTTAAGAATTTGATGTCTAGATTTTTTCTCAACAAAGGCTTTAAAGGTCAAGAACATGTTAAAAACTTCACTCTTGAGTTTTAAGAAGTATACCCAAGTGCATCTTGAAAAATCATTAATGAAAGTTAAGAAGTACTTGCAACCAGAGAAAGAGACAACAGGAATTGGACCACATAAATCAATGTGCACAAGCTACAAAGGGGCTGAAGCGTGATAAGAGGCACATTTTTCAAAACAGTCCCGATGATGTTTTCCGAGTACACATCCGGAGCAAACACCATCTCAGCAAGATACCATAGGAAGACCTGTCGCCATATTTTCTTTACATGGAGTTTGAAGAGAGCGATAGTTTAAGTGACCAAATCACTCATGCCAAAGTTTGCTCACTTCATCATTATGAACAACAAAAATGGAGGGAAGACATGATGACCCAAAGTTATCAAACTTATACAACTTTGTGGAATCATCAGCGATTCCAGTAGCTAAAATATGTCTAGAATCTTTAAGGTCCTTGATTACAACATCATGAGGTGAGAATTCTACTATTTTCCCTTCACCTGAATGAGTTATCTGATAAACAGAGAGAAGGTTGCATGACAAGGTAGGAACACATAGTACGTCATTAAACTGACCATTATCTATATGAATGGTTCCAGATCCTACAACACTAAGAGATCTATCATCACCAACATAAATATTTTTTTGTTACAATCATTTAAAGAAGAAAACATGGCTTTATTTTTGGCCATGTGGTAAGAAGCTCTAGAATCAATGAGCCACTCATGAGAATTAGAAGAAGAAGATACATTTAATGCATAACCAAATATTGATGTTTGACACCCACAAGCAGAAAGTTCCATTCCTTAAGATGAAGGTGAAGATTGCTCCAAATTGATGTTGTGCTTCTTCATTGTTGCTTCTAAAGCTTCTATCTTCTTAAAACATTTGGACTCTATATGGCCATCACGATTACAAAATTTGCAATGTCTGTCTATTTTCTTCCCTTTGTTTTTATTTTCCTTATCATTTTGGTGAGTTGCTTTTTCATTTTACAGCTAAAATTGCTTAGGACCCTTGTTTGGTTTCGAACCATACTTTTTATGATATTTCTTCTTGGGATTATTTTGATATGATTGATGTTGGGCTTCTAAGGCTTTCTTAGAAGTATTTCTGGAAGTGATAAGACCAAGGTGTAAGAGTTTTTCTTGTTCTCTTATCAAAGAATCACAAAATGCATCAAAAGAGGTGTTCTCGTAGGTGGTTCCTAAAGAAATGATGGCTTCTCTAATGGAATGGAAGGTGGAAAAAAATACAGAGTATGCAGGGCCAAGCTTAGTGTTTGGTTTGTGTTATATTATTTCCATGACTAATCACGCGTAGGGGGATAATAGGGGGGGCGACAACCCCCCCCCCCCTGTACATTGTGCTAGGCGCAACATCGGGGGGGCGGTGGTAGCCCCCCCTGTCGGGGTTCGGGGCAGCGCCCCAGAATTTTTTTTTTGGTCCTTATTTTCCGGCGAGCAGACCCGCCCATGGTTTTGTGCATGGGTTTGCACATTGTTTTGGGGCATGATGGTTTTTGGCCCCTGGTATTTTTTAGATCCGATCAAGGGAACTACGATTATGTTCTAATCCAGGGTTAATGGATTGGGGTTTATGTATGCTTCGGCATGTATATATATGTGTTGTAACACTAAAAGGAATATAATGAAAAATCAAGTTGGTCATCCTAATATGGGATCCAGGGGAAAATATCTGTGTTTATCTATTTTATGTTTTATTCTCTCGCTAATGTTTATTTTCTATCTTTAAGATTCGTTTGCAGATAATTTCTGTACAGGGTTAATTTTTGGAGGATCTGTTGGTGGATAAATATCAGTGGATCACGGAAGATCCAGGTACTAAACCAACGACAATGCCAGATGAAGACTGGAAGAAAATGGATCGGAAGGAAAAGAGCACAATAAAGTTGTGTGTCTCGGATTCAGTATTGTTGAATGTTCTAGAGAAGATACTGCGAAGACCTTGTGGGACAAGCTAGGGACCTTGTACCAATCTAAATCTCTGGTGAATAAATTTTCCTGCAAAAAAAGTTGTATAGCATGAGGATGAAGGTTGGAGACTCAGTGACAGAGCATCTGAATGCCTTCAATACTATGGTAAGTCAATTTTCATCTGTTGATATTAAAATCTCAGATGAAGATAAGTGCATCAGTTTGTTGTGTTCTCTACCAGACTCGTGGGACAGTCTGGTTATTGCAATAGGTAGCAATACAACTACCTTGAATTTTGATGATATTGTCTCAGCCTTGCTGTTGGAGGAAATGAGACGGAGAAATATGGAGGGTTAGAATGGAGATGCCTTATCTGTACGAGGAAGGTCCCAAAATAGAAACAAGAATAAGGTTTCGAGTGGGAGATCTAAATCTCCTAGAAATTTTGTAAAGGTGTGCTAGAAATGCAGAAAGGAAGGGCACTACAAAAAGGACTACAGAACTAAGGCTCTTGATAAAGGAAAGGGATTTGATGATGCTCCTTCTGCAAAGGAAAAAACCACCTCAGATGAAGGTGGGGATGTGTATTTGGATTCTTCTTCAAATACACATGTAGATCATGAATCATGGTTGATTGACTCGGGTGCATCTTTTCACTTCACTCCCCATAGGGAGTGGTTCTGCGAGTATGAGAAATATGATGGCGGTGATTTCTTCCTAGGGGATGATAGGAAGGCCAGAATCGTCGAACGTGGAAAATTCAAGCTGAAGCTACAAGGTGGAAGGATTAGAACACTTCCTAGTGTTCTGCACATTCCTGCATTGGCCAGAAATCTGATTTCTGTAAGCAAGATGGATGATGCAGGTGTAAGAAGAGTGTTCGAGAAAGATACCTGTAAGATGGTTCGAGGAGAACTGGTATTAATGCAGGGAGTTCAGAATGGAACTCTGTACAAGCTTTAGGGCAGGATCGTTATTGCTATGTGCAACAGTTCTGTGGTTCCCGAAAGTGGAGCAGAAAGCCTAGCGATCTCTAGAGAAAATACCATGCTATGGCATCAAAGGCTTGGACATATTGGAGATAAGGGCCTTCGGATACTGCATGGAAATGGTATGGTAGAAGGTATGTCTAATAGCTCCCTAGATTTAAATTTTTGTGAACATTGTGTATATGGGAAGCAAAATCGGGTGAGTTTTCCTTCTGGTGCTAAGAGGGCGAACAAGATATTAGAGCTTGTGCACAGTGATGTGTTTGGACCTGTGTCGATTCCATCACTAGGTAAGTCTGTGTACTATGTTTCATTCATAGATGACTTCTCAAGGAATACATGTATATATTTCTTGAGGAAGAAATCTGAAGTCTTTGACAGATTTAAAGAATTTAAGGCTCTAGTGGAAAACCAGACAGAGAAGAAGATAAAGGTGTTGAGGATAGATAATGGTGGGGATTTCTGCAAGAAGGAATTTGAAGAGTTCTGTTAGAAGTGTGGTATAGCACGGAAAAATACTACTCCATACACCCCTCAGCAAAATGGAGTTGCAGAAAGAATGAACAAAACGCTGATGGAAAAGGCAAGAAGCATGCTCAGTGGTACCGAGTTAGGACAAGAATTTTGGGCAGAGGCAGTGGAGACTGCATGTTACTTGGTTAACAGATCACCTTCATCAGCGTTGGAGGATAAGACTCCACATGAGGTATGGACTGGTAAGAAACCCTCTCTTTCACATCTGAGGGTATTTGGATGTGATGCATATGTACATGTTCTAAAGGAGAAAAGGACCAAGTTGGATAATAAATCTGAGAGATGCATCTTTATTGGGTATAAGGATGGTTTAAAGGGTTACAAGCTTTGGAACCCGAAAAAAAGGAAGGTTGTGTATAGCCGAGATGTGGTGTTTAGAGAGGTGAAAGATATTGTTAAACATGAATTCCTACCAAAGGAACCTGAGAAGATAGAGTTTGAGCTAAAGGAGGATAAATCAGACTCTATAACAGAATAAGACTCAGAAGAGGAAGAGCCACAAACTCCAGCTGTGAGAAGATCAGTTCGGGAAAGAAAACAACCAGAAAGGTATAGTCCATCTGCTTTCTGTTCAAATTTTTCCTTAACTATAACTGATGATGATCCCAAAACTATCAGGGAGGCAGTAGATTCAGAGGATGGAAAACTCTAGAAGGAGGCCATGGTTGATGAAATGGCATCCTTACATAAAAGTGAGGCATGGGATCTGGTGGAGTTTTCGGCTGGAAGGAAGACCATCGGGAGCAAATGGGTGTTTAAGAAGAAGATGAATGTAGAAGGAAAGGTGGAGAAATACAAATCTCATTTGGTAGCAAAAGGTTATTCCCAGGTGTCGGGAATTGATTTTGGTGATATTTTTTCTCTTGTTGCCAAAGTCACTTCTATTAGATTACTTTTATTTGTTGTTGTTGCATTTGATTTTGAGGTAGAACAGATGGATGTGAAGACAACATTTCTTCATAGGGATCTGGAAGAAGAGATCTACATGAAACAACCTGAAGGCTTTATGGTGAAGGGGAAGAAAGAGCTGGTATGTAGGTTAAAGAAGTCTCTATATGGGTTAAAACAGTCAACAAGGATGTGGTATCAGAAATTTGATACCTATATACGGGGACTTGGCTTCACCAAAAGCAAGGAGGATCACTATGTTTATTTTAAATTAATTGGTGACCGTGTTATTTATTTAGTCTTGTATGTGGATGATATGTTGTTGATTGGAAGTGACAAAGAAATTATCCAAGATTTGAAGACCCAACTGTTCTCCAAATTCGACATGAAGGATCTTGGTGCTGCAAACTATATTTTGGGCATGGAAATTAAGAGAGATCGGGCAAAGAGGATGCTCTGGTTAAACCAGAGGAAGTATGTCGAGACTATATTGCAAAGGTTCAATATGCAGGATAGTAAACCAGTGAGTGTTCCTATTCCTGTAGGTGCAAAGTTGTCTGCTGAACAGTGTCCCAAGACACACGAAGAAGAGGAGGATATGTCCCGTGTTCCATATGCAAGTGCAGTGGGTAGCCTGATGTATGCAATGGTCTGTCCTAGACCAGACATTGCACATGCAGTGGGAGTATTGAGCAGGTTTATGTCAAACCCAGGGAAGGAGCATTAGACAGCAGTGAAGCGGGTTTTCAGATATTTACGTGGCACTAGTGATTATGGCTTGTGCTACCAGGGAAGACGAGGATTGGAAAGAATGTTGGACATTCATGGTTTTGTTGATGCAGACTGGGCTGGAGATCTGGACCAAAGAAGATCTACAAGTGGGTATGTGTTTAGCCTATTTGGAGGCGCAGTCAGTTGGATGAGTAAAAGACAGTCTGTAGTGGCTCTTTCAACTAAAGAGGCAGAATACATAGCAGCCACTCATGCAAGCAAGGAAGCAGTTTGGTTGCAGAGATTGTGTTCAAGTATGGGGTTGGTACAGCAAGCTATAAGGATAGACTGTGATATCCAAAGTGCAATTTTCTTGGCTAAGAACCCTGCTTATCATTCAAAGACAAAGCACATTGATGTTCAATATCACTTTGTTAGAGATATGGTTGAGGCTAAAAGGGTGTTGCTGGTAAAGGTGGACACTTTGAAGAATGTTGTAGATGCATTGACAAAGTATGTGAGCACTCAGAAGTTCTCTTGGTGTAGAGAAACAATGGGTGTTGCAAAGCTGGGCTAATGACTCAGCTCTCCTATGGCCCCCTGTGGAAAGAAAACAACAAGTGGGAGAATTTTGGGTTTGTGTTATATTCTTTCCATGACTAATCACGCGAGGGGGGTAACAGGGGGGCGATAGCCCCCCCTGTATGTTGCGTTGGGCGCCACGTTGGGGGGGTTCACAGGGGGGGCGGTAGCCCCCCCTGTCGGGGTCTAGGGCAGCACCCCAGAAAATAATAATAATAATAATAAAAATAAAATAAAATAAAAAAATAAATAATAAATAAAATAAATAAATAAATAAAAATAAAAAATTGGTCCTTATTTTCCAGTGGGCGGACCCGCCTATGGTTTTTTTCATGGGTTTGCACATGGTTTTGGGGCATGATGGTTTTTGGCCCTTGGTATTTTGTAGATCCGGTCAAGGGAACTACGATTATGTTCTAATCTAGGGTTAATGGATTGGGGTTTATGTATGCTTTGGCATGTATATATATGTGTTGTAACACTAAAAGGAATATAATGAAAAATTAAGATGGCGGTTCCGATTTGGGATCCAGGGGAAAATCTCTGTGTTTATCTATTTTATGTTTTATGCTCTCGCTATTGTCTATTTTCTGTCTTTAAGATCCGTTTGTAGATAATTTATGTACAAGGTTAAAACCTACACTTAGCAAGAATGCAATAGATGAGGCTACCATATTCCTTTTTGACCTTACAACCTTCTAAGAGAAGTCTAAGGGTCTTGAATTTGGACAAAAAATCTTCAATAGAGGAGAAATTATTGGGGTCCAAAGTAAGCAACTCATTTTCAAGCTGGTGGGCCCTGATTTGATTTTGAATGCCAAAGATAGTATTTAGCTTTTCCAGGGCTTCATGAGGGGTGTCAATGTCAAGGATATGAAATTAAAGATCTTGAGTAATGGACATTCCTATCAACCCTCATGCTTGATCTTGTTTATTTTCCCATTTAGCTACTTTATCATCATCAGAAGGTTTAGTTTCTTGTCGTGTGGCTATTCTATAAAGCCCTTTACTTCTAATTATATCTACCATGTGAGGTAGCCATTGGAAATAATTGGTGTTGTTAAGAATAACCGGGCATGCACTTTCCAATTATTATTTTTTAAACCTGAATCTGAAAAGAGTTGAAACTAACTGATGCAATGGAAATATATTGAAAAAATAGGTCGATTAAAAAAAAATGGCTCAAAATACGGCTTCTGAATGAAGAAGTTATGCCTTTTGAAAAAAATTGAGTTGAAGATGCCGAATAGTTATGGGAATGGTTTGAAATTTGGTGATGAAGTTCAACTTTAAAAAAATCCCCCCCCACTTTAACAAAAACTTTTTACAAAAAGAAGCTTTTTTTTATAAACTAACTTCTCACCAAGTGAGATAGTAAAAGGATTCTGTAATTGTTTGAAAGGAGGAAGGTTTTTTTTTTTTTGTCTTTTTAGTCTTCGGTTTGCGTGCCTTTTTCTGCACAAAAAACACAAAAATCCAAGCAAAAAAAAATTAAATGCAAGCCTTATGGAAAAATATTAGATTTTCAGTTAGCCTTACCAGCAATAATCTATTTTTTCACTATTTCTGATTTCCCAAGATCGCATAAAGACGCGAGGAAAAAGCATACGTAGCAAAAAAATCCCTTCTTCCTGTTTCTCATTTGCCGAGATCGCACATAGCACAGAGCTAAGAGCATACACATAGAAGAGGGTATAGATATAGAAAATAAATAAAACCTAAAAACTGAAATAAATAGAGGGAACCAAAATAAGCAGAACTATTAATAAATATAACTACAAAACAAATACCTTATACCTCTAAATCTAAATTGCCAAAACTTGAGCAACCAGAAACCTTTTCGCATGAAACTAAAGGCATTCCTCACTGTAACAGATGCTCCAGACACAACAAAGAAGTTCTCTAGGCCCGAAAATGTTCATAAATAGTATATATAGAAAACGACAGTCGCATGCTATCAAACCGGCTTCGGATTTGGATCAACAACAGATGCGGCCCTCAAAATAGCTCTAATACCATGTAGGAATTTACAAGGTAAGTTCTGTAGATCAAAAACCAAAGGTCACTGCTCAAAAATAGATCACAAATTAGTACACCAGTATTATCACGTGGTTAAAACCCTTGAAGAGGAAAACAGTCCACGGCCTAAGCCAACGCGACCACTTCAAGAAATTTATTAATATAAAAAGAAAAGTTACATATGTTTCTCTCATAAAAGGTTACCAGAAAAATGACCCTCCATGATCTTTAAATAGAGATCATGGACCAATCAGGTGCTAAGCCACGGATCAAGTGTCGTTAATACCGAGGAGAGAGTGAACTGTTGGATCACTACAAATTGTGACCGTCAGATTATAAGTTACAAATGTACATAGTAAAGAAACACACTTTACCTAACTCTACACTAGAATAGGTTATTCTTAACTATTTCCTATGTGTCAGAATATCCTAACAACATTTTGATAACCAAAGTTGCATTAAACTCTCGGTTAATCTAGTATTCCATGATAAGTCCAAGCACGTAGACATCCAGTACCACTATCTCAAAGATTGTGTTTAGAGGCGCATTATGTTACTTCGGTACATTCCCACGAAAGATCAAGATGCAAATATTTTGACGAAGGCACTCACCAAGAGAAAATTTGAATACCATAGAGGCAAGATCGGGGTGGCAGATAATCCCTTTCTTGTTGAGAGGGAGTGTTGAAAAGTCAACAAGAAATGTGTGTCTAATTTACTTTTTTCTTAATTAAATTGGACAATAAAATGTAATCTTATCTCATAATCACTTGTAATAGTTAACTAAGCGTGATAAACTCAGTTAGCTCATGAATTTCGAGTTGAGGGTAGTTGGTGAGGCATGCAGAGTGATTCTATTAGCTATGGAGTTTGAATTGCAATTGGTGCATTAGTTTAATGCATAAGAAATCAGTTAACTCAATTAATTGTGCTAAAGTCAGTTGAATTAGCTGTAATTGTTTATTGCACTAGTGAGAGATCAAGTGAGTTAAATCAGATTTAATTCAAAGGAAATGATCTTCCATGCAACTGATGATTTACTATTAATATTTGCATGCATGTCAGTTCCAGTGGAGACCCAGTTGAGACAAAGGTTAAAGGAATGTTAACTATCAGTTGTATCATTAGTAGGTTGCCTGCATGCAGCCAGACATCCATTGGATTGTCCATGATCATTGTGTGGTTTTGGAAGGCTAAAATTCCTAAAGAATAAGGATTGCATTCCACATGAATTGCGCAAGCAAGGCAGGCTGATTAGAGGCGGGAAATTGGCTAAGTGTTGGTCGATTTCTTTTGGGTCAGTGTGAGACAGTTATGAGAGTGCAAGAGACTCTTGTGAGAAGAGTGCAATGTAATTGTTTCATGATTCCATGGTGAATATACAATAAAAGATAGAGGGGTTTTGAGCAGCAATCTTTCCCCGGGAAAATATTTTCGTTGTGGTTTGATTTGCTTCTTTCTTTACTTGTTGTGATTGGTGATTGTGTTTATTTTCTGCAATTGATTTGTAGAAGGATTCAGTATCTTGCTTTAGTGCATTACTTGATTAGATTGAATCTGTTGATATACATATGTTTAAATAATTTCTACATGGACTCCATTTCGAAATTCAAATGTATGAACTAATTAATTATTATAACAAGAAATTAACCCCGACACCATTTTTAATAATAACATATTAATCCACAATGGTATTTTTTTTCAATAGTATACTTCTCAATCCACCATCAAATTATCATTTACATGCAATAAATAAAGTATGATATTCAATTGTAAATTCCACATTGTACCCTTCTTTAACTCCATCAAACTAAACAAAAATTATATAAGTCCACCTCTTTTCTAGAGTTTTCAGTTTATTGATCATTTCTTAATCCCAAACCATTAGTTGTTGGGAGCACCTCAAAGTATTAATTGTGTCCTTCCTATTTATCTATTTTTGTAATAAAATAGGAATTTAATGGAAAAAAATTCATATTGGTCTTAGTAAAGACACCTCTCCTTCTACTCTTCAATATTGTCCACGTGCAATAGGTTGTGGGTTTCTTTCTATGTGAACTCAATTTCCCTATCAATCATTTAGTCTTGTATCCCCCACCATTATAATCTCCATGAAATATCCATGTTTTTTTTTCAATAGCTTCATCTTGTCTTAGTAGCAAAACTAATTATTGGTGATGAATTCAAACCCTAGGTCATAAAATCACACTCAACAATAAATCCAAAACATCATCATGTTCAACATCCTAACAAAGACATTGTATCATCATTAATACAATAATGAACATTAAAATAATATATTGAAATCATAAAAAATAATAATAAATAATGTAATACAATCAACATACATTCATTAGGATTTTAGATCAACATAAATAACATAGAAAATTTAGTTGGGAACAAACACATATTCATTCCTATCTAATCCATAAAAAACCCCTTATAACCCCATAAAATAGTCAATGGGTTTGAAACATATTCACATAACCTCTAATACTATGATTTCAATACAAGAGTCAATTAACTAATTATCTAACCCCCATCCTATCAGTCACATTCCTTTATATACATTATAAATAAAATTACAATCGGTTACAAATACTTACAACCTCTTATAACATATACTTCCAATACATGGATAAGCAAAAAGGTTAATTATAATTACATTTATTAATTTGAGTGTGTAGTGTAAGATTGACATGTAGGCTACACTCTTTTTTTGCTGCCGCAGCCGACCTAGCTTTGTGTTGCCTTCGACTGCGCATCTCCATTCTCTGCGACCCCAGCCACCATGGATCCTAGTGGGGGTGGTGAACCCCTCCCCCCTAGCGAGATGTCGTTGCCTTACGAAAAATATTGCAGGTGGAACCATGCGGCCTCTGACCGAGTCCCAACAGAAGTTTGTGAAGAAGCTCGACTACATCCCTTCATTCGTTCTTCCTGTCAAAGAAACTTGTAGATCCACACTTAACCTTGCTGATTGAGGTCTTATTAGAAATTTTACCAGCCTCTGGCCCTCCCCCAAATTTGTGGAGGACTGGGTTCAGAGGAACTAGTCTCCCTTATCTCCGAAGGGATGAAAAGTAATTTTGTAGGGAAAGGTTTCTTTGTTTTTGTTTTCGATAACGCAGGAGATAAAAGTCTCATATTCAGAAATGAGGCATACTTTACGGGGCCTCAAGGATTATACCTGAACAAATGGACTCTTGATTTCGACCATGCTCAAGACGTGCCTTATATTGTCCCAATGTGGGTTCGTCTTCCCCATGTTCCTCTGCACTGTTGGAACCAAAAATCTCTGCAAGCCATTGGCAATTCTCTAGGAAGGTACATAGATCAAGTAGTGCGAAAATATTAGTATTCTTGTGCTCGCATATGTGTTGAGGTGGATCTGTAAGTCAGGTTGCCAGAAGCAATAAAACTAATAGTTGTTGATTGGTCTCAAATTTAGGAACTAGACTACGAACAACTACCTTTCAAATGCCGGCACTGCCATGGCTATGGTCATTTTGCAAGGCATTGAAAAAAGAATATCATTGACAAAAGTGAAAATACCAAAGTTGATCAATGGATCACAGTGCAGAAAATAGGGCCAGCAAAACCCCAAGGAAAAGGGAATGCAAAAGAGAACAAAGCCCTGCCAGCTGGGCAAGACCAAGGGGCTGGGAGCTCCATCCCCTCACTGATAGCAGGAACTTTAAATACCGATTCCAATAAAGAAACAGAAATAAATGAAGAAATCAGTGAATAGATGAAGCTTCCCCCCATTGGAAAAGGCATCCAGGAAGAAGGGAAACCAACAGTAACCCCTGAAACCTCCCCTTCTCCCACATATGCAGACATATCCAGAAATAAGACAGTAGAATCTCTCAACTCCTTAGAGGACGAGATCCTCGAAAGGCCAACAAAAAGAGCTGGCAAAATGTCACGCAAAGAAGCAAGGGAGGAAGAGGCAGAAAGACAAAAAACACAAGTAATCCAACCTACAATTGAGATGTCCATCGAAAGGAGCACTAGAAGAAGGTATCCAAAGGGACGAGCTCCAACCACCCCAAATAGTAAGTAATGTGTATCATCTCTTTGAATTTCAAAGGCTTGGGGAATCCGTCAAACACCGAAGCTATCAAGGATCTCATGAAAATGGAACGAACAGAAATACTCTCGCTCCAAGAGACAAAAACTAAAGGGGAAAATCTTCTGGAGATCAGTAAAAAGAAATGGCAGAATAATGCCGGGAAAGCAGTCAGTTCAAGGGGCTCCTCAAGAGGAATTTCCACCTTGTGGAAGGAGCACTAATGCATGCTAGTCAACTCCTCTAAGACCCAGCACTGGATTTTCATTGAGCTGAGGCACATAGCAAGTAAATTAACCTTCGCACTTTTCAATTTATATGTCCCAGAAATGTATGTAGAGAAGAAATAATGTTGGAAATCCTTAAAAGAATTTCCTAAACTTCACTCTCCAAATAACATCATCATTGTTTTAGATTTTAACATAGTAATGAATTTAAAATAAAAAAGAGGAGGCAACAGTAGGGGACAAACGATACATGTGGTTGAAGACATAGTTCTCCAATGGGATCTTTGGGACTTCAAGCCAAAGAAAGGATTATACACTTGGAACAAAACATGTGTAATATTCCTTTTTCAGGAATTTCTGCAATATGGTCCTCAAGGACGTTGTATAAGAGAGCCAGTGTAAAAATAAGTTGAAAGGGGGCTTGGAACCCCTTTTTAACTCACTAAACACTTCTCTTATATAATTTGATCCCAAAGAAATATCTCTAGATGGGTTATTCGGATCTCCCCAAACTAGATCCCGTAAAGAGCGCTCAAAGAGAGAGCTTGCAGCAGTACATGAACACAATCATGAAAATCTGCAAATTTGTACACATCAATAAATGGAATATAATGCATCCATAATTTTTATTAATATATCAGCTACAATATACAGAAATATATTGAGGGACAAGCCACTCAAGCTATGAGAACCAACCTCCAATGATCAAGCAATGAAATACATGAGTTGCTGCAACTGCACAAAATGTCGGAGAGCAGTGAAAGCACTGTCTATATTATGGTAGTTGCTGCAATAGATACATATACATGAAATATGGCTGAAATATATAAATAAATTCCCAAGAATAGAAGAATGGGCTCCAATACAAGATTTCTAGCCAATCTAGGAGAGATTGCTAGAAATGTCGGAAAATGTACAATGTGACAAATAACTTATCACTGCAACTGAATCAAAATGAGAATGAGGCTATGGCATATCTGAAATACTCATTCCCTCCTATGATAATGTTTTCAAGCAAAGGGGTTGATCCCTTTCACTCAAAAACACTCCTCCTGCTAAGCACAAATGACTCTCCCAGCAACTGCCTCTAAAAATAATGCAGTTTCTACCCTAGAATGCGCTGTGAGAGATGGCGAGTGTTTGGCCTGATGCCAAAGATCTAAAATGAAGCCTGGGAGTCTCCTCTGCTACTCCTCCAAAGAATATCCAAGATCTCCACTGAAGAATAAGCCAAGGAATGACTCAATGAGTTCCTCTGTTGCTGCACCCAGCAACACAACGTTTTCTTCTGCAGAAATAATGTTGTAGCTGAAGGGATAAGCTTGGCCAAATTCCGGAATGAGGACATGTAGATCAAACCCTATCCTTCCTTAAGGATTAGGTAGGGATTCCCGATCGGGAACACCCTTGGGTGAAGAACACTACAACCCTACTAAATAGCCTAGGGATGCAAGTCTTTGCAGACCCTACGAAAATGATAAGCTAATGCATAATGAAAATGGGTTGCCATCTCCTCCTTATAAAGCAAAGGAACCTTTCTCACCATGGGTCACATTCACACTTGCTTCTAGCTCAAGCAAGTGAAGCCTCCATTAAAACTACGCTGTCCAAGTAGGTTCAATGTATCTGGACGGTTTTAGTTGACTTGGTCAAACAGACTAGATCAAGCATGATCCAATCCTTTTCACACCATGTGGTGATCAATTCAGCTGCTTTATTATTCCTCCTTTCACACAAGGAGTTTTATTTCTCCATCAAAAGGGGTTAAGGTGTCTCCTTACCCATTTTATTAAACAAAATGAAAATATGCAAACTATAATGTTCCTTTTAGCTAGAAGCTAAAAATTGGGAACATTACAACAGGACATGGGAAGACCACATCTTGGCTAGATTGGACATATTTCTTGTCCAAAGCTCAATTTTTATGGAAATGAGGCTCATCTCCTCAAAAATCCTTCCTAAGCTCACTTTGGACCATAAACCCATTCTTCTTTCACTAGAGGAGGAATAAAATGTGGGCCAAATTCCGTTCAGATTTAGTCCACTTTAGAGTGGTAAAGATGGATTCCTAGAAATATTTTGAATGGCTTGGTCCACTACTGTCATAGCCTCTCCTAGATATGTGTGGGAACAGAGGTTAAAAGCCACAAAGAAATCACTCAAGGAATGGAGAAAAAATCCTACAAATACACCTAGCAGTCAAAGAAAGGAGGCAATGCAGCAGTTGGAAGATCTTCAGATGGAAATGGATTCCAAAGACATCACAATTGTTGAACTATCCAAAATAAAAAATGCCCAATGCATCTCTTTTCCTTTCATAATGAAGAGGATTATTGGAGATTAAAGTCCTGTGGTCTTTGGCTGGAACCCGGAGATAGGAACACCTCTTATTTCCATCGAAAATTCAGTGTCTGTCTTTCTCGCAATCATATCTCAGAAATCACTACCTCTGAAGGGACGATCTACAAAGGCAATGATCAAATTAAAAATGTTGCAGCCACACATTTCCAAAATCTATACAACAAAGGAAATGATGGCAGTGAAGAGGGCATCAAATAATTTCTCAACCACATTCCTTTATTGGTAACCAAAGCTGACAATACAACACTCACTAAGAAAATCACTGAGGAAGACATCAGCAATGTCATTTGGTCCATGGAACCGGATAAAGCACCCAGACTTGATGGGTTTTCAATTCATTTCAACAGGATTTGTTGGGACATAATCAAAGTTTACTTGGTCAGATTGATTAAAGGATTCCTGCAAAAAGAAAAGATGGGGGGCAACACCAACTCAACCTTCCTTGCATTAATCCTGAAAGAGACAAACCCCGACACCTTTGAAAGGTTCAAGCCCATCTCTCTCTGCAACACCTCATACAAGATCATTGCAAAAATCATCTCTAATAGAATTAAGTGGCTCCTTGGAAGCCTCATCTCCACTTAGAAAGGAGGGCTCGTCAAAGGTAGACACGTACTATACAATGTCATTCAAGTCTAGGAAACCATGCACACCAGCAACCTAAGGAAGGAGAAAGGTATGTTGGTTAAGCTGGATATGGCCAATTCCTTTGACAGGGTAAACTTGTCCTTTCTTTACAGATTTATCCTTTCCTTTGGTTTTTCACAAGAATTTGTTAATTTGATTAAAGCCTGCACCAACAAGCCTTGGATATCTCCACTTGTAAACTAGAGGCCAACTAACTACTTTCAAGCTATGTGGGATTGAGGCAAGGGTTTCCTCTCTCCCATTTCCTGTACATCCTCTTGGTGGACACACTCAATAGAAATTTGGAGATGGACAAGGCTGCAGGGTCTGCTCCTAGCCTTCGAATTATGAATGGGCTGGAACCAATTAATCACGCTCTCTTTGCAGATGATTCACTGATGTTGGGAGGTGTCTCCTGTAGAATAGCCTATGTGTTCAAAGCCACCCTCCAAGGTTACTGTTGTGTTTCTGGAGTTCTGATAAATGAAAGGAAAAGTGTTTTCTACAGTTGGAATGTTGATGGGAACGACATTCAAAGAATAGCACACATTATGGGATTCACTGGTTATGCCAGATGGGATAAAATAAATTATCTTGGGCTGCCATTAACGTTGGGCATCAATAGGAGTTCATTATGGGAAGGTGTGATAAGCAAAATCAAAACAAAAATCGATTCCTGGGGAGGACATTGGCTAATGCATGGAGGCAAAATCACTTTGATTAAATCAGTTCTCTCTGCCCTTTCGATTTATCAATCTTCATTTCTATTGGCTCCCAAATCATTTTTTGGGTAGATCACCAAGTTGTTGTGCGATTTTCTCTCGCACAAAGGCAAAGGGAACCACCGCAAGGTCCATTTGATTAAATTGGAAACTGTAAAACGTCGTCTGCATGATGGTGGCCTACAGATTAGATATCTAGATCATGCCAACATCGCTCTTGGTTGCAAGATTCTTTGGAAACTGCATGTTGACTCCCACCATCCAGCTAGTTGCGCACTCAAGAAAAAATACATCCAAGGGGCTGCGTTAAGACAACTACAAGAGGTAAGTAACACAAAAAGCACGCAACTTTGGAATTTATGTAAAAAAGGCACAATTTTTTTTTAGCAGCATCTATATCGAATCCCTGGAAATGGGAAAAAGGTAAAGCTTTGGACAGACAACATCATGGGCCATGAGCCCCTTGCAAAATCTGTAGGTCTTGTCGAGATTCGTGAATGGCTGAAGGAGAGAGGAATTAAAACAATCCATGACATCTCAGAATGGGAGGAATCTGGCAGATGGATATCTTGGAGTTTCACTAACATCTCGGAACATTTGTTAGAACAGGTGGAAAATTTTAAATCAGAGCTCAAAAATGTTGCCTCAGTACATAATCTTGCAGAAGATTCTTAAAGCTAGGGTCCCTCCGGCTCTTATTCTGCTGCCAATGGATATTCACTTTAGTAGCCCCAACGTGAAAGGTCTCTACCTGCCAGCTTCTGGTTACAGGTATGGGATCCAATGGGCCTTCCCAAATAAACTTCTTCTTTTGGACGCTAATGCATAAAAAAAAATTAACATGTGAAAACCTCTTGAAAAGAAGTATTGTTGGTCTACATAGATGTGCTCTTTGCAGGAAAGATCTTGAAACCTCTGATCATCTCTTCATCGATTTCCCTTTCGGCAACGAAGTATGGACCCTCACCCTTCATGGGCTCAACACTGTCGCCCCCTCCCAAATCTCTATAGTGGACCTCTTCTCCTCTTGGAAGTATCGATACCCTCTGGCCATCTCCAAAAATCTCCTTTGGGCCGGGTTTGGATCACCATCCCCAAGTTTGTCTATTGGAAAATATGGCTCGACAGGAATGAAAAAATCTTCAATAATACTACTTGGACCCCCTCCACTGTAGCTGCCAAAGCCAAAGCCCTCCTTTTTGAAGCTCTGAGCAACCAACCCCTCAAATATGAAACCACTTTACTCCCTGAGGAAAAGAAATGGTTTGGGAACTTTGTATTTCGGCGCAGGATTCAAAGAGTTGCCAAACTCCCTCTCAATCCCAAGTGGAGGTTAAGGGACACGGACGAAAATTTTCAAAGCTGGTGGAGGAAGCAAGCTACAGCTACGGTCTTCTTCAATGGTGCCTCCAAAGGAAATCCTGGGGCAGCGGGTGCTGGAGGCCTCATTTATTCTCCAGATGTCATTATTAGAGAAACCTTTTGCTCGGGTCTAGGAAAGTGAACAAACAACCAAGCAGAAATCCTAAGCCTATTAAAATCTTGTCAAATCGCTAAAGGAAAGAGCTTTCACAGAGCTGCAAGCATTTGGAAACTCCGAAATCTTGATAAAAAAGATACACTCGAAAGACCAGTTTAATGATGTTGTCCTAAATAAAATCTTACACAAGATGAGATACATTCTTCTTGAATTTACTTCTTTTAAATGATTTCACATTCTTAGAGATTCAAACAAATAAGCGGACAATTATGCCAACAAAGGTTGCCTCCTTCCTCATGGAGATCTCAGTATAAACGATAGGAATCCTACACAAATTTGCATTCCATGAGCAACAATCCATATTTTAATAGGATCAAAGTTTGTAGTCTTGTACTGATGGTTGTTCTGGCCTCGGCCTAACCTGATTTCTCTATTAAATAAAAACCCTTATCCATTTCAGTTAAAAAAAAAAGATTGAAATGTAGGCTAAACTCGACACACAAAGAAAAACTAGGCACATAAAGACTAATTGTATGCATTGTCTTCAAAACTGCAAAATAGGGTGCCAAAAATCCTTTCAAAATGACATATGTAAATTTCTAAAGGAACTTTTGAAATTACTATTCAAAGGGACTATTATTTTCTTCAAGCTCCTAGGTTGTTCCTCCTTTAATTTTTCTTACATGTAAATGATAACTTTGATGATACACTTCTAAATGGTTACACTTATGTGTTATTTTTTTATGGAAAACTTAGTTACATCTAGATGTGGACATCAATGTGTTGATTTCATGAAACTTTGTATCATATTTATATAGTATTTTAAATGTTAAAACATAGTTATCAATATGTTGAAAGCAATTAATTTGTATATGGACCATCATGGACAATATGGTCTTGATCCCCATTTTCCTCATGATCTATATAAAACGTAACTTTTTCTCCTTAATATAAAGCTATGGTTTTTTCTTGGAAAAAAAGTACAAAGCTACTTTAGTTGCAAAGAATACACAAGCAGGAAATAATTATATGTAAATATTTGGTCCATTAGAAAAGATGGATACAATCAAGATGTTATTAGCATTTACTATATAATGTAAGTGATAGATTTATCAAATAATGTTAAATTAACTTTTTTGAGCAATCGGGTTAATGAAGAAATTTATGTGGGGAAACATGAAGGATTTAAAGTTATGGGTAAAGAGGATTGTGTAGAAATCTTGAAGAAGATTAAGAAAACTCCAAGAGCATGATATTTCATGGTTGATAAATATTTTAAGGATCAATAACTAATTAAAAATAATTTTGAATCTAATTTATATATCCTTTAGTGAGGTGCATTATATGTTAATGACTTGACTTATACATGGAACAATCCATTTTAACATTTTGAGATGATAAAGCTACGTGAATTACATTATTTGTTGGGCATTGAAGTATGGCATAAATGTGATGATGTTTTCATAATTGGAATATATTAGTGAAGCTCAACATGATGAGTTTCCAAAAACCACAACTCCATTGTAAATTTGGTTGAAGAAAATCTTCTTAAACCATTTCTTCATTCCTTGCTTTTTTAACTTCCTCGTACCTTTCTTTCCTTTCATAAAACCTCATTTTTGTGAGGACACTTGGCTACGAAATGCCCAACCTCACCACAATCAAAACATATCAATGAAAGTTTACCTTTGAATTTCCCCATACATGTTCTCATTTTTTGCGTCAAGTAGGAAAATTCTTTATGTGAAAATTATTTTGCATCTTCTTCCTTTTCTTCTTCCTTACAACTGCAAGTTTTCTCTTTCTGAGTATCCTTGTTCTTAAAAGTCTTCTTGGATGCGGTGAATGTTGTTTCTAGGTGAGATGTGTCGTCCTCTTCTTCAATCCTCATTTCATATGCCATAAGGACTCCATGCAATTCATATTTCCTAAGATTGGTTAGATTCAAACTATATTCCAAGACAGATACCTTTGGGCTGAATCTTGCTTTCAAGGTTCTAAGGATCTTTCGGACAACAATTTTTGTGTCGACAGGTTCACCCAAACCTTCCAATGCATTTTTTTTTTCAACAACACGCTCAAATTATGTAACAATATTTTCATCTTCCTTCATTTTGAGTCGCTCAAATTTTTCCCTGTAAATTTGAAGCTTTGCTTCTTTCATGTTTGAGTCCCCTGCATATATATTATCAAGCTTGCCCATACTTCTTTAAAAGTTTTGAAACTCAATACCTTAAGATAGACATATTCTATAATCCCACTGATAATGAGATCTTTAGCCTTTGCATCATATACCATATTTTTCTTACCTTGTTCATCATGGGTCTTTGTAAAGCCTTTTTCAATGATTTCCCATACTTCGTATTGTTGCGCCAGCAAATGAACCCGCGTTCTTCCACTCCAAAGTGCGTTATTTCCATTGAACAGAGGAAATATATTCTTAGTATACTCCATGATCTCATTCCAATTGTTAGACTGCTACTGAAGGAACCGAGCTCTGATACCAATTGTTCAAAATACTGAGAGGGGGATTGAATCAGTATTCCTTAGTAATTAGCATTTTTAAATGTTTCTATAGCATTAGTTAGTATTCAATTATTTTTAATGTCTATCTAGTAAAAAGAGTAAATAATAGAACACAATAGGCACATGAATTTTACGTGGAAAACCCCCTCCGAGTCAAAAACCACCGAATGATTTTCTAATAAATTCTTTAATCTTCAGCCCCAACTGAAATTAAAGTTACAACTTCCTATAATTCTAGAAAATAATTCTTATCTAGCTCTCATTTTGGGGAAGGAAACAATCATCCACACAGACCACCGGCCCCTGCAGTTCATACAGACACAAGGGAAGTTGCAGAATGATCGCCATCAGAAGTGGTCCACATATCTGCAACAATTTCATTTGAACATCAAGTACAAGAAGGGTAGCACCAATAATGTTGCAGACTGCCTCAACCGACCACCGATCGTGGCACTCACCACCGTGCTCAACTCTTGTGGGCACGAGACTTCTGATTGGCCGCTTCTCTATGAGAGTGACCCAGAATTCGGCCACACTTACAAGGCACTCTTGGGGGGCACGCAAGCTCCAAATTTTCACCTCCAAGATGCACTTTTATGTCACCTGGGACACCTTTGTGTTCCTTCAAGCGAGCGTGCCAAGATGATATGGGAAGCACACTACAGTCGAGTCGCCGGGCATTTCGGGGTCGAGAAAACAGTAGCAATACTACAGAAGTATTTCTATTGGCCGAACCTTCGAAAGGATGTCGAGAAGCACATCAGATCCTGCACTGCTTGTGCCATTGCCAAACCGACCATCAAGAAGCAAGGCCTATATACTCCACTACCTACCCCTAGTCGACCGTGTGAATCCATCTCCATGGATTACATGTCGGGCCTGCCTTCTACTAAGAATGGAAATGACTGTGTTTTCGTGGTCGTTGACAGATTCTCGAAGATGGCCATCATGGCGTCCTGTAAGAAGAATATCACAGCAGAAGCCACTGCTAAACTCTTCTTTGAACGAGTGTGGGTGCACTTTGGGATCCCACAGTCTATCATATCAGATCGGGATAGCAGGTTCCTCAGCACATTTTGGTCCAGCCTCTGGTCAATTTTGGATACCAAGCTCACCAAGTCCACAGCTTTCCATCCCCAAACAGATGGCCAGACAGAGGTCGTCAACAGAATGATTGTACACATTCTGCGCATGTACAATTCAAAGCATCCACGCACATGGGATGAGAGCCTCCCATATGTACAACATAGTTATAATCGGTCTCTCCACAGTTCAATCGGCCATAGCCCCTTTTAGGTGGGCCTGGGATTCCAGCCACTATGTCCTATTGACATAGCCATACCATTTGTAGCTGCTCAGGCCGATTCAACTCATGTCCAGTCTGAAGTTGACAAAGAAAGTAGCTTCATCGAGCGCATTCAACACATCCTCCAACAGGTTCATGATATATTGGACCGAGCCAATGCCAAGTACAAGCAACGCCATGATCAACATCGGGTGCCACACAACTTCCAGGTGGGCGAAAAAGTATGGCTACATTTGCAGAAGGAGCGCCTCACTGGACCCCACCGCAAGCTTCGCCCGCTCCGACATACCCATACACCATCACCAAGGTCAGAGGGAACAATGCCTTCGAGCTCGCAGATTCGACCATTCTCTTTGGTCCGGCACCCACTCTTCAATGTGGATTGCCTTCTGCCATTACTTCCACCTCACTGACACCCCCATACATTGCGTAAAACTCACACTAGTCAGAGTTAAACCCGTGATCGCATGGAACAAGCCACTCGCGCATTGTATCAGGACAGAAAAATAAACAACACTCGCCAACGTAACATCCAACCGTATCGAGCTGTCGCCGGGGCTAACCCTCGCACTCAAGGCAAGGGTTCACTGTGTGACCAAGTTCACAGGTTTCCTCATCTCATGGAAGAACTCAACTCAATGGGGACCATTGTTTCCTAAGGGGGGAGGAATGATCCGTGGATATTGGTGGCCACCCAACTATTCCACTTGGGCCCCCACCATTGTCTCTTTCAGTTTTTCAGTTTTGGCATAACTTACTATTTTTAGCAGTTTTTCGGGTCCTAAACTTCCGGAGCCGTTTTGAGGCCCTAAACGACGTTTTTTGGGCATCGCGCCTCCAGAAAATATCATTCCATTCTAGAATGAATCATTTTGTTCCCGAATGATATTTGTGGCAAAAGTTGTAGTCCTAGGATAGAGCTTTCTAATGATGTATCATGTGCGTCAAACGGAGATAGTATGCCAAAGTTACGTCCCTGGGAAGTTGAAACACCAATTTACCCAAACGGGGCCCATAGTCTCGGCGCTTCATCTCCTAGGGTTAGGTTTTTGGATGTTTAGGGTTCTCCATTGTTTCTAAATAATAAATAGGCCCTCAAGCCTCATTGTAACTCAGTTCAGAGGCCTATAGCCACCACATCTCTTCTCAGAGATAGCTACCAGTGCCCTAGCTAGTTGTATTTCCATTCTGTCTGTAAGAAAATTTCAGTTCTTTGATATTAATTAAATGAAGTGTTATTTCTGTTGCATCCTTGTATTTATGGTTATGTGTTTATTCTATTGCATTCCTGCATAAATCTGGATCGAGACCCCCAAGATCTAAAAATTTGAAATGGATCTGACAAGATCTGCAAAATTAGAATGCCAAAAAAAAAAGAGAACACAAAGAAACTTGTTTTATTAAAATAGAGAATAACTGTAGAAGCTACATTGTGGTGGACCATATGTCCTTTTACAAACTGAGGCTTGTTATTTATAGACTTTTTTGAGTTACAATATGATGCGTAGATACCATAGGTGGATACCATGGGTCAAAACCATGGGTAGATACCACTTATAATACCATGGGTCAATATCATGGGTAGATACCACTTACAATACCAAAGGTAAATTCCATGTGTGGATGAATACCATGGGTGGATACATACCATGGGTGGATGAATATCATGCATATATGTCACTTACAATACCATGGGCGAATAAATACAATGGGTGGATGAATACCATGGGTTGATGCCATTTTCCATTCGGATCATTCCTCCCTCCTTAAGAAGCAATGGTCCCCATTGCGTGAAGTTCTCTCTTGATAAGCCTTTTTTGAATATGAAGATCCATTGAAGAGAAGGGTTTTTTTTTAGTTAACCCATAACCGTGATGAATGAAGATCCGAGGATAGAGATATCCTGTAATGCTTGTGACCAACTGTGATATTGACAGTGTGCGGCCTAGAAAATGGACTTCGATGAAGTGTGGGTTTGTGGATGAACCAAAACCATGAAAAATGAAGATCTGAGGATAGAGATACCCTGTAATGCTTGTGACCAACTGTGTGACTAACAATGTGCGGCCTAGCAAATGGACTTCGATGAAAATGATTTTGTGCAGTTGACCCATAACCGTGATGCTGATTGTTGATGAATTAACAGGTGCCTACATAGCTTGGGGTGGGAGGGAAAGTCTCCAAATAACCCAAACTAAATGCTGCTACACTGAAACTGATGAATGTGAAGCAGGTGCCTACTAAAGCGGGGTGGGAGGGCACGTCTCCAAAGGGAACCCGCTCCAAATGCTGCTCCAGATTTAAAATGAGCATAACTCAGTCAATATAACTCAGAATATTTATTATAACCTATTTTTGGTAATTGAATGATCATTATGCATCTTCTCATGTGTTTGGAACCACTATATGGAGACTCTATACTCTCATATTAGTGCTGGAACTGTCTCGCCGTCACAAAATTTCTAAAAAAAATCGTTGATTTTAAATCAACGATAACTCCCACATCCAGACTCTGATTCAACCGATATTTTTTTTGAAATTGGGTAATTTTTCAAGATGAGCTCAGATATATATCCATTCTTCTAAAAAATTTCACTAAAAATTGTGAAAATTGACAGGAGAGCCGCCGTCCATGAATTGTTGTCAGAAAAATTGCTTCAACATTGTTGATTTTGAATCAGCAATATCTCCCTCATCTGAACTCCAATTCGGCCGATTTTTTTTTTGAATTTGGGTGTTTTTTGGCAAGGAATCCAGATCTGGTCTTATATTTTGTAAATTTTTGACCAATATTTTCAGATCTATTTCAACTTTTTAGATCTTGGGAGCCTCCCCCCAAGATCTAGATCAGTGGTATCAAAGGCAGGTTATGCCTCCATGGGAATGAGGGTTTGAAACATATTTCAATTTCAATGTTTTTCAAAAATCTTCAGCAAAATCCAAAGAAACAATGTAGCTTCTACAGTTATTCTCTGTTTTAATAAAACAAGTTTCTTTGTGTTCTCTCGTTTACAAACTGAGGCTTGTTATTTATAGCCTTTTTTGAGTTACAATACCATGCGTAGATACCATAGGTGGATACCATGGGTCAAAACCATGGGTAGATACCACTTACAATACCATGGGTCAATATCATGGGTAGATACCACTTACAATACCAGAGGTAAATTCCATGTGTGGATGAATACCATGGGTGGATGAATATCATGGATAGATGTCACTTACAATACCATGGGCGAATAAATACAATGGGTGGATTAATACCATGGGTTGATGTCGTTTTCCATTTGGATCACACTGAAAGGATGCCTCAACACCCTGGTTTCTTCAGTAGTCAACTAAATGGATGCCCTGACATCCTAGACTGACCTACCACCCTGAACTATTCACAGGCTCCAACCTGTAGGTGATTTCATGCACCAACCTAACACCTCTCGGCCACACTATAATGATTAGAAATAAGACAAGAGTGTGGACTCTTGTACAAGGGACAAATATCCATGATACTATATGATTCAAAATGGTTTTATTTAACTAGACCAATCATCCGATCACACAATGACCTGGAACCCAACCATAACCTTATCCAACAATGAATCCTATACCTCCCAACAATGCCTCTTCAACTCTAAGAAGATTGAATCTTTTAAATCAATGACTCTTTTACAATTTTACAATGATGATTTTTACAACACTGACTTTTGACACAACTTGATAATTGACTTGACACTGCTTCTTGGATCACTAGCAACTACTGAGGTATTGTTGTGTTTACTTCAAGTAATGGTACTTTGGCGTTGCACGTCCTTCTAGTATGTGTCTGAGTTTTCCTAATGTATCCTCCTTCCTGCACATGCATTTGAACAAGACCCTTACCAGTATACAAACAAAATACTTACATTGTCCTACAACACATATGTCAGAGAAATATTCAAAATTCAAATGTAAATACATTTAACATTTATGAACAAAACCCAAACAAACATACATACAAAATACTTACATTGTCTTGCAAAACCCCATGTCAGATATGATATTCAAATTCAAATACAAACACTAATCATACATACCTTTTTGTAGAAAAATTTCCCTTGACTATTAATGTGTGGTCCTTACTGCAGTGATCCTTGAATGCATACTTTTTCTTTCCTTCTAGAAGCTTGATATTGAATATGTTGTATCTATGTAATTTTGGATCTCCAAGGTCTAAAATTTAGTCCTATGGTAGTCCTCCAAGTCCTCTTTACAACCCCATAGGTTTGATTGATATTGGACTATTCAAGTAATATTTATGCCCAATCTCCCACGATTACCTAATTATAGACCGGTTCAGTAGATTGAAATTTTATGAAGTGCCACGTGTCATTGTTTCAATCTTCGGTTCTGAAAACGATACCCAACAAACTAAATTTTTTCCTCTTTCTGTCATTTCTTACAAAATTTGAATCCAACTCTCAGAGAGAAATTTATGACGATTTTCCCAAGGTCACATGTTTGACATGGAATTCGGGACCCTACAAAAACCCTAACTTCCTTAGATCATATCTCCGAAAATATAGCAAACCAAGATCTGAAATTTTATCACGAGGTTCATCCATATTAAAACTCAAATAGGTTTTAATTTCAGCTTCTAAAGCTTTGTAGAAAAAAATTTATAGCGAACATGCCACGATGACCTATTTGAAGCAGCAAAATCCTTGCATGAGGAGGATATGAGGGTCACAATTTATAGAAATTCTTAGGTTGAGAGGGTATTCAACAAGTAAAAATTGGAGGGATTTTAGGAGCTTAAAACATTATTAATTATTGACTATTCAATTACCACAACCAATGATGAGTTCCATGCCATAACCCCATGGGGTTTTAGCCCACTAACTGGGGTTACTAAATTCAAACAGGAATATCTCTCCAACTGTGAAGAATTACATGGCATGCCATTTATGAACGGAAACATATCAAGGAGTATAATTTGTCTAAAAGATCCTTGAATTAGAATAGATTATGTTTTCAAGTCGAAATGCCCATGAAATATCAGGGTAGCCCCTAGTGCTGCTTGGGTTAACATCAATGAGAACCACTGATCAACAGAAGTCCCACTGCACAACTGACCTTCTGCTAGTTCCTCAAATACTTAGAACTAGTTTAATTGAAAACAACTTGAAATGACCGACTTTGATTGCTACAAATTAGAAATCACACATGCTTAATCGAAATCTAACTCTTTTAACTCGAATATACTGAGCTAACTGAGTGACAAGAGCCTTGTCAGCTCAATTAACTGCATCCAAGTTGTTTGTTGATGTGGAAATTCGAATTTCCCCAATTTGACGAAGGCACAATCAAATTGAGAATTTATTGCTGCATTTTTCAACATTTTTTTATCTCCACAAGTGTGAATTAGCTTCTTATAAGGTGTGGCATATTTATTTTCTCGCAATGTCATTTCAACTTGTTGTTTAATTATGTTATTTCAATTTCTTAGAGGCTAATTTGACAAACTTATGCTAGATGAGAATTTGTAGCTTGCACATATAGTACACAACATCTTAAAAGCATTTGGACCCCCTGTTGAAATTCAAATGTATGAACTAATTAATTATTATAACAAGCAATTAACCCCGACACCATTTTTAATAATAACATCTTAATCCACAATGGTATTTATTTCAATAATATACCTCTCAATCCACCATCAAATTATCATTTAGATGCAATAAATAAATTATGTTATTTAATTATAAATTCCACATTATACCCTTCTTTAACTCCATCAAACTAAAAAAATTTATATAAGTACACTTCTTGTCTAGACTTTTGAGTTTATTGATCACCTCTTAATCCCAAACCATTATTTGTTGGGAGCACCTTAGAGTATTAATTGTGTCTTTCCCATTTATCCATTTGTGTAATAAAATAGGAATTCAATGGAAAAAAATTCATATTGGTCATAGTAAAGACACCTCTCCTTCTACTCTTCAAGATTGTCCATGTGCAATAGGTTGTGGGTTTCTTTCTACATGAACTAAATTTCCCTATCAATCATTTAGACTTGTATCTCCCACCATGATGATCTCCATGAAATATCCATGTTTTCTTTTGCAATAAATTCATCTTGTCTTAGCAGCAAAACTAATTATTGGTGATAAATTCAAACCCTAGGTTATAAACTCACACTCAACAATAAATCCCAATAATATCAGCATGTTCAACATCCTAACAAATAAATTGTATCATTTGATATAGTAATGAACGTTAAAATGATATATTGAAATCATAAAAAATAATAATAAATAATGTAATACAATCAACATTCATTCATTACAAATTTAGATCAAAATAGATAACATAAAAAAATTAGTTGGGAACCAACATAGATTCGTTCCTATCTAATCCATACAAAACCCCTTATAACCCCATAAAACAGTCAATGGAAGTTTAAACCTATTCACATAACCTCTAATACTACAATTTCAATACAAGAGTCAATTAACTAACTATCTAACCCCCATCCTATCATTCACATTCCTTTATATACATTCTAAATCAAATTACAACTGGTTACAAGTACTTACAACCTCTTATAACATATACTTCCAACACATGGATAAGAAAACATGTTAATTCTAATTACATTTATTAATTGTAGTGTGTAGTGTAAGATTGACATGTAGGCTAAACTAGACACACAAATAAAAACTAGGCACATAAAGACTAGTTGTGTGCATTGTCTTCAAAACAACAAAATAGGGTGCCAAAAATCCTTTCAAAATGACATATGTAACTTTCTAAAGGAACTTTTGAAATTACTATTCAAAGGGACTATTATTTTCTTCAAGCTCCTAGGTTGTTCCTCCTTTATATTTTCTTACATGTAAATAATAATTTTCATGATACACTACTAATTGGTTATACTTATGTGTTATTTTTTAAGGACAACTTTGTTACTTCTAGATGTGGACATCAATGTGTTGATTTCATGAAACTTTGTATCATATTTGAATAGTATTTTAAATGTTAAAACATAGTTATCGATATGTTGAAAACAATTAATTTGTACATGGACCATTATGGACAATATGGTCACAATCTTCATTTTCCTCATTATATGTGTAAAATGTAATGTTTTCTCCTTAATGTAAAGCTATGGTTTTTTCTTAGAAAAAAAGTACAAAGCTACTTTAGTTGCAAAAGAGAATACACAAGCAGAAAATAATTATATGTAACTATTTGGTCCCTTGGAAAAGATGGATACAATCAAGATGCTATTAGAATTTACTGTATAACGTAAGTGATAAATTTATCAAATGAATGTTAAATTAACTTTTTTGAGTGATCGGGTTAATGAAGAAATTTATGTGGGGAAACATGAAGGATTTAAAGTTATGGCTAAATAGGATTGTGCAAAAATCTTGAAGAAGACTAAGAAAATTCCAAGAGCATGATATTTCGTGGTTGATAATATGTAAGGATCAATAACTAATTAAAAATAATTTTGAATCTAATTTATATATCCTTTAGTGAGGTACATTATATGTTAATGACTTGACTTTATAGGGGAAAATCCATTTTAACATTTTGAGATGATAGAGCTAGGTGAATTACATTATTTGTTGGTCATTGAAGTATGGCATAAATGTGATGATGTTTTCATCCTTGGAGTATATTAGTGAAGCTCAACATGATGAGTTTCCAACAACCACAACTCCATTGTAAATTTGGTTGAAGCAATAAGGAGATGACAACTCTAATCCAGTTACTAGCAGTCATTGTCATCTAGGTTGAAAGTTTGATCTACTTAACTACAACTCGACCAAAGGTGGCTTTTATAGTGATCATGGTTTCTACATTTATGTAAGATGCCTCAAAGGTACATTAGAATGTTTCAAAGATAATTTTGATGGAGGCACACTTAACAATGGTGACTATGTTTGGTTACGAAACTCAAATCATATGTATATATATGATATGAAAAGTGTATATGAATGAATCCAAAAAAATCATTAGTAATAGAATGTTGAAGAAAACCCATAATTGAAGCAAAGAAAAATGAAATTATATTGAATAAGCAAAAGAATATAAAAAATAAAAAATAAAAAATAAAAAAGAAAGAAGAACATATCAAAGAAGACATATTGTGTTTAATGTTTATATATATATATATATATATATATATATATATATATATATATGATTTTCTAAAACCTATTCAATCCCATTCATTTAACATATATTGTTGATAGAAAAACCATAAATCATAAATTTAAATTTTATTAATCTCTTCAAAATTACCAAATTAAATTATTCTTCATCTTAAAAGAAAATAACATCTTAAAATTTAATGAAATTTTCACTTTAAAAAAAATAGGAATTCAATGGAAAAAACTCATATTGGTCATAGTAAAGACACCTCTCCTTCTACTCTTCAAGATTGTCCATGTACAATAGGTTGTGGTTTTCTTTCTATGTGAACTCAATTTCCCTATCAATCATTTAGGCTTGTATCTCCCTCCATGATAATCTCCATGAAATATCCTTGTTTGCTTTTGCAATAACTTCATCTTGTCTTAGCAACAAAACTAATTATTGGTGATAAATTAAAACCCTAGGTTATAAAATCACACTCAACAATAAATCCCAATAACATCAGCATGTTCAACATCCTAACAAAGTCATTGTATCATTTGATACAATAATGAATGTTAAAATAATATATTAAAATCATAATAAATAATAATAAATAATTTTAGACAATCAACATACATTCATTAGGAATTTAGATCAACATAGATAACATAAAAAATTTAGTTGGGAACCAACACATATTTGTTCCTATCTAATCCATAAAAAAACCCCTTATAACCCCATTTAATAGTCAATGGATTTGAAACCTACTCACATAACCTCTAATACTAAGATTTCAATACAAGGGTCAATTAACTAACTATCTAACCCCTGTCTGAAACCTATTCACATAACCTCTAATACTAAGATTTCAATACAAGGGTCAATTAACTAAATATATAACCCCCATCCTATCTTTCACATTCATTCATATACATTCTAAATCAAATTATAGTCAGTTACAAATACTTACAACCTCTTATAAAATATACTTCCAACACATGGATAAGAAAACATGTTAATTCTAATTCAATTTAGTAATTTTAGTGTGTAGTGTAATATTGACATGTAGGCTAAACTCGATACACAAACAAAAACTAGGCACATAAAGACTAGTTGTGTGCATTGTCTTCAAAACTGCAAAATAGGGTGCCAAAAATCCTTTCAAAAATGACATATATAACTTTCTAAAGGAACTTTTGAAATTACTATTCAAAGGGACTACTATATTTTCTTCAAGCTCCTAGGTTGTTCCTCCTTTAATTTTTCTTACATGTAAATAATAACTTTGATGATACACTACTAAATAGTTACACTTATGTGTTATTTTTTATGGACAACTTAGTTACTTCTAAATGTGGACATCAATGTGTTGATTTCATGAAACTTTGTATCATATTTGTATACTATTTTAAATGTTAAACATAGTTATCAATATGTTGAAAATAATTTATTTGTACATGGACCATCATGGACAATATGGTATCGATCCTCATTTTCCTCATGATATGTGTAACATGTAAATTTTTCTCCTTAATATAAAGTTATGGTTTTTTCTTGGAAAGAAAGTACAAAGGTTTTTTCTTGGAAAGAAAGTACAAAGCTACTTTAGTTTCAAAAGAATACACAAGCAGGAAATAATTATATATAAATATTTGTTCAATTGGAAAATATGGATACAGTCAAGATGCTATTAGCATTTACTGTATAATGTAAGTGATAAATTTATCAAATGAATGTTAAATTAACTTTTTTGAGCGATCATGTTAATGAAGAAATTTATGTGGGGAAAACATGAAGGATTTAAAGTTATGGTAAAAAGGACAAGAGCATGATATTTCGTGGTTGATAAATATTTTAAGCATAAAAAACTAATTAAAAATACTTTTGAATCTAATTTATATATCTTTTAGTGAAGTACATTGTATGTTAATGGCTTGAATTATATAGGGAACAATCCATTTTAACATTTTGAGATGATAGAGCTAGGTGAGTTACATTATTTGTTGGGCATTGAAGTATGGCATAAATGTGATGATGTTTTCATACTTGGAATATATTAGTGAAGCTCAACATGATGAATTTCCAACAACCACAACTCCATTGTAAATTTGGTTGAAGCAATAAGGAGATGACAACTCAAATCTAGTTACTAGTAGTCATTGTCATCTAGGTTTTAAGTTTGATCTACTTAACTACAACTTGACCAAAGGTAGCCTTTCTAGTGATCATGGTTTCTACATTTATATAAGATGCCTCAAAGGTACATTAGAATGTTTCAAAGAGAATTTTGATGGAGGCACACTTAATAGTGGTGACTATGTTTGGTTATGAAATTTAAATCATATGTATATATATGATATGAAAAATGTATATGAATGACAAAAAAATGATTAGTAATAAAATGTTGAAGACAACCAGTAATTTAAGCTAAGAAAAAAAAAATTGTATTGAATATAAGCAAAAGAATATAAAAAAAGAGATCGAAGAAGACATATTTTGTTTAATGTTTTTATATATATCTGGTTTTCTAAAACTTATTCAATCCCATTCTTTTAATATATATTGTTGATAGAAAAACCATAAATCATAAATTTAAATTTTATTAATCTTTTCAAAATTACCAAATTGAATTATTCTTTATCTTAAAAGAAAATAATATCTTAAAATTTAATGAAATTTTCACTAAAAAAAAAATAGAATTGTCTATGGACTCAACAGAATAGCCAGTACGGTAGTTTCTTTTGTCGGAATGAAAAATAAAAATATCAAAAAATCAAAAATTTGGAATGTTTGAATTGCATTTCTGATGGGGGAAATAGATTCAGCACCATCAAATTCCCTTATGACATCCAAAATACTGAAGTTTAACTACTGTAACCCAAAATTTCAAAAATCTTTGTTGAAATTTTTTATAATCTTACTGAAATTGCTTAATTATTCTGTGAGTTTTTTTAGATTATGAAAAAAAAAAATAACATCTTAAAATTATTAAATTTTCCACCTCATTTGAAAAATAGAATTGACAAAAAAGTAAAAAACCTCCTCATAAATCATAGGTTCAAATTAAAAATTACTATATACTTAAAATTTCGACCTTAAAAACTATTTCATTTGAAAAATAGAATTTAAAAAAAAAAACCTAGATTCAAATTCGAAATTGCTAACTATTATTATAATTGGTAGCTGAACTACTCTTCATCTCAAGAAAAACTAACATTTATTTTGAAATCGAGTGAGATTTTCACCTAAACCTAAAGTAACATTATATAATTCAGTGAAGTTTCTACCAAAAAAAACTATTAGTCATTTGAAAAACTAGGGTTCACCAAGGAGGTATAGAAGACCATAAAAGGATAAACAAGGGAGTAGAAGACAATCTCATAATTTTGCCATTAAAAATACAAACAAGTTTGAATGAGTATGTACAATTTAAGCTCTACTTATGCATGGCATTCTTAGACAAAGTTCGAGGTTTAGATTGAGGTAACCAGTGTGATTTATGATTAATATATATATATATATAAGGGTGAGGTTGAGCATAGGCAACCACGCTGAATGTACTCACGTGTGGCCGTGCACGTGGATGCATGCCTCTCCATATTTCATAACACTTATTCACCATCACCACAACGACAACCACTTGAGTATCACCTAAAATCATAATATATGGAAGAGCCTAGGATTGGCCAGGCACGGGTGGGGGAATAAACTTAACATACAATTTGGAAAGTCCGATCTCCATCACGTGATTAGATGGAACTTGGTAATCGAGGAGGAGGATATTTCTATTTTTATATACACATTGAATATATATTCATTAACGTTAAGGTAGGACTTAGTCAAAAGGTGGGGTTGGAACCCCGACACACCACATGCCTATGCTGCTCCTTTGGTGGTCACGTATATCTACAACGCTCCGCCAATTTGTTCTATACACGTACCCACCAATTCTTTGTATATTTAACTCAAACTTGTCTTGAATTGCCCAAACAATCATTATCCTTGCGGCGAATCATGCAAAATTATACAGGGATCGGTCGACCCCTCACCCTCTCACAGACTCGTGACCGACCTTTACCGGATACCTTCTGATACGACGTTTTCCGGGAAGAATACTGGCCGGCGGTAAGTCTAAGGACCGGAAGACGGGGGTGTTAGTGCGGGCGCACGCGCCGGGGTCGCAGCGGGAAGCGAGCTGCCGTCGCGGGTTCGAGTTCCCCCAATGGCAGACCACCGGTCAAATCTAATTCCCCAGTCAACTCCCGACGCATCGCCCCGGTGATTTATATTTGATTATCATTATTATATTTATTCTCCTCCTCTTTCACCTCGGCCCGGGCGGAGCAATTCCCGGATACCACGGTAGCGCACTACCGGCCGTGAATTTGTAAATTACCAACCAACTGGCCACCAATTTCATTTGGCATTTCAATTTGAATGTGAGTTTGAGTTTGTTTCATTCAGTCAAAGTTTGATAGACGAGATTGGCCAAAGACCGGGGCTTCCATCCGTGGGTCATAAGTATGTCCGTTGCTTTATTTCTTCCACTGGGTCCCACAGACGTAGCCAACGATAGCACATCAATCCTCCGTTTTTTGCTTTAATGAATGAATTATTATTATTCCGCCCATTTGCTGCTCCTCATTGTGCAACCAAATTATTGCAAAACGGGTGCAAAGGACTTGCCCCACCTTTTAACACATGCTTTTCAATTATTTTCTTTAGCCATGCTCCAGACTTTCCATTAACCTGGTGTCTGTATTAAATATTTATAACTAAAAAAATTACGGGTAGAGATGCTAGACGATGAATTATATTAGATGGTTTGACTACTGAATGTAGTTCATCATTATACTTAATGCTCAAAATATAGCTACTAAATTTGGACGAATCCAAGTAAAAAATTTGAAAATTGGTTAATACAATTCGAATTCAATGAAATTCAATTGGTTTATGAACCCATCCATAATAAGAGTATTACCCTAACGCAGAATTGTTTTATGAGTTAGGAGAGCTGGACTTTCTGGTTAGACCTAAAATAGGTATTTTTTGGTTGTCTAAACGAATGGCTTTAATGGCTTTACTTAGAATTGGCAGATAGATAATTATGTTCATTTAAAAGCTAAAAACAAAAATAGAAATAATATTAAGTTGGAAATTTTCCATTTTTATTATTATTTTATTTTTATTTTTACAAATTTTAAATTAATAAATTTAAAATAGTGACTTTTGTATTTATCTACTAAATAAGAACTTGGGAAAAATAATTTTTGAATATAAAAAAATTATGTTAAATTTAAATTTTAGGAGGAAAGAGAAAATGTAAATTTTTTTTTTTTTTGGTTGAACTGCAATTCTAAAGTTGTTATATTATTTATAATTATTAGAAAATATTTAAAACTTTTGGAGGGATGAGAAAATGTGGATTTTTTTTTTTTTTTTAATTGAATTGTAGCTCTAAAGTTGTTATATTTTCTTAGAGTTATTCAAAATTATTCAAAATTAAAAATGAATTAGAAAGAAAATAATCAAAATACTTCATAGTTAAAGGACAAAGAGTATATATATATTTAAATATCTAAAATGTATATTATAGATTTTTTTCCCAATTGAAATTTTTTTTATTGAAATTTGTCTAATTAGACTGCTTTTTCGCTCTGAAAATCATGGAAATTCCGGTAAGATTTTAAAAAATCTGGCAGGGATTTTTGTAAATCCACGTTATACCTATCAAACTTTAATATTTTGGGTGTCCTAGAGGTTTTTCATGGTGCTGAATCAATTTCTACCATCAAAATCATGATTTAAACACTGTTACTGTAAGATTTCTTAAATTTTTTGGCCAGAATTCCAGCGAATTTTAACCATCCGAGCAATCCCTCATTCTCAACTCCGTCTCATATAAAATTCAAATCAAACTTCTATGGTTCAAAATATATATACAGTAATTGTTTCAATATAATATATCTGAAACTTGATGAACTTCGAATAAATTCAAATTAAAAAACCAAAAACCAAAAGCAGACAAGTACTTTAGCAATGAGTTGAGAATTGAATTTAAGAGCCCTACTTGTGGAAAACTGGTCGAAGTTTTGAATCCCATATGGAGTAATTATAATTAGATTAAGTTTCAGATATTTTGTGGAAATCTGGTCGAAGTTTCGAATCCCATATCGAGTAATTATAATTAGATTAAGTTTTAGATATTTTTTTCGGATTTGATAAAAAGAATTGTGCGGATATCATTTTCGAAAGGAACGCCGTTGCCATGCATGTGTTTTGTGAACAGATAAAAATGGAACCCGAGACTCGATGACATTCTTATAGCATGAAAAGAGAGAAGTTGATAAGCAAAATGAAAAGTTTGTAGCGTAGCTACGTGTGTGTATTATTTGTTTATGCAACTAATTAGTAGTTTTTTTAAGATAAAGAAGGTGTTCAAGTTGCATTTAAGAATTAGCAGTGATGATTAAATTATAAGAAAGGTAATCAAGTTGCGTTATATTTTATGAAGAGAAAGTTGATAAAATAGTAACAAAGTTAGAGATAATGGTGGTGAGCATGATGGAGATTTTGACTACCCTTTCCTTTCGTAACTGTTGCAGCGTCATTCGTCGGTCCTGTAACTCCATAGTCAATGTTCAAACCTCTCTCTCGAGTTAGTCAAAGGAAGTTTGGTTAAAATAATGTGAAAGTTGGGGATTAAATATAAGCATTGGAAGATGGGATGGTTAAAAAAGAAGGGAACAAATCTGACACACAGATGGTGGTGCTTCAAGGTTTTTGGTGGGTGGTGAGGATTGACGGTCAAGAGCCGAACAAACAAAATATTTGATTTCCCTGGCCAATAAATATATATTAAAATGACAGTGTGCATGCATGCATTGAGGGATATCTGCACGCCAATAGAAGCGGTGCATGTGCCCACAGGCACTTGCTCCTCCTCCTCATCCTTTGGCTTTGGCTTTGGGTTTGGGTTTGGATTTTTAAGTTGACGGCCAAATTGCGGTACCTAAACAAGTGGTGGAGCGCACCGCCCCTCCCATGCTTCGGGCCGTGCCGTAAGGGCAAAGCGGCAGCCTGTTGGCGGAAATGAATTAACCGAATAGGGGCCCCTGCCACGTGGACGTCACTTTGCGCTTTGCTGTCGGTATTTTATGTGCCACGTGGAGGCGCTGATGTCCGTTGACAGGACGTTGTGTCTCCTGAGACGAGGAAGGCAGGCGGCCTTGGGAAGGGGCAGCGTCCGGCTCGCCCATTTATTCAATCATAATAGAGAAATGGGCCGCCCTCCTCCGCCTCTGCCGCTGCCTCTGCATCTGCATCTGCCACACGCCCATACGTGCAACCCATCCTCGCGCTTCTTTTTTATTATTTTAATTCAAAGGGCGAGATTTGTCCGTTTCTGCTTATTTTAATTCAAAAATTGATTAAGGTTTAAGTCTGTGCTTAACATTTATACTGTGCATGTGCCCACGACAAACCAATTTCAATATAAAATTATCAACTGTCAAAACCCACCAGTTCATCACACACTCTTCAATGTTGTTGTTTCACCGTTTGTGCTCAGCACTCCCACTTGCCAAGGGCTCCTCTGTTTTTCTTAATTCTTCACCTTAGTTTAATTAACAAATCAATAAAATAAAAATATTCTGTTTAGTTTAATTTAATTAACAAATCAATAAAATAAAAATATTCTGTTTAGCTTAATTTATTTAATTAGCAAATGAGTATAATAAAAAAGTGTATTTAGTTTAGATTAATTAACAAATAAAGATAATATAATAATGTTCTTCCTAAATATACCCGAAAGTTTGGCCATTGTTTGTCGGTTTGGTTTTGTGACTTTGTAGTTGTCAAATGTAAAAGCGCTTAACAAACTTTATTCTACCCACCGAAAAAAAGAAGAGATTTATCACAAGAATAATGTGAGTTTTCTCGTCAATAAATAGTGAGGATTCCCTACTTTAATGGTTGAACTTATCACCACGCAAAGTCATGATGTCTTGTATGAGTGGCATTTATTCATCAATTTTGGCAATGCCCACTTTTAAATTTAAAAAAAAAAATCAAAACTTTCATTATAAAAAATAGCATTGAACAAATTTACATATTGCCTTTACCCTTATAAGTTTTATGAGCCGGATTTATTCATCAATTTTCACAATGGCCACTTTTAAATTTAAAACCAATCAAAACTTTCATAAAAATTACAATGGCCACTTTTAGATTTAAAATAAATCAAAACTTTCATAAAAAAATTACAATGGCCACTTTTAAATTTAAAATAAATCAAAACTTTCATAAAATTTTGCAGTTCAAGCAAATTTACATATTACCTTTACCCTCGTATAAGTGGTATTTATTGATCAATTTTGACAATGGATCACTTTTGAATTTAAAATAAATCAAAACTTTCATAAAAATTGCGTTAAGCAAATTTACATATTACCTTTACCCTTGGGCAAAGTAATTTATTTTTTGGGTTTCTTTTTGGAAATTTGTGAAGGGAAAGTAATAGATTGTAAACCGATTTTAATTTAATTTATTTTTTCCATATTTTAAATTATTTTTAAAAACATAATTTTTTTATTAAAAAAAAAAAAACATTCTATATCATTTATAATATATAAAACAAGTTTATTAAAAAATATATATTTAATAATTTAAAAAAAATAATTATATCATCTTAAAGTTTGAAGTTGTAGGAAATATTATAACACTTTTATTATTCTATTATTTTATATCTCATACTTATCTTAACTGATTTATATATATAGGAAATATTATAATACTTTTATTATTTTATATCTTGTACTTATCTTCACTGATTTATATATAGTTAGTAAGGAAAAGGATTTGTAATTAAGTTAGGGTTTTACTTTGTAATATGGGGAGTTTAGATGATTAAGATATAAATAAATTAGGGTTTAACAAAACACTTTGTTTTCAACTATTTTATACTTCAAATGATAATATATATAGCTTGAGTGGGCCTAATGGTTAAGAGCATGTGCTTACTTGTAAGAGGTCACAGGTTCAAAACTAGAGGGGGAAGAGTATGTATGCCTTTGAGGTCCCTTATCCCACAAACAAGGTGGTCTCATACACCAATTTGGTGTTTGGCTTGACCATGACCTTAAAATTGGATAATAATATATATATCTATGTGTGTGTAAGGTTATATGTTATTTGAAAACACATGATAATATTCAATTTTATTTATGAGAACAAGGTTAGATTTTGTTAAAACTTTCATAAAATTTTGCAGTTCAAGCAAATTTACATATTGCCTTTACCCTTATATGAGTGGTATTTATTGATCCATTTTGACAATGGGTCACTTTTGAATTTAAAATAAATCAAAACTTTAACCGATTTTAATTTAATTTATTTTTTCCATATTTTAAATTATTTTTAAAAACATAATTTTTTTATTAAAAAAAAAAACATTCGATATCATTTATAATATATAAAACAAGTTTATTAAAAAATATATATTTAATAATTTAAAAAAAATAAAATTATATCATCTTAAAGTTTGAAGTTGTAGGAAATATTATAACACTTTTATTATTCTATTATTTTATATCTCATACTTATCTTAACTGATTTATATATATGGGAAATATTATAATACTTTTATTATTTTATATCTTATACTTATCTTAACTGATTTATATATAGTTAGTAAGGAAAAGGATTTGTAATTAAGTTAGGGTTTTACCTTGTAACATGGGGAGTTTAGGTGATTAAGATATAAATAAATTAGGGTTTAACAAAACACTTTGTTTTCAACTATTTTATACTTCAAATGATAATATATATAGCTTGAGTGGGCCTAATGGTTAAGAGCATGTGTTTACTTGTAAGAGGTCACAGGTTCAAAACTAGAGGGGGGAGAGTATGTATGCCTTTGAGGTCCCTTGTCCACAAACAAGGTGTTTGGCTTGACCATGACCTTAAAATTGGATAATAATATATATATCTATGTGTGTGTGTGTCGCGGGAGACTAAAATTATATGTTATTTGAAAACAAATGATAATATTCAATTTTGTTTATGAGAACAAGGTTAGATTTTGTTTAGGGGTGCAAGGAGCAGGAGGGGTGAGGGGTGGTTTCTGCACAAATCGAGATACATTATGCCTAGGGGTTGGAAACTCTAACAACAACTAGGTTGAATTTTTGACCCTTTCGAAAGGTCTAGATCTAGCCATCAGTAGAGGCATATAGAGAACATTGGTTCTAGGAGATTCAATGATTGTTATAAGGCAAGTTTTGAAATTAAAGCCTAAGAGAGGAAATCCTAACCCCGCATTATTGAAAACGATTGCTACACAGCTAAAAAAACTTGAGTTATTATTTTTTCACATTTATAGGCATTTGAATGTGGAAGCGGATAACCTTTCCAATCAAGGTGTAAGGCTGAGGCAAGGAATATTAGATGTAAACCATGATCAAAGGTCTATTTCCCCAATTCCATGAGGTATCCTCAATTTATCTCATTAGAAACAGTTGGCTAAACAGACCATCAAACTTCAGAAAAAAAATGAATTATTTTTTTTTTTGAAGAAATTGCCAAATGTGGCGATGTTGGTCTCAATCATTTCACATTTGGTGTTTGTTGTACGAAATTAACTACGCGTAGAGGTCGTATGTACAAAACATCCATCATCTCATAAGCTAAAGAGTGTGTTGATCCAACAAACAGTAGGGGAAAAACACAATAATTAAGTGGGATGTGAGTTTGCTTAATATGTTGGCGATTTGATCCCCTCAATTCTGCACTTTGGTTTTTAATGCAGTGCACTATAGTTCAAGCCGAGACCTAAATTCTATGGCAGAATCAAATTGCCCCTCAAGGTTTTGGATATGGGTAGATATGCATATTCTCTCTCCTCGTGGGTGATGTGGAATTTGGTCCCATGCCCCTCCTGTATTTATATAGTGGGCCTCTAAAAGCACTCTACCATAATCATTCGACCTATGGTTATTCTTTTGGATAGGAAAGATGAGTCTGAAAACGTAATATTTGGAGATTCATGCAATGCAACCAAAGGAGAGCGACCAAGAGTGTTAGCGCCATACTGCCAATAATTTTTCAAAGGAAGTAGTTGAGATGATGGAGATCTCAAAGTGAAGGTTGGAAATGACAGAGAAGGAGAAGGACATGATGTTTTGGTTATTGGAAAAGAGGTGTGAATGGTTATAGAGCAAGTTGGATAAGAAGTTGGAAATCATGGAGGCAAAGTTATTAGTTCTAAAGCTCAAATTTAATGGGATGGATCTCCTCTGTGTTGGTGAGCCTAAGATTAAGTTGAAACACTGGGAAGCTGGTAAAGTTCTATAAACTACTGAATTTTGAGTTCCAGTAATGCAAAAAAAAAATCCCACATTATAGAAGTGAATCTAGACGCAACCACAAAATCTAAACCTTCTTTTTAATTCTAATATTTTAATTGTTATATAACAAATTTACTCTTTTTTGAAGGTTTTTTTTTAATTTATTATAGATATAATATATAATTGTACTCAAGAAATCCTACATAATAAAGAAAAATGTGTTATAAATATATTGGAATAATGAAACCTCTAGAAAAAAACATTATATATATATATATATATATATATATATATATATATATATATATATATATATATATATATATATATATATATATATATATATATATATATATATATATATATATATTCTTATAAGATTAAAGTTATATGTTAGTTTTTATGATGACCCTAAAGAATATTAATCTTCTTTAAAATTATCTTTTTGTTTTCATAAACTATTTTAAATAGTTAAAAAACTTATTAATTTTTTTTTTCAGAGAGAAAAAAGTGTTGTATTATATAGAAAATATATAAATAGTACATTGTTCAGTGCATTACTCCTTCCATATTCAGGGAAGTATAATAATCTGATGGTCTTGATAACTGACACAATACATATCATATCATAGAGCTAATAAACATTCTCAGCGCAGCATTACAAAAGCATTAACTAAAAAACTTACTACTTTATAATAAAAAAAACTTATTACTTTATAAACCATTTTTACAAGAAAAAGTATTTATATTCCTCAAAAGAAAATATACATGTTGCGGATTTAAGGAGAACTATTCCAACGTTCTTTTTATAGAAAAACAAAGAGGGGAATTCTGATTCACTTTCGCTCAACTTAAAACTATTCATAGCAACATATTCAAACTACTACCACATAGTTATAAAATTGAGATGTATGCTTTAGCAGTGGAAATCTATTTTTGGGTTCATATATATATATATATATATATATATATATATATATATATCACTTTTAAAAGATAATAATATTTACAAATAAATAAAAATTAATGAATAAAAAAAAAAAAATTATAATTATTATTTTTATTTTTTAATAGATTTTTTTATCTTAGTTTTGATGATGAATTACATTAAGTGGTTAGTAATACATCCATCAAATATTTGTAAATGTGATTTTGCCATTAAATTTTGTTAAATGAAAAATTAATATTAATAAAATTATGGAAAATAAATAAGTTTATAGCATATTTTTTATAGGTAAAAAATAATTTTTCAATAGGTATGTCTATTTTAGAATAGGGCTTCTAGGGTTTTTATTTAATTATCAATAATTATTATGTGGATGGTAGGAATTTAACCTCCATGGAATATTATATAATATTTATAGTAGTATACACAAATCAATGGTTGAGATTTATCTCCAAAGTAGTTATGCTCTTTTTACACTTTTAGTTAAATTGATTAATTTAAAAAATGTCATATGAACAAGTATCATATGAAGTGAGTAGTGTAACAAAGCCTATTTACATATAAAGAATTTTCATGGTAAAATGGGGATAAATCTCCATGGTTAAGAATCGTATTCCATGATTTTTTAAATGTATATATGTTTGACTTATATACTAGTGCAACCACATAAATTAAATGGTTAGTAAATATCAATAAGCATCAACTCATAATAAGCATCAAAACACTTACTTCATGGTAAAGTGAGGTTAAGAATCTCATACCATTTGTTTTCAAAATGTACATTTGTTTAACTTATAAACTAACACAACCATATTAATTAGATGGATGGTAATCACCTATTATCAAAGCATGATAAACATCAAAATGTTTACTTCATGATATATTATGTTACTAAAATTTTAAAATTTTAAAAAAATTAACCAGGTTATAACTGCTTTATTATTATTATTATTATTATATAAGTTAAACATATACACATTAAAAAAAAAACATGTAACAACATTTTTAACTATGGAGACTCACCCTCACTTTATTATGGAGATTTTTAATCTATAAATAGGATTTGTTACAATATCATGGGGTAATCCCATGGCCTATTAATACCACTCCCAAATAATCATAACTCACTTCATGTGACACTTGTTCCCATGCCATTTTATTTAATTAATCAATTAAATTTAAAAGGGGAAAAATGGCATAACTACTTTAGATATAAATCTCAACCTTTGATTTGTGCATACTATCAAGAATATTTCAAGAAGGTTAAATCCCTACCATCGGCCTAATCATTATTGACAATAAATTAAAATTATGGAACCTTTATTCTAAAATAGACATGGTTATGGATGTAATTAACTATTTTTATAATTAGTAATAATTTAAAATAAATTCAGGGTGGCAAGAAGGGGAGGGATTCTCTTTAAACTTGATGGAGATACGGAAATCAAGTTCATCTGGGGACTCGAACAATGTTCAAATAATCTCGCTAAGATGTATGGAATTTATCTTGGCCTCCAGCTTACCAAAGAACATGTCATCTCATCCATTGTCATTTTAGGAGACTCCCTCATCACAATTCAATTCTTCCATTTGGGATCTCTCCCTAAGAACAATCTTCTCTCTCATCTTCTCAAAAGAATCTAAAAAAATATGGGCTACTTCACAAACAAGAGCTACTTATGTATTCTATGCATTTAAAACCTAGAAGCCGGTGTCCAAGTAAACATCACCTACTAATTTAAAGATGGACAATGTGAGGTCAACAATTCCCTTGGTTGGAAAGTCATTCCGTGAAGGCTAAAAACAAGATGATATGCTCCCTAGCAAACATTGGAACCCATGAAGTGCAAAGAGAAGGGAACAAACATAGAAGAGTGTTTGGATGTGAAGCCTCTCTCATTTCTCCTCCGAAGCAGATTTCTTCGATTGACATCAGCGTAATCACAACAAGGAATCACCCCATCATCTTACTCCCTGAGGTGGTGGCTTCCTTGTTCAAAGGAAAAGGTTGAATTTATGTTTTCCATGTGCTAAAGGTTTAATATACATTTCATTTCCTCCCTAGATCAACCATTGTATAGAGAAGGTATGACAAAGCTCGGTATAAGAGCATGAATTTGGAGCTATCATCACCTCCTGGCGCATGGGAAATATTGGAAACTTTATTCGATTTAATGCTAGATGACTTCAGAATTCAGAAGCAAAAGGAAAATAGAAATTTCTCACATTGGTACTATTACCAACCACTTGTGGGTATTATCCATAGAAGAAAAATTTATCCTAGATGGTCCTCATCTGACATCCAACAACCCCTTGCAACCACCAGATAGCTTGATGTGCCATTATCTCCACCAGTTGATCTAGCCATGTGGTCCCTCACCCATCTGTTATGATCGTATGTTTGAAGGTGGGCCTCCTGACCCCTAAGGCATGGATTTTCATTAATATATTTGAGTATTTTTGCTTACTTATCATGGACACTTTTGGATATGCATTGGCGGGGAGATTTTGCGGAAAGAGAAGGTTAGGTTTGTACTCTTCTCTCCTCTACCCGACTTGGTGGTTAGCCTTGAATCCTAGTCTAGTGGGATATAATTTATTGACTATTATCTTTAGAGCTGACACTACATGGGAAATGTCGATTTTGTTTACGTGGTCCCACTTCCCGACACCATACACATCACTCCCCTCTGCTCACTCTAACCCCATTCATCACTCTAGTTCAGGCCTGGAATGATGCCCCAAAGGTTGATGCAACTAAAAAGCAAAGAAAAATCATACTTTACCACTCTCAATAGGAAATGTACCACAAAATGAAAAAGATGGTCGAGACATACAAATTTAGCACATGGGCAAAAGACAAACATGAACTCTACTACTTATCTATGGTCATCACCTCGATTCCTATGGGCCCTTGATGAGCCCCCTCCACATTAAGAAACCCATTATTGTCCCAACCCATGGTGGGAAATGAGTTGCCCCACCTTAAAGGGGGTATCTGTTGTTATGTCTGACACATCATGCTCTCATCCCCTGGAGCCCCAAGCAGTTATGAAGAAAAATCAATCAAAGGAAAAAGGCATATGAACATGGGTGGAAAAAAAAGGTTGGGGTAACTCATGTACCATGATTTTCTCCCTCTTACACTCATACCCATGTTAGGTCTTCCCTCATTATAGCTACCCTTGTACCATGGCATGTGGCTTGGAGCCTTCCCCTGATCCCCACTCCATGCTATCATTATATCACATGAAGCCTACCACTAGATGGATGTACCATGGACATATCACCCCCTTTAAAGGCTAAAACCACCTAATAGGGTCCTTGGTTAACCCCCTTTTTGACCTTGTAGACACTGGTACGTGCCAAAGCCCACCATGGAAGGGCATGCTACCATGAAGTGTCCATTTGATTCCATGATTTGTAAGCTCTTTTACTTGATTAATCTAATGATTTTTGTACTAGAGGGCAAGGGGAAACATTAGTAGGATTACAGGTGGGTCTCCATTTGGAATTTAGTCTCCCTATATGGGGTCCAAGCCCCCTAGAGGGTCACATTGGCACTTGTAGGGTGAGCATTGAAATCCATGGGCCTACACCACAAAAAAGAGTGCTTCATGGATCCCCAAGCCCATTTAATGATTGTTCGTGTTCCACTTTTTTGGATGAGGATGATGCACCTAGATCACCATGCCCAACCAACTTCACACTTGTACCACACACTTGACTTAGGTTCCAGGGTCCAGATGAGGATATGTCTCACTGCAAGAGATAAAGGGGTGGTTTATGTCATTATCATAGCCCTTACAAATGGTTTACATGTATTATCCATCCCCTTGGAAACCCGTGAGGATGCCATTGTGCCCCCACACCTGGGGATACCACATGACTTGCTTGGATATCAATGGGCCACCCCCTTATTCACTATGTTTGGAGTATATTCTCTCACCTTGACAAGCTTTGGACTTCACTAGGCCATCTCAATGGTCCAAGAACTCATTGTGTTTACTATTTTTCCCTCTTGAGGGGCTTATCTTTCTATTTTGGAGCTATCTTAGTGGGCTTGTCACCAAGGGGTGTTATTATTGCACATTATTTTATTATTTGGGGCTTAATTAGGAAAAATTATGCAAATCGAAATATCTAGAGAGGATATAAATTGATGAGAGGCTCATTCATTCCTCTCATCGTTACTTGGATTGGATTAGTATCTCTTGAGATATTTTCGTACTTGTTTCTATGATGAAATTTTTGGATTTCTCTTGATGCACTATGTTGTTTGGATTTTCGTTATTGCCTTTGGAGGTTATTTCTAATGTGAATTTGATGAATGGATATACTCTCTCTCTCTCTCTCCCTCTCTCTCATGTAACTGAAATTTTAATGCTATTCTTGTTATCTTACTTGTCTAATGCATGTTATTTTTATCATTATTCTTGTATGAGTTAAAGTAATGCAAAATTATTCTAGAAACCTTGAATAAGTGATTTAATGCATGCATTGTCCTTTGAGGGATTGGGTGAATGTTCCTAGAGGAACCTCTTAGATTGAAAGACCTTGAAACTTCATATCCTTTGCAAATTTCAAGTATTAATCCCTAATAACCTAGTTGTTGCACTTGGAAAGGCTAGTGAAGGTGAATTACGGCTCCTTAGCTCATGAAAATTCTCGATCTATGTGTATTTTGACTCCATTAAACCCAAGAAGCAAGGCACTGATCCTCATATCCCTTTGGTGGTCAAATTTTCCTCCATTTTCTTCATTTTTCCCAATTCTAGGTCTAACCATAGAGGGTCACTTAGGGCATCAAGCTAAATTACTTGTAGCCATCTAAAACCCTTGAATTTTGGTCCACTATTGTACTGGATTTTTCTCAAGAGGTCCTCCAAGTTTCAAGCAAATCCGAAGTTGGAATATCAGGATATAACAAGCCCTAGCCACAAGAACATCTCTCTCCCTAGGTTGATTTGGGTTAGTGTCCTCACTTGGGTCATTGGATTTTTATTTCAAAAGAAAAATTTTCATTTGATCATGTTCTCCTCCATAAATAGGTCAATCCCCTCTAGTATTGATCAACTCCTTATCCTTGACCTATTTCAGGTCCACTTTGGCTCTTTGCGGTTCCACAACTTTACAACTCAAATTCCGCACGGAGTGCACATAATCCATTTCTCCATAAGGATTCTTAGATCAAGGAAGCCTCTTGTCAAGGTATATTCCCCAAACCTAGGCTTAAGTATCCTCTTATCGCTTCCTAGATATCCCATCACCTTGCTTCTCAAGCAAGAAAACCATATAATTGAGTCTCTCTTGTGAATAGGCTCAAGGAATCACCCTCAATCCATTCATCGATTTATTCATTCTTGTGATTCTTCTAATACCGAGTCTCCTCCCATCGGTGAAAATCCATAAAGAGTAGAGAGTTATAGTTGAGGTGACAGTGGGCTATTTCTCCATTGTTGCCACTTGACCTAGTAGTATCTCTATAGGATCCCCTCCTAGGACCCCTACTAGTTTGAGCGGTAATAGGTACCAATGTGGTCTTAAATTCGTGAGATGGGAAAATCAATTTTGGCATGTGTAGGTTGGTCTCAATTCTCCAATCACATTTAAGCCTCTTAGGTATGCTCATGTCTGGTTTGAAGACTCCCTCCCTTTACAGTTTTTGCACTCTTCCCCAATCAATGTAATTAGTAAGTTCAAACTTAATCTTCCCACTCCTGTGGGTTCATTGCTTTACATGTTGGAATTCTTGTTAGCAAAGCATGTGTCCTCTTCTGCAACATACCCAAAATCACCCAGTTCCAAAAATAAACACAAGTCTGAGGCTTTTCATTCTAAACAATATAGGGTTTGTGAGAACTCCAGAAATTCTTAGGCCCAATCGGCATGAACAATGTCAATTCTCAGTCAGCTCACCTTTGTGACAATACCAAGTTCCTCTTCTTGAGTAGTTGTGTTTCCTCCTGCTGCTAGTTCCAGAATCCCACAATGGACTTCGATGGCCCTCCTCCATGCGACCAGTGCCCACATCTCCTGGTGGAAAACCAAAGAGAGATTGAAGACCTTTGCCAATAGGAAATTCAACAAGTTTTAACATTTTCTCTTTAATTGAAATGGTGCAAAGTCAGCAATCTCAAATTAGACAAATTGAGGATGAGATGGATTGGATGAGAAGTTAGTTAGCTGATCTACAAGACCACCACAACAAAGAGGATGTTAAAAGCACAACCAAAAACACTCCAGATAGTCCGATGGAAAAAATGTCAATAAACCCACCTTAGTAAGTTATGCCAACTCCATGCAAATGTATTTTGCTTTTTTGTCAATATTGTAGAATCCATAGTAGTAGTAGCTTAAGTATTAGCATCAAGAAGCATAATAGTGAAAGGTGGGAAGATAATTTTTGGATTCTCTTCTCAGAGCTTCATGTTGCTTTTGTATCTCTAGAAAACATGTTATTCTTACATGGATTCTTCTACCACCTAACACAGAGTTAATAAGAAGAAGAAGAAGAAGAAGAAGTTATTTTAACATCCACGAGGCTAAATATAGCCTATGGGACAGATTACTTCTCTATCTGGATCTTGTATTAGGCCCTTTTCCTATGAAGTTTCACAATAAACTCTCCCAACTTCTTGACAAACCCCTCTCTGAATAGATTATCCCATGAGCTAGCTGCCAAAATATTTGCATAAATTTCCCTGTTGTCTTTGAAGGACTCACATTCTAAAATGAAATGCTTTTTTGTTTCCACTTTTCCAGAGGAGCGAGAAATACATACTCTTTCCTTCCACACTTCTTTTGGCCTTTTCCAACACTCTTTTTCACAACAAAGTTGATGAGAATTAGTCTTAATTGAGCAATAAGAATTTTGGCTCTCCAAGAAATATTGGCCCCTATGTCCACTTTTTGTTGATAATTATGAGTGAGATTAAATTCTTCAATATAATACTTTTTCTTTCTCCCTAACTCATTCTTCCAAGTACATTTGTGGAACTTATTCATAACAAAATATTTTATCTCTTTACTATTTGTGGGACACATGCTAAAGCAAATGCCCCATTTGCTAAACCATTTGTTATTTTTCCACATCCAAGTCTTCTTTCTTTTGCACAATATGTCATTAAACACAACCTTAGGCCATCCTCCCTCTTCCATTTGCTCATTTTTTTAAAAATACCTTATGACCTGCACCATAGCAATTACTTCAATAGGAGCAACCCTTGTTTCTCTTAACAAGATAACATAAGGAATTTGACTTTTAATTTTGAATTTGTTTGTAATCAAAGGCTTTGAATTTTCTCAATTTGTTTCCACCATTGGATGTACTGCTGGCATACTACTGGCCCACATTTTGCAATTGTAGAGGATAACCGAAATCACTAAAAGCCCAAAAAGAGTTAGAGTGGTTTTCCAGTCCCATAACTCTGCATCTCTACACCTATTTTGAAAAGCATAAAATGCTTTCCAACCCCTCGAAGTTCTTTTCTTTCTACATCCATCCCAAAATAGTTTTTTGTTGAAGTCAATGCCAAGGTATTTATAGAAAACCTTCATAATTGTTGTAAAAAAATATTAAAAATTTTTTGTAATTTAGTTAGTTTTTTTTTTTTTAAGCAAAAATGTTTTAATTTATATGACTTTTATTAGTTTTAATTAATTACTTTTCTCATTTTCTCACAATTTCAGAAATGAAAACATAAATATTCATATGAAAAAAAAAATTATATTAATTTTTTATATTTTTTAATAAATTATAACCCATATACAAATTTATATATATTTTTAAAATACATATTTTTTACCTAAAAACAATATTAATAAATTAATTTTAAATTTTAAAATAATATGAATAAAATAAATTAATAATATTTTTTTTGTTTTGTTTCGTAAATTTTATTTTTACTTAATTACTTTTTTCATCTTCCCGCAACTTCTGGAAAAATCAATATTAATGAAGTTAGAAAAAATAACATTTATAACATATTTTTTAAGAAAAGAATATAATAAGTCATCGGGTAAAAGTTCATATATTTTTTTTCCAAGAATTTAGTAATACTACAGACGAGATTACTTCATTCATGTTCCCACAACTTCTGGAATGAAAAAATAAATATTAATAAAGCTATTTTATATATTATATATGAGATTTAATAATAATACACAATAGTGGATGGAAAAATGAAAAATATATATATATATATATATTTTTGGAAAAGAATGTGATAAATTATGTTTTAATTTATTTATTATATGTGATTTAAAAATAAAAATAAAAAAATTTGGAGGTTTTTGGACATATTTTTGGTTGAATTTGTTTAGAATTTAGTTGGAATTTATTGGAATAAGAAGTTTAAGTTTTTTTTTTAATCTTGTTTCCATCATTTTTTGAAATGTTAAATTTTTATATATAATAAAAATCACATTTGAAACAACAAAAAAATCACAAATTAAATAATTTTTTTCACTAGGCCAAAAACTCTTTAAGCTATAATAATTAATCAATACCACATCACCCATCTAAAAATTTATGTTTTCTAAAAATATGTAAAAATTATATATGAAAATGAATTTAAATGTATATTAATTAATAAATTTAAATTTATAACACACATATATATATATATTACAAATTAAAAATAAATAGAATATAATGTTTCTCAAAATATAATGTAGTTCAATTGCCTATCTAATATAACATGTTGACATAGGAAAAAAATAATAAATCATCAATAATGCAAAAAGCTTTAAACTTGCAGGAAATTCAAAGACTAATAATGTTTCCGTGGCAAAGTAGCTTTGGAACATGAATAATATCTTAGAAGGACCAATTTGAATTGACTGGCCATGGCCTACAATAAATCTAATAATAATTAAAGCTTCTTATACAGAAGAAAACACCTTTGACCTTTTCATTGAATCCGCAATAGTGTGCTTCACTTTATAGAACATTCTTGAAATTTTGTTATATAGTACTTATCACCTTTTTATAAAGTTAAGTAAATTGAATTTGGATTAATTACAAATCAATCCACTTCTCTTATATATTAATCAAATATATCTTTTTTTCATATTTTTTAAAATTTACTATATTGGTAGTTAAAAAAAATCATGTTTTTAAATTTTTTATTGATATTATTTTAAATTGAAATTTACACTTAAATCCAAAGATTAGTTGTACATTATTCATCAATAATTTAGGTTGTATGAGCTTACTAATAATGATTTTTTATTTTTTTTCTTCTTTATGGGGACAAAGATATAAATTATATTATTGAAGAGAATTTTTTTAATTTTAATATTTAATTTAAGTGTATTCCAATTATTTTATGTTTGTTTTTTATATAATTGATATAATTTTTTCCATATTGTAAATTTTTTATTTAAATTACATTTTTGAAAATAAGGCAACTCAAGTTTAAAATTCTAACTTTTAATTTCTATATGACTTTAAATATTTTCATATGTATTACATATCATATCAATTAGAGAGATGTGTAGGTGTTAGATGTAAACAATTTTTAAATTCGTGTTTTTTTGTATTGTAATTTTGTTTGTATTAATGAAATTACTAATAATTTTTTAGATTAAAAAATCATATTATTAATAAAATACCAATAATTTTTTGATAAAAAAAACATAATATACATATCACATTAAAATGATGATGATGATTAATGCCCACATAGAGAAAGTAAGAGATTAATTGAGAATTTTAATATTATATATAAAAAGAAGGGAAAGATGCATTTGCTCAGTGAACATGTCAAGAAGGTTGCTACTATGACAAATATTGTAGAAATGAGAATGGATGTGAGAAAGTGCTTTTCATCTTCAAGAAGGTTGATGGTATGACAAATGTTCTGAAAATGAGAATGGATGTGAGTAAGAGCCAAACAATCCAAGAGAAAGTGCTTTTCTTCTTCAATCCTCTATAGCACAATTGAGAGATTCTTTCATCCAAGGTATTTTGGGAATAGAAAGCTCATGGAGTTATTTCTTATCTTTTTAATGTTCATTTTCCTATTAGCACTGGTAAAAGATAGAGATATAATTGTGATTAGCCAGAGTGAGGTTGATCACCTCCTTATAATACCTTAGCTTCCTTTTCCCCTCTAACTCCTTATCATCCCACAATTTTTCCTTAAATTTGGAAGTAATAGTATTTCTAATATTATCTTTATTTTCCAAGATGATCTCCTCCTTTATCCCCCAATGGTTGAGCCAACATTGGGCATGCTTGTGCCAACCTAGCTTGAGTCAGAGGTGGGGGTTTTGGATATAGTTAGAAGCAATTATGGGGAACCTCCTGATTTCCATGTTATAAAGCTCCTTCTTATAGATTAGATAGAGAAACATAGCCATGCTTTCAATGGTGGTCTGAATAAGGTTTCCAAAACTTGTAGTTTCATATTTTATGGAAGATTGAATACAAATAGGTTCTAACATAAGAGAAAATTTTCAAGTCAACGATCCTATATATTCATTATTCAATCCAAATTTTCATGAAGTCTCAAGTGGATAATTGCTCAACAAGCCATAAGAGGAATTCAACAAGTTAATATTGAAGTTCTTCTCATCAAAGAAAACATCTCTCCTACAAATAACCCCTTATGAATGGATAAATTATGTAGGCCTTTGACTCTTTAGAGTATTCCATAATAATATAAACATGACTATTTGAACCCAAATTCTTTCTCTTATCATTTGGAATTGGATCCCACACTGCATATCCAAATTCTCTTCGATGCAACTTTTTTTGAGGACTCCCTCTTATTGTATTTCTCAATAGAGGTTATGTTCATTATCATTTTGGTCAGAATCAGATTCAAAAGATAGTTTTGAGATTCAACCCAAAATCTAGTTGACATATCTTTGGTTGGAAGAAAACACCACGCCATTTCGACCAAGGTGTGATTATTTCTTTAAGAAACACCATTTTGTCAAGGTGTGTAAGGTATTTCTATATAACAAGAGATATCATTTTGTGATAAAGTAATTTTCAAAATATTCCCACATAATCTCCTTCATTATTTGATCTCAAACATTCCATAGGTAAATTGCATCATTTTTCATATAATTCCCTAAATTTCTTAAAATTTTCAAATACACGATCCTTATTATTCAAGAAATATTCCCAACTATGAAAGTAAAGGCATAAGTTTTACTTGTTTAGAGTGATAGCTTGTTTAGGCAGCATACATATTTATGGATAAGTTCTATCTGAGTTTTTTATTCTCCATGTTGTCCTAATTTCAAATATAAGTTGGTGATGCCTTCCTACCATTGACCTTTCACATGCATCATCAGGGGGGAAATTGTAGGTAGTTTATCAACCATTGTCATGTTTTACCATCAACCTCATACTTTGGAAATTCAAAATGTCCAATTATTTCATGCCAATTCCTACTACAATCATCAATATTTGTTGTGAGAGAAGTATGTCCTATATATTTGCTTTTCTTTATGATCAAGAATAATATTAGCAAAAACAATGAAGTCATCATGTATATATATCACCACAAATCAATCTAGGAAGATTTATACATTCTTGTTAGTCTTAGTTAGTTGGTGTATAAATAACATATGATCTCAACAACCTACCACTTCCCCACCCCAAAACATTCTCAATATATTGCTTTTACCATGCTTATTCTCACCCATCAAGTCTTAGGTATATATTCTTCCATCTCTTTAAGATATATCTTTAATCACTTTTGATTAGTTTCAGTTCCTTCTTCCTTTGGCACTACATCATTAATCAAACACTTTGATAAGGCATATCACTTCTCAAACCAAAAAACACATTAAAACATACATGTCTCATTATCCAGTATCATCTTAACTTGTGTCACCTTCAGGATGCATGTAAGTGTGCCTTAGGTTTTTATGCCTCATGCTATCATGGACATACATGTAATTGTAATATGGTTCATGTTACTACTAGAGTTCCCTTCCACTCCAAACCTTCCCTCCATATTCGAGAATTAATATGGCCTCAATCATAAGGCATATTTTAAGGCTACTTTTGTAATTTCATAGGGAGAATTTTCTAAATTCACATGGAATATTCGTATAATTTTTCATATATCTTGGTACTTTTTGTGTAGAAAAATTGGAGGAATCAACATGTAGGGCCTATTTTTTAATGGCGGGTCCTAGTTTGGAAAATTGGGGTCTTGAACATTTTAGATCAATTTTGAGGCATGAAATTATACTTGTTGGTGTTTCAGTGCCTTGAACTGTGTACACACCCTCATTGTTGATCCACATAGTGATACCTTTCTTATGGTTAAAAAATCAACCCAATTGGATCTTGTATGAAAAATTTATGCCTCCCGCAAGTTGACCTACCTTGTTGACTGACATGGTACGAGTGGATGTCAAGTCAGCCCCCCATTGCTCACACATGTGGGGCTATCCATGTTTGAACTTTCAATAATATTTTAAAAGATTCAAGACCTTATCATAATTAAGGGTTAAGGAAGTCAAAACCATACCCCTAGATGGGCATTGTGTCATGTTAAATATCAAGTTGCTTGGAGGGGAAGGGGAGCCATTCTTTAGCACTATATCTTGTTCCATAATTGAGAAAAAAAATTTGGAGTAGTATTTTATGAGCATACCAAAAGAGGAGGAAGATCTTGTAGCAACGTTCAAGCCACAGTGTCAAAAGGTAATGCCATAGTGAGTTCCCATTCTTTTGTATGTGCATTTTATTAACTAAAGGAAAGAGTGAAGAGGATATACCTCACTTTGTAACAAGTTTTTATCTTATATTAAATTTCCCAAGATAAATTTGGTGTTTGTTTGCATGGATGGTGTGTTTATGTTCCTATTATTTCCATTTCTTATTTCAAAATCGAGTAGTCTTTAGTGCGACTTTTTGAAGGCTTTTACGGTGTAATTTCTCTAAATTCCGGCAGGAATTTATTGAAAAGAGAAGTTTGATTGATAACTTTGCACAATCGAAGTGCCCTAGAGGTTTTTGAGGGTGATGAATTCATATATAGAGTCAAAAAACCAGTTTGACTAATAAAAACCAAGATTTTACCTCAAAATTTTTCACCGGATTCCGGCACCTAAAACTTCAAAAAGTCGCACTAAAGACAACTCCTTTCAAAATTTTCATAAATTTGAACAAAGCTAATATATAAATAATTTGGGATCTAAGGAAATTTAATTTTCATAGTGTAAGATTTTAGAATATTATAAAATATACTGTTCTAAATTTTTCAAGTGGAATATTCATAATAATTTATGGATGAAGGGCCCATGGAGTAGGCGATGATTAACTTCATCGATACCTTCATATTCTTTTTTTTACCCCTTTTTCATCTATGCCTTAGTCTATTAACAATTTCAAACTCTTTTTAGAATCTTATTTAAGTAACATCTTCCATATTAGAATATGCTTTTAGGGTATCTGCCTCCTTTTAATTAATTCTTACATTTTCATGTACAACCTTATGGTTACCAAAGACCTTAATCTAACCTTTAGAATATGTGCATTTTTTTCTATAATGTAGGTTCATAGATAGCATTAGCATGATTATTAGTAATAATTTTTGTATGGATAGGGAACCTCTTCATCTTCCACCCAAACATTAACCCTCAAGCCTACAATTTTTTTTCCTTAAAAACCTATTAGCTTCCATGTTCTCACGGATTCCTTGCCTTGGAAACTCCCTTCCTATCCGAGTTTAGAAAACCTCTTAACATGTGGCCTCTTTTCTTTCATTCATGTTTATATCCCATGATTTAGAATGATGTGATTGCTAACCTCTTACTTTATTTTCCTTCAACACTTGTCATAGGGTTATATATATCAATTCCAATAGCTTGTGTATGTCTTTGTCCATAATTTTGACTCCCTTTTTCCTTACAATGTTGACATTAAATTTTTACTTAGCATCAATCAAGGAGAAGTAGGAAACATCACTAGCTCATGTGTGTAGGTGGCATTTAGTAATCCATTAATTTAAAACACAAATTGGTATGCCAATAATTACATGTTTTGTTTTTTTTTTTTGAGGAAAAATCCTGGAAAATCCACCCAAAGGGATCAAATCTCGTTGGCTTATTAGAAAATCCTAACGTCGAGGGTGTGAAGGAGAATTGACCCTATGACCTCCCATTAGCAAGGTGATTTAGCAATGAATACTCGACCGATTGATCCAACCCTCGGGGCTAATAGTGACATGTTGGATTAGCGAAAGCAAGGTGTCATTAAATCCCCCATTAGGTTTCAAGTCTTACCTTGCACAAGGTCATGTTTATGCTCCTACTTATTTTGCAATAGTACTTCCAAAGATGGTTAGGGTAGGGTGTATTTTTTTGAAAAAAATGGTGTAACAAATAACCCATAGTCATGGTATAAGCTTAGCCAAAGGCTTGCTTTCATAATTCAATGCACATGTGCTCATGTTGAATGAGAGCATCCACCAAAAAAGAAATTTATAGCCTCTAAGAAACTCTTCAAATACTGAATTAGTTCATTAAGACCCCATGTTTTTTCAACATAGTTATAGAAAAATAGAAGTCATATGAGGTCACCATAGAGAATATACTTAAGCATTACTTGAATAAGGAAATGTTTTAAAAGTCAAAATCCATGTTCCTATCTCACATCAAAACATTTAGACCCCGTGTTTTTTCAACACAATTATAGAACAATAGAAGTCATATGAGGTCATCATAGAGAATACCTTATTAATTAAGCGTTAATTGAATATGGAAATGGTTTAAAAGTCAAAATATATGTTCCTATCTCACATCCAAATATTTATATGGAGATGGAATTGTAGAAACTAGAATAAGACATACACATGCCACCCAAAAAAAGACTTAGGATACTAGTCATGAGAAATAACAAGGCAATGAAAAATATCTAATAAAGTCCTATAAGGAGAACATATTTAGCTATGAATCTAACAAGCATTGTAACCTCTAACAAATAGTAGACTATAATGATGAACCGTTTGTCAAAAAACAATTAATTCATAGATAGGAGGAAATCTAGAACATAAACACCCATGTTGTTTAAATAATTGTGGGCTATTTATATTCAAGAAACTCATACTTTTCACTTCAACCTTTCCAAAGAAACATCATCATCCAATCTCTCTCTAGAGGAGATCTAAATTTGATAGGTCAATTTGTGGGAGACAAATAACTTCCACATATGAATTCTAATTAATGTGATTTTGACACCATTAGAAAGCTTTCAATGTGTAGAACAATATTTAGGGGATGTGAGCTATGATATTTAAGTTTCAACCTCCCAAAAATGTATTTTGATGCTTCTTTTTTTTTTCCACAGGAAAAATCGTAAATTTATTATGAGATAAAAAAATTACATGTAACATTAGCTGAAAATATATGTCAATGACCAGCCATGGCTAGTGTTCAGAAAAAAAAATAAAAAAATCATTAATATACAATGGGGAGAGAAAACTATGTTTTTCTCCCGTTCTTCTTTTCCACCTTCCGCCATGCTCCTTGAGATGACGTGGGGGAGACGAGGGCGAGTTGATTGTCTATTTTAGTTGTTCCAACATCCTTGTTCGAGTCCGAAGTATCTGAAGAGTGTTTCCGTTTGTTCCCACCATTTTCTGTTACTTCTAGTACCTTTGTGGGCGGGTCCTAGGTTGTGAGTGTTTCAAAAGGATCCTGATCTTCTTTTTCTTGTGCATCCAGAACAATGGTTGACTGCTTGTTGCCATCTGTGGTGGGTGCTTCCTCTTCTTCCTCTTTTTCCTCCTTTGTTTCACATGGGGGGTATTTCCATCCTTTGGGTGCATTTTCGGCTCTCTTCTTTCTTCAGTTGTCTCTCTTCGCTTCAGGACAGGTGTTTTGAAGATGACCAGTCTGTCTGCATACTCTACATCTGAAGGTTGTATTCTCATAGTCTATGTGCTTCATCCATTTTTGTTGTTTGTGTAACAACTGTATGCTTTCTGGCAGTCCTTTGCTGAGATCTACTTCAACACATATACGTGCGAAGGTGAAGATTCTCTCCTCCAATCTCTGAGTATCTATTTTTATGTACGCCCAATGACATTCCCATTACCTTGAAGGACACTATCACTCCAAAAATGTAGGGGAAGATTATATAGCCTGACCCAAACCGACATTCTGGAGACAACCATTGAGTTAACATCAAAATCCAGGAACCATGGGGTGATGTAAAGTCCCGTAGAACCCCAAAACCATGGACCCTCCTGTAGAATGTAGTCTCTGATTTCTGAATGTTGAAATTTAACTATAAAGAAGCCTTTTGAACAGAGATGTATTTCGCACTCCATAGTCCAATTTTTGAATATCCATTGGATTAGGTCCATTGGTTTGGGCCATAAGCTATTGAAATGGTAGATAAGTGCTTGAGCCTGATAAGTATTGCGATGATCATCAATATCAGGTGTATCTATGGCCAGTTAAGGAGTGTGATTCAACTGCTGTACTATGTAGGGCCTAGGGGCATTTCCCTCTGGTTCTGTTGAGGAATCTTGTTTTTTGTTCCCCTGCAATATCTTTTTGAAGGAGGGTCTAGTGTTGTTTTGGTCCTGTTTTGAGGTGCTGCCTCCCCTTGCTCCACTAAAACTTTTAGTTTTTCCTCGGTCCCCTGCTCCTCCCCCTCACAACCGTAGATTGAGGATAATGGTGGAGCCAAAGATTATGGAGTAATCCTTTGTAGTTTTGTGGTTTTGCAAAGCTCTACCTTCATATATCAGTGATTGTAATGGTACTGGTGTGTTTTCCAGTTTGAGGTCTATCACCTATTCTGAAGCAACTGTCCATAATAATTTATTTTCCCCAACAGGGGGTTTTAATAAAAAAATGAAAACTGTTTGTAGTTACCCGATTCATGGTTCCGGTTGTCGTTTTGTATTCACCCGCCAGTAACGCTTCTGGGTATTTCTATGATGGGGGATTCCAGGCAGGCGCAGGTATCGGGAGGCAGCGCAGTGTGACCTAAGAAACCCGCAGCCATTTATTCAATCCAGAAAAGGAGGCCCGCAACCACCGAAAGGTGTAGGGTGCTGTGAAACCCAAAAGCTGCTGCCATAGGTACTCCACGTTGAGACCCTCTGAGGTCAGTCCAGGGGGACAAACATTGTGCTGCGCAATTGTGTTTTCAGGTGCCGGCAGCACGATGCTCTGGAGCAACAGAATGTGAGGGTCGTCTCCTAGTAATGCCACTGCCGCAGTCTTCTCAGGTGATATCCCTTCATAGCTGGGGCTATATTTGTGGTGCCGCAGTGAATAATCGATGCAGCAGAGGCCGATTTGCAGTCGCCCATCCACTATTTTCTTGTAGTAGGCCGCCGCCGCATAGGTAAGAAGTTTTGGACAGGGAACCCTAACATCACCGCTCGCCATCGCTCCTTTTTACCCTCATTTACAATCTTTTTGATGCTTTGAATTGGTTTTGGAAGTTTTTAAACCTCCCAAAAATGTATTTTGATGCTTTGAATTGGTTTTAGAAGTTTTTAAACCTTCAAAAATCACAAGTACCCCCTAAAATGGGTCTTACAAACCAATTATTCCAATATTTCCACTAGAAAATTACCAAAATAAGTAACCAATTATATAAGTTTCATTCTGGATTGAAATCTATATGATAAAATTGTGATTGCTTATAGAAAAAGTTTAATTATAGTCATTAATTTTAAATTAATATAAATTTAGATATATTAATCATTTAAAACCAAAACCAAAATAAAAATGAGAGACAAATACACATTAAGTTAACATCTAAATGCATATCATTTTCATCCATGCATAAAATCAATTACTTTCTTTAACTTATTATATTTCAACTTGGCACATGCAATCCTTAGAAGCTTAAGCTGGAATTGGAGTATATACTCTTGGAACATAAGGGCCCACTTTCCTCTTATAAGGCCCGTATGGATGTAAGTGTAACCTATTGTGTTTGTAAATCATTCTTTGACGAAATCCTTTCTTCCTATCCCCATCCCTATCCTTGATGGTCCCATCCCCTTGATTTTTGTGCCTTTAGTATTTATATATATCCTTTCATACGCTTGCCTGCATGCACAAGGAACTTAATTTTTAAGAGAGAAAAATAATCACATAGGGGTCTATTTAAAGGCTATGGAGGCCAATAAATAGTTTACTTCTATGTGTGTTCCTGAGCGTTGAAGAAATAAAACAAATGCCAGCTTGAAACTCTAATTCTTTCAATCATAGGCCATGTCTACTTGTTCCTCACTTAGTTTCTTGACTCTCCCAACTCAACCCAACCCAACCCCTTTTCTATAAATCTATTCCCCAATCATAAGAGACTTTAGGTGATATCTTGGTTCAAGAGAGTGTGACTCATCAATTGAAGAGTCTTTTTTTTCCATTATGTGTCCATAACACAAAACACACGTGTATAGGCACCCAAGGACCAAGTGTGTACTCAGCTACAAACAAAGAATTAATGATGGCAGAGATGCCATTGATAGTGAAATTCCACAATAAGAAGCAACAAGTTGTAACATTCCATGTTGGCATGTTATGTTATTATTAGGGGAGGGGATCCGGGGATTCTTCCACAAATCTACTACTCTACGTAATGTAAGATTATATTATAATAATTCAAACCCCAACATAAAAAAACATATGTGAAAGGCTAAGAATGAATAATACACGTAACAAGGAGAGATTTAAATGCGATCAACTACTCATGGAAGCTGTAAACCCCTTGTAATATTATTATACTATTATTGTTAATTATTTCCCGCGTGTAAGAAGGGTATAAGACGATGAAGAGCAGCTCCCTGTCTTCATCCAGATTACACGTCCGCGTTTGAATTCCCCGCATGTTGGTCATTCTTGTCCCCCTCTTTCACTGGTATCCCCATTACAAAAATGGGGTGGGCTGGCTTCACGTACACAGGGGGGCTGTGCTTAGCTTGTGGCGGTCGAAACGACTATCGATGATTTTACTTATTTAACCCCTAACACTAATATTTTAATCCTTCGCCTAGGTACGATTCAGGGAGGATCACTCGCTGTCACTATTGGTTTTACACCCGCGGTCCCGAGCTGGTCTAACTGTGTTCTGTTATGTTATGTTACCTCCGTCACCCCTCTAACGACCCCTCACTTCTTGCTGGCTTTGAAATGACGTTTCTCAACCCTTGTCCCCCCTCTCCTCAGCTCTCCAAACCTTTCATGTCTGAGAAGGTTATAAACACGACGGGTTTGGCCTAGATAAAGCAAGGAAGCGGATCGTCATTTGTTTGTCAGGTGCGATTTGATTGATTGTAGGGCCATTCACCTTTGGGTTTGCTTCCCAATATATAAAATACAATACCAGGCCGAGGTGAGAGCAACTTACTTTTGACCGCACTCTACTAATTTCTTTCAAAACCCCATCCACCTGCATTCTGCTTCTCTGTTGTTGCTACTGCTGCTGCTGCTGCTGCTGCTGCTTGGTGTTGAATCAGTTGCTTGCCATGGCCGCTGCTAGCCTTAACACGCACTCGTTCTTCTTCTTCTTCATCACACTCGTTTCCATGGCCGCCAAAGTGTAATCAAAATCCAAAGCATTAAAACGTTTGGGTTTGGGTTTGGGTTTGGATTTGGATTTGCTTCCAATCCACGAGGGGCCGCCCCCTCCCCCAGATATCTGTGCACCCTCCCTTTGGTATTGGTGTTGGCCTTGGCATTCGCATATACACACACCTCTTAGTGTTGTAAGTAGTGCAGTGTTAGTGTGTTCTTGTGTTGTGGATCTATCCGATTCCGAAGGATGGGGTCGGTGAACAATTGGTTAGGGTTCTCACTTTCCCCCAATATGACGGTGGAGTTGCAGGATTCGAGCCAGTCGCAATCGGCGTCGGCTGTTACGGTGGCAACAAGCAGCATGGTGCATTCCAGTGTGGGTGACCCGGGCAATATGAATATAGGGTTCGGGAGCAGCAGGGATTGCTTTTCTCATAATGCTCCCCCGCCGCCTCCTCCTATGCACATGCATATTCCCCCGGAAATGACTCTCAGGTCTGATGGCTCGCTCTACATTCTGGACTCCATCAACCGCTCCCAAAACGAAGGTGGGTATTTCAACCCCATTTCCAGACCCAATAATAATAACAATGATAATACCCATTAGGGCTTGTGTTTGTTTTGAAGGTATTTGTCTTGGTATGAAGAATAATTTCTGATTTTGGGCATGGTGGTCCTTTACAACTTGATTCAGAACAACTCACTTACTACTGACAAAAGTTCTGTATTGTGTAAAGACATCATTCATTTTATTTGAGTGCAACTGCAGCTCTAGTACTATTAGGAAGATTCGCATGGCTTTATTATACGAGTGCAATAACATTAGTACTAAATAGTCGTAGGATCCATTCTGAATGTACTATGGAGACAAAGATACGGGTTGCTAGTATTTGTTGCTAATATATATATATATATATATATATTGTGTTTTTGTAGATTGGCATCTCAAGAACCTGGAGCAAACGAGGAGCATGCAGGATGCTGCCGAGTCTCAGCAACATTTGATCAGTGCAGATCTTTCAATGTTAGTTGGAGGCAGAAGTGATCACATGTGTTCTGATGCGCGGTATGATCACAGCATGATCTGCCAGAGTACTAGTAACAATAATAGGCGGCATGATGGTGAAGGCCCCAAACTTGAGGATTTTCTCGGTGGCGCTTCTCTAGGAGGGGGTGGGCAGTACTCGGAGAGCAGAACCAGCGAGATCTCACAGCAGCAGCAGCCAGGTGGTGCTAACTTAAACGACATGTATGGCACCGGGGCGCCGTCTTTCAATGATGGCGATATGAAGTCGAGTTTCATGTCGGATTCTGCTCGGCTGAATTGCTTCCACGCTTTCGACATTGCGGACTCGGAATTGTCGGCCACTAATTCTTCAAAGCGTTCTGACGATCAGCACAGCATCAAGGCCGAGTCCTTGTCTGGTGTCAGTGCCATACACAGCTTGAATCTCCGTGATTCATATGACCACAACTCTAATGAATACATATTCCCTGAGTGCACCTTGCAACTCCCACAAACATCTGGTGTCCACAATAATAATATCAATGGGCTCTCTATGATCAAGACATGGCTGAGGACCCAACCCACTTCTTCATCTGCAGAGAGCAAGATGACTAATACAGTCAATACCAATTATGGTAATGCAGCTTCATGTTCAACTATCACAACAACTACTGCAACAACAAATCCTGAGCAGCAGCCAAAAGAGGGCATGGATGCACTCACAAATATTCAAACTTTAAAGCTCTCCATGAGTCCCACTTCTCAGTCCAACACTTCATTAGCCATTGTTCCAGCTGCCACAACTCAGAATGGTACCCTAGACACATCTTTGTCTGATAGCAAGAAACGTCTCATCCCAGAGAAACCCACTACTTCAGAACCAGCTATAAGAAAATCCATAGATACATTTGGACAGCGGACTTCAATATATCGTGGAGTCACCAGGTAATCTAGTAATTATCTGAATGTATTTGATCTCATGAGACCTAAAATGGGTTTTGAATATTCTGTTTAACGACCTTGCTTTTATTGCAGGCATAGATGGACGGGGCGTTATGAAGCTCATTTATGGGATAACAGTTGCAGAAGAGAAGGCCAGACACGCAAGGGCAGACAAGGTATAAATTACTAGGAATCCTATTCAACTTTGCATAGTGTTTCAACCATGTTAGATTCTTCTATTTGCGATAAGTTCTGTTCAACATTCTCATGAGCGTACTTTGTATGTCCGGATGTTACCCATATGGACGACACCGATGGCGAATCTACAGTGTATTTGGGTGAGCATCATTCTCTATGTTTCTTCTGTAGATAATTGCTACATATGTGGATTTTTTTTCATGTTCTCGTTTTTCATTTGCTACTGGTCGTTATCACAGCTTAGCATTGTGCGAAATAACTCGTTTTTAGTTTGGTAATTGATATGTTTTTGTGAGTAACAATGTTGCACTCTGCGAGTCTATACTAAAAACCAAAAACCAGTCTAATACAACAGCTTTTCTCGCCTCTTAGGACTGTGAAAGAGCTGATTTACTTCCTGTAACAATATCCAATGCCAAAAAATCTTTGATTTACTTCCTGCAACAATACCCAGTGCCAAAAAAAACTTTGATTTACTTCCTGCAACAATATCCAATGCCAAAAAAACCTAAAAAAGCTTTGTTGGTGGAGTAGGAATTTACTAGATCTAAAACAACTGATTAAGCGTGATGTTCATTGCCACTGTGAATGTAACATACATATATATCATAAAATGCTTTTCGCTATCTGGAACTGATAAATGCACTTGTTGATTTTGCAGGTGGATATGACAAAGAAGAGAAGGCAGCGAGAGCATACGATCTTGCAGCTCTGAAATACTGGGGTCCAACAACCACCACCAATTTCCCTGTATGAAATCGTTCTAAATCCCACACTTTGATTCCTTTCTTAAAAAAAAATTCAGATCCTGTGGAGTATTTCTTGTATGCTGCACCGGGTTTCGATTTCTCAAGATATGCCACAATGTATTACATGTACAGATCAGCAATTATGAGAAAGAACTGGAGGAAATGAAACACATGACAAGGCAAGAATACGTTGCATCTCTGAGAAGGTACATACATTTCTGATCTTTATCTCCAGAGAATTAGTCTCCGATTCATGAATTTGTATTCTGATCGATCTCATTATTGTTGGTGCAGAAAGAGCAGTGGGTTCTCTAGAGGTGCATCAATGTACCGTGGAGTAACAAGGTTGGTCTCTACATTTCAATAATGTTTTAGCACAAACTCTTGAAAAGTCTCGTGTGTTCTTCAAACTATGGAACTGAACTGTTCTTTCATTTCAATACATATTTGGGCTATCACAAGTTTTAGTTGCTTACATCGTTTTGGTCAATCATATTACAGACATCATCAACATGGAAGGTGGCAAGCAAGAATTGGAAGAGTTGCTGGCAACAAAGATCTATATCTAGGAACATTCAGTAAGCACCATAAATTTTTCCCAAACTGAATGACAGTAATAAAACCAATGTTGTATTAATTGATCTTCTGACAATTTTGCAGGTACCCAAGAAGAGGCAGCCGAAGCTTATGACATCGCTGCCATAAAATTCAGAGGTCTGAATGCTGTGACAAACTTCGATATGAGTAGGTATGATGTTAAAAGCATACTTGCTAGCAGCACATTGCCGGTGGGAGGACATGTTAAACGCATTAAGGAAGCCGAGCCATCAGATCCAAGTGTGGATGGACGCCGAAATGACGAAGACAGCAGTACATTAAGTTCATATGCAACCAGCAATTACAGCAATGCTACTAATTCCAAAACAGGCCATGAATGGCCATTGATTGCATTTCAGAACCATGCAAACCAGCAGAGGGGGGTGTGGTGCAAACAAGAAGTGCAACAAAACCAACCTCAAGATTTCCAAGTACAGTTGCATTCTCTCCATGCCCAAAAGTTTTTCCAACCCTCTGTGATGACAGCCAATGCTACTGTATTGCACAACCTCATGAGCATGCAGGAATCCCCATCTGTGGACAGCAATAGTGCTGGTTCTTCTTCAGGACTTTTCACCAACATTTCAGCTAATAATTTAGCTGGAAGTGGGCTTCTGATGGCAAGTAACACACCATCTATGCATCAATCAATGGGAGCAACTGATAGCCAGACCAATAGGGCTCCTTTTGGTCAAAGTGAACAAGCAACTTTGAAAAACAATTCAGGCTATGAAAGCATGAATTTGTATGGTGATCCATATTCCAGGGGTATTTATTACTTGCCTCAACAGCAGCAGCAGCAGCAACAACAGATAGCTGCAGGTACTGTGAAGACCGGTAACTATGATTCAAATGCTGCTGCATATAACAATTGGATGGCAACTGCACCTGCACAGGCCTTGTCTCAGAGACCTAATGGCCTCACAGTTTGCCACGCCCCCATTTTCAGTATATGGAATGATTCCTAATCAATGTGAAGTATGCAGTGCAGTAATTAACTGGTTGGATTGGAATTTTCATCCTGTCATGGTCATCACATCAATCAGATTAATGTATTGTATGCTTCTTCTGCTACTTCTTCTATAAGTAGAGTGCCTTGACCCCTTTTTGATCATTTTTGAACCGGTCTAAGGCCTTCTCAGGCTTTACTTATTCCTGAACTAAGAAACTTTATACAAATTTCTCGATCAGCAGTCAGAAGTGAATTTTGGTCAGTTTTTATCACTTCTGCTATTATGGAGATGGATTACAGGACCCTCAAATGCTGCTGCTACTTTGGGTGGCAATCGTTTGTATATTCGGCACTTTTTGTATATGCAGATTAATACTCATGTATTTTCTCAACAGTGGAGAAAATCATTGCTGATCTGATTCAACTAACCAACAAACAAACATTACAAACTTTATATGATTTTAGTCAGATTGGTGTCAAATATATATATATCTATATATGCATTGTACAATCACTCATTCTAACTCAAACTCATGATACGCATTCATTTCAAATTGCAGCTTCTCTGGTTTATGGGCTTTTACACTTAATAGCCACAAGTCTCTCATTTTCATGGCTTCTCTCATTCTCTGCAATCTCCTCTGCGTACTTGTGCAATCTCTGAATTAGGTGACAATTGCTCATACAGATCCTTACGAACAGATCGTTTAAATTACGACCCATGATATGATATGATATGGATTGTCGTGGATATACGGTCGTGAATCTAATTACAAAGTTTATATTGTTGCAATGTGGATGTAGTATACTATCACGGTTCTTTTTTCATTTTTTCTCAACTCCCGATTTTCTGCGCCACTGTTTTATCGCTCATTCTCTCTTCCCCTTCATTTGTCTCTTATTCCATGTTTGCCACTGTCTAATGCCACGATGCTTTGAGACTAATTTATACACGTATCTTAAGAATGTTGTGATTTTTAAGAAGGGCGCAGTATTTTAAGTTTTGTTGTGTGAAATGTTATTCCTATTCTTTAAATAGATGTATTGCAAAAAAATTTAATAGTCAAATTGAGTGAGTCACACTTATACATAAATGTATTGCAAAAATTTTAATACTCAAAGAGAGGGAGTGAAGAGAGGGAGTCATATTTACATGTAAAGTGAAAAAAAAAATTTAATAATCAAATTGAGTGAGTCACACTTATATATAGATGTATTGTAAAAATTTTAATGTTTTTTTTAAAAGAGGGAGTCACATTTACATGTAAAGAATTTTTTTTGGATTGTTTAATTTTTATAGTTTCAAAATATTTGTGACATTAACAATTTTTTTGACTTGTTTAATTTTTATATTTGTTTTAAGTTTCAAAATATTTGCTATATTAATAATTTTCTTGATTTTTTAAATGAACAAAATTACCATGATTTAAGTATGTTTTTCTCTTTTAAAATTTTTTATTTTCTTAAAGTCTGATAAGTAAACATTAATTAGCTTCTTTTTTTTTCAAAAAAAAATCATGAGACTACTCAATAGAAATTATTTATTCTGCTTTTTACATAATTTTCACCAAAGACAACAGATCTATAGAGATCTGAACTAACCACACTTAAAAACACAATATATACCTTTAATGATTAAGCCTAGAATTCCAAACAATTAATTTTAAATTATTACCCATTATTTATATATATATATATATATATATATATATATATATATATATATAATAATAATAATAATAATAACTTCTTATGTCCTTAAATTTTGAAAATTTTAAAGTTGTATATCGAGAAAATTTTGAAAATTTCTAATTTAATTAATTTTTAATAATAATTTCCTGATTTACATTAAATAAATAATTACATATTGATTGAGAGTGCAAGCTTCTGTGATTCATAACATTTTAATTATAAATTTTCTGGGAAATCACATCAGAAATTTTGGAAATTATCTTCATGATGAATTATAGTTGATAGTTCGAAATGGGTCGGTTCCAAAATTTCTGATATGATTTCCCAAAAGATTTATAATTAAAATACATATTAATTAATTTTATAATAATTTTATAATATATATTTTAAATATTACATTTAACTAAAATAAATCAATCAATTTACTTCGTTTATAATACAATTTTAATTAAATACATTTTAATTTATATATGACTCACCCACTTTACTCTCTTCACATAACTACTCATTTTAATTTATTCACCTAATCTACGACATCAATTTTTAGCTGATTTGCAGTGTCTCCTTAATTTATTTGGATATAAATGTGAAGATTCACTTAAATATTGGATTTTGAAATTTTGTTTATATATATAAGTTGAAGGATTAGTTGCGAAATTGAGAGTTAAATGTTTGAAGATTGAGAATTATATATATATATATATATATATATATATTCTAATTTTTTTAGAATTATATTATATATATTTTAAAAATTTAAATATAAAATTATTATAAATATTTAATTTATTAAAATTATTTTTAATAAAATTGAATATTAAGTTTATTATTTTTTAATATAATTATGTTGGAAGTCAAATTTTGTTGGAGTTATTAAATTGAGAGGATTCCTGTTATGAAATGAATAGTGAAAATTTTATTTATATTTAATATTAGAAAGGTGTATATTGTTTAATAAAAATATATTTAAAAAATAAAAAAAATTTCAATGGTTACATTAACTTATTTTAATTTCAAATGCGGAAATAAATATAGAAATGTTTTTATAATATTTTAAATTAAATATATATAAAATTTGCGAATAAAATTTATAAAATTTGTGAATTAAATTTATATTTGATTTATTAAAACATTTAAACCATTGTGTTGTAAATATTATAAATGAAAATGATATAAATTTAAAATTAATTAATATTTTAAATAAATATTTCAAGAATTTTTGCCTACTAGGTTTTGGATTAACAATGAATGAGTGCATTGTTAAAGTACTCCTTGCGATATGTCACCAGTTGAAATCTCCTATGGGTGCTTACTTAAAAAAAACATTTCAAGAATTTTTATTATTAATGTTTTGGAGAGGGACTCAATGTATTTGTTGGATGCTATGACTTTGGCCCAATGCCTCTACAACTTGTGATGTATTCTTTATATATTGTATCTATTCGGTGTTAATGGGTTTAGTAAGGAATCTAGGGATGGTGAGCATCCCGGGAGTCGATTTTTGATGAAAAATTGTTTTGGCCTCTGCATATATTTTCAGATCCCGGTATTTGGAATAGATTTGGAGGTTTTCCTTGCTCATCGAACTATAAGTGGAACCCTCTTCTAGAGTCTTAGTGTAGGCATAAGGTAATATGGCATTTTTTATCCGGTTTGTTCTAAATTTTTAGTTTTTGCTACATCTAGTTGGTTTATTTGGGATTTCTAGCTCTCCTCTAGTTGTATTGGTGGTTATAATTCTCAAGGTTGTGGAGCATAGTGCATAATATGCGGCTTTTGGGTCTTAGAGATATTTTGTTGTTGAGGAGGTGTGACTTGGAAAGGGAGTTACAAGGTGGTATTTTTTTCGAACTACCCTCTCCATCTTGTCTATTGTCTAGAAGGTATTGCATTTCATTTCCTTTGGTTCAAGAGTTCTCAATATTCCCTTTGCTATGGGATATTTTCATGTTGTATTATCATGTTCGATTAGGTTTGCAGTGTTTCCGGAGTAGTTTAATATTGTGGTATGTTTGGAAAACTCTTCCCCTTTGTTTTGCCTATAATGACCCAGAGTTTAGAGCTTATTGCAGAGTGAGAAAAGGGGTTGTCGGGAAAGGGAAATCAAGTTCACATTACCATGAGGCTTTTGGCTAGGTTGAGGCCGTAGATCCAAACCCATTCAACCCACCTAGCCCTCACAAATCTGATCCTGGACATGAAAAACTTGGTATTTGGTTCAAAAATCTCAAAATTCTCTTGGAACAGCCTAGTAGGGACACACAAGATGATGAAAATGTGGTCATTTCCTTCATTATTGACCTCCATAGAATTCAGTAGAACATGTAGGACATATTAGAAAATCTACAAAGGGGGGCAATGACATCTTTAGAAAAATTTGGACCATTTGGAAGGTAGATTAGCCCACATGGAAAAGCATGTTCACTATGAGTTTCAACCTCTACCATCACCTGGTTTAGGATTGGACAATCCAACTATGGTAACATTCAATGCATAATGGCTCCTAATTACATTCTGATTTTGCTAGTGTCTTGGGCTTATTCCATTTTTGCTTCTGGATGGAAAAGAAAATCTACCAATGTGATATCTTTTCTAGTAATTACCTATTGCCCAAAAGATTTGGTAAAAGTGAGTTCGACAGGTTATTGGTAAAATGTGATCAATAATGTAATCTTTATATTTGAATGAAAAACTTTGATTTACAATATATATATATATATATATATATATATATATATATATATATATATATATATATATATATATATATATATAGATCCATATGAACTTGTTGATGGTGCTAGATGCCGCCAACATTGTAAGGGGATCTCCCCAATGTGAAGTCCTAACTAGACCTCACACTAATAGTTGTAGGAGTCCCATCTAGTATGAACTTGTTGATGGTGCTAGATGCCGCCAACATTGTAAGGGGATCTCCCCAATGTGAAGTCCTAACTAGACCTCACACTAATAGTTGTAGGAGTCCCATCTAGTCTGTTAGTGTCAGAATTTGCATTCTTCCATCAGTGATCAAAATCACTATTTTCATATTCATTTTAGGGGTCCACTCAGTTTTTTTTATCATTCCACTAGGTCATGCAAAAAAAATTCACTCACTGATGGTAGCCCTAGTCATAAAGCCTCACTCTCCCTCAAAAATTCACATTTGCTGGCCCACCTTCACGTCTTGCTAAGAATAAATCAGTCTTGAAAGCTCATTTCACTATGTCATTATGTCAGTTAAAGTCAACATGGAGTCTGGTCATTCAAGGTCCATTTAGGTCACTAGGTTCAATAATACTCCATTTCATCTCAATAAGGTCAGCAAAAGTGTGAGAGTGATTGAATAATACTTATTTATCATTTGAAGAAGATTTTTCAGCATGTAAATATGATTTTTAAAGGTTGTAATTATGGTCTCAAAGGATGATTTTCATACCAAAGTGTAATTTTATTCAAAACAGAGATGTAACTTATTTTTATTTTTTATGTAATTTTATGCTCATTATATGTAACAAGTATCGTCCCAAGTTTCCAACTCAAACTGATATGCCAAACCGAAGATCAACAAATTCAAAATGTAAAGAGTGCCAAACTCCAGCACATCAACCCGCAAAGAAGAAAATCAAAATGAAAAAGGTATTCAGAAAAGTTTTCAAAAGTGAAATGAAACATTATAAAAGTGGGTTTTGAATCAAAATATCAATTTCATTCAAGTGTTAAAGCCTTCATGACATCAAATTCAAACTCATTTGTCTCCTACCATCGTTGAGCACACTCCAAGAGGGTTAAATTTTGAGTTTCTGAGCGAAAATTTGCAAAAAACAGAGCAGGGGGCACACTTTCTTCTGTGAGGGCGCACTTTACCAGAAAAGCCAGAAAATCATTCAAATTACAAAAAAAAATCGCTTCCTAATCTTCAGAAACGTTCTCATCGACCTCCAACAAGTGAGTGAAAGCTAATTCCATCAATTATCCTCTCCATCAAGTTCATTTTTTGGGTGTTGTGAAATTTGTTTTAGAATTTGGTGTTTAAATCATTTTAAAACCCTAGTATCTCCCATTGCACTCTTAATTCCCCAAATTGCATCTCCCTACACCTTCATACCCTTCCTACATTGAAAAATATCCATTCCTAAACCCTTATATTACAAATCCCATTTCCCTAACCCTTTTTCCCAATACCCTAAGCCCTAGGTGCTACAACTACCTAGGCTCCTAACCCCAAACCTGTAAATAATTTTCCCATCCTAAATTCCACCATATCACTACTCCCTATCCACTTTCCCATTTCATAAATCCCTAGCACATCTCCCACAATTTTCATTTCCCATTCCTCATTCCTAAGACTAATTTCCACCATCATCACACTTCCCTAGGGTTTTGAATTTAAAACATCATGGCAGAAGAAGAGAACAGACCATACAGTGAGGGAGAAAAACAAAGTCTAGAAGGCCACATAAAGGGGGAAGAATACTCAAACTTGAGCCAACAAGTACTAGAGAACCTTTGGCATTTCCTATGGAAGTGACATGTTTCAAACATGTTGGGTGTTTTGAGTTATGTGAGAAAATTTAGAGGGTCCAACACCATGCCATGTTGACTAGGCTTTTCATATCCAACCTCCATGACAACCAAGTTACTCTAGCTGGTGTCACCTTTACTGTGTCAACTACCATCATTTCAGCTGCCACCGGGATCCCAAATGTTGAGGAGAAATGGTTCAAGCACAGTGAATTGGAGGAACACTACTATGAGCCTTTCATGAAACCAAGATATAAGAATGAGAAAAAGAGGTTCTTTCCTTTTTCCTACCTCCTGGACAGATATGCACCAATGATGAAGATAATCATGAAATACTTTTCATGCGAAGGTAGATTTTCAAGACTTTATACCTATCACATCCGACTCTTAATGCATTTCACTAGGGTAAATATGCTCAACATACCCTACTACCTTTTCCGGAGCACTGCTAAGATGGCTTTTATTGTCCAGAAAAGGGAGTATGAACATCAAATGAGAAGTCTTTTCCATCATTCCCTTATCAAAATCATATTCCTCTATCATCTCAATGAACTAAACATTGCATGGAGTATCTTCATAGCTAATGATATATTCAGAGAACCATCTACTCAGCATGCAAAAAATGTGCCTTCATCATCTCAACCATCCACTTCCATCCCTCTATCTCAGCCCATAACACATTCATCATCATCAGATCAGTTCCCTTCACCCATTTCACCTCCTTCATCTCAATTTCATCATGACATTGGATCACCTAGCAGGATTGAGGTCAGTGAGCCTAAGAGGGCTAATGTGGTTGAGGTTGAGTCACTGCCAAAAACCTACCAGAGAGGTCACAGGCATGTGTTTTCTCCACACATAGTGGAAGGAGCCATGCCTTCTACATCAACAAAGCAGGTGGACAAAGGTAAAGAAAAGGTGATTGAGGCATAAATTCAGCTAGAGGTTAGACATGAAGAGAACCTCCATGAGACTGAGCATGATTTTGAGCTTGTTGACCTAGGTGAGGATGATGATGATGAAGAAATCAACATAGCCATAAAAGGAAAGGATGCCAAGATTAGAGAGCTCCAGAATAATCTTGACAGGTCAAGTTTTTCATAAACTTCCTTGAGCAGGAGTAAGCAGTTGAAAACCAAGCAATTCATTGATGAGGTTAAGTATATAACAGCTTAAAGGGAGGCAGAAAAATCTAAAGCCTTACTTAATGAGACCCTAGAGAAGCATGGTTTGATTGAAGAAAAATAATAACAATCACCAAGAGGCAGGCCTGGAACCAGAGACTTAAAAAGAGCCTTGGAGCTTGAAAGACAAAGGCAAAGAGAGACAGTTGATGAAGCCATCCTTGATGATCAATTCTTGGAGATGATCAAAGAATACAAGGAAGGTTGGCTTCAAGCCATCAATGACCACTTGGAGAAGTTGTTAAAGAAGGCTAGAAGACACAAAAAGATTCAAAGGAGAATGGCCAAACACTATGCCAAAAGAGAAAGAAATAGAAGGGAAAAACTCAAGGCAACAAATGCAAATATTGAAGCCCTAATTCACCAAGAAGAGAAGAAGAAATTGGATATACTTACAGAGGCTTCACTCCAAGCCTAGCCACCTCACTAGCACTCTCTCCACCAATTTTGAAGCCTTTTGAACCATTTTTGCAAAATCTGTGTTTTTATGTGTATTCTTGAACAAGTTCATATCAACAAATTGGTCATATGCACAACGCCCTAGGCGTTGCAAACTTTTTTTAGGCACTTTTTGAGGAAAAGGAGACCACCAGTGGATTCCTAAGGACAAATACATCTAATAAAACCACTTTTCCAGCCCTGGTTTGCAGATTTGGTAGGTCAAAAGATTAAAAAAAAAAACTAGCTAAAAATCATGTTTCTACCCCTATTTTGGCTTAGGTGCTGTGCACAGAGAAGTCTTGGGAGTGAAGTTTTGAGCGATCAAATCACCTTCATTTTGCAAATTGGAGACATATTCAGAAATTAGACTTGAAGATCTTTCCAACAAGCGATTTTGGGCTTGATTTGGACACTTACAAGTCAGTCAAAATTAGCCTTGAACAGGGAGGGCACACTTGACACAACGAGGGCGCACTTGATAGAAAAATGGTGCACTTGACCATTTGCTGATTTTTTTTTTTTTAATTTCACTGTAATTTTGACTTTATCTCAAAAATTTATGTTTCCACATATGTAATTGAGGATGGTAAATGTAATTATGTTATGGATAAGTTACCTAGGGGTAGATTCATCAGGTAAAAGTTATCATTAAGTCAAATGAATTAGTTTGAATGTATTTAGGGAGGAGTCACTTAAAGCTCCCTATACTCCAACTTTCAGTTCATAATTTTGTGGATATCTTCCTCACCTGATGGATTCGACCCCTGAGGATGAGTGAATGTTGTTTTGATGTTTATTTAGTCCCTTTCTTCACTCTTAGAAAAGGGTTGGAATCAGTTTAAACGCTAGTGTATTCATCAAGTGTAATCAATTTGGCCTGAAACTAATGAAGAGTTGCAACTATTTTTTGGGATACATGTGGTATGATGTTTATCATTTTTTTTCCTTCAGTTTCATATGTTAGAATGTGTTGTATTCATCTTCATTACATCTCTGTTGTATGTTCTCTTTCAAATTGATAGGCAGAATACATGCTTGCTCATGCTCTGTTTAGGGAAAGTTATCATAATTTTTCCATTTTCCTCTGTTTAGGAAGAATACATCTCCCATGCTCTTCCTAGCTCCTCACCAGTCTTAAAACCATCTCATCACAATCATCTTAAAGTGTTAAACCTTATGCCTACCTTGCCCCATTGAATCTCTACAACCCTATCTCATTTTACCTGACCTAGATCCCTTGACCATACTTTCATCTAGCAGCCTAACCAAAATCAATTATCAAAACCCCTGAACTCACACCTAGCCTAAAATCCTAATCCATTCAGCCTCCTAGGCTTTTTTTTGTGGAGAGAGCCATCTTCGACTTGGTAGGGCTAGCTACCAAGTTAAAACGCTGGCCCGTGATTACCTCTGTTGGGATTTCTTCCTCAGCCTTAGAAATATGGCAGAGTGATAACATAGTCATATGGTCCAGCCACTGTTGAAAGGTTTAAATATACGCCTTGGTTACAATCCAACACAATCCAACAAAACACCAATTTGGGGCAGCAATAATGTGAGCTTTGTGAGGCATTCAATGTAAGGTGTACAAGGGATACTTCCACGATTGGTGAGGGAAACAAGCCACCCATTAGAAAATTAATAGTATTGTCCTAAAGGGGGGCCTGGGAAGATAGGGAAAGGCTTGTTGAATACTTGTAGATTAGTCCACATGATAAACAACAATTGTTAAAGCATAGCAACACTCATTCAATAATAGGCATAACTAAGCAACAAATTAGTTCATTAATTTAGTTAGTATTTGAAACAAAATACACCATAAACATAACCAGAATAGTCCAACTATATTTATGATACATGTATGAAGAAGTGTCAACTCATTGAGCTTCTAATTAAAAGTGAAAGATCCCAAGTACACTGTTACATAGAGAAACATTTTATCCAGTAGTGGAACACGAAGCCACAACTTTCTTCTCTAAAAAATGCTCTATCTCCTATGTCTTACTAGAGAAGATAAGGCAAGACCTCTAAGAATCCAAGCCTTCCAAAAAGATCTTTATTTGATTTATGAGGAGCTATTTATAGAAAATAACAATGACCTTTGAACTTCCTCATGTGTCTTTGACTTCTATGACTATTCATATTCTATACATGACTAATTACATTCCACATGTGTCCCTTGGACTTCATTACATATCATTTATTGCATAAGACAAATTACAATTGAGACAATGTATATATAAGACAAAAATTATAATGGGACAAAGACTCATCAAATGGATAAGTCATTTTCTTCTACATGGATCTCAATTATAATTTAAGTGTGCCAAACTCTGAACTCAGTGGATATGTCTTTAACTCGGACGACAAGTCCCCAATGTAGCACATCTTAACCTCCAGTGCCTATGTCGATATGTTCTTGGAGTTTTACTCTACATTATTCCACAACCATCAGAGATTCATATGAGATTTTACTGGTTCAATGACATACTACAAAATAATGTCTTTGGTTACCTCCAAGCCTTCCAGTTCCGTTGCCTGCTTGATCTGTTCAATGTATTGCTTGATATCCAAGAAGATGATATCCCTACCTCTTTTTGCTTTAAGTGTACCAATCGAAGGCATCCCATACTTCTATGTTAGAGACTCAAACACATTGTAAAACCGATTATATGCAACAATAGTACTGATTGACTGTTCTCCTAGGCACATGTAGTTTTGGTGGTAAAAGTATCAACTAAAATCTATCCATATCTGCGACAATCCTTTCTTTTTTCTCCAAATGTTGTGGGGCATCTGGATACTTGGTAGTCCACTCCTAAAGATGATTGACTACTATGTTTTCTACCTTCAGGAGTTTCACCACTTCCCATGCCTTCTTATGTATTCCAATAAGGGGAGGTAGTACTTTCTATAGAAGAATTATCCCATCGTATAATCGTGACATGGTGTCCTCCATTGGCCCCAATTCCTCTTGCATGGTTGACTGCCATTCGACGGTGCTGAAAATTTGTGATGACAACCGTTTATTCTTCACCGAAATATGTTTTTCATGTTGCTTCACCGCAACAAGTCCTCTTCTCAGCCTGACATTGTCATTCAACAAATACTTGGAATTATCCTACGCTGTTGTAGCAAATGTAACATTTTCCACCATAATAGCTCTGGGATTCCTTCTGGTGTTGGAGGTTCTCACCTTCTCTGTGGAAACTAAGACTGGGTTATGAGGAACATTTGAGAAATATCTCTGCCTATGCTGCATGATCCTCTTCTTCAATTGATCAAATGTTACATTGTATTCATCCATGACTCTGTCAGTTGGTGGAGGTGTGATCCCCATCTCTCGAAACAGAATATGACCACCTGTGAGAGGATGTTATTTTGGAGTATATGTTTCTTCCTCCATTGGATGGATGGTATCATCTTCCTCCAATTGTTCCTCTTCCATCTCCCGAGTCAACTTCTCTTAATCTAGCCTCTGCGTTGCTTCCTCCTCCTGGTACTGTCTCTATTGTTCTTCTTCTATCCTTTTCCTTTCTTCTTATTCTTCTTCTTGTTGCATCTGGATAAAATCATTTCATTTCATCCTCTCCTCCTGTTCTTATTCTTCTTTCCTCTCCTGCTATGCTTGGATAACTCCTATGTTCATAGGGTCAAATTTCCATTTCTTACTACTCTCGCCTGTCGAATCATATCTGATCCTTTTCTTAGGAGCTAGTTTCGTTACTTGAGGGGTTATCTGTTCTTCATCCTGTACCTACAAGTCTTGAGCTAGTGGATCGTAGGGTGAACTAGTCTCCATCATTGGATGTTTCTGCACGTTTACATTGTACCAATTCTTAATATTCTCATATTTTGTTGTCGACATCGTATTGTAACTAATCCTTTGAAATTTTTTCCTGGCAATTCTCCTGTGATCATATCCATGAAAGTATTTACTGGAAAGGTGCAGACGGTCCAACTCCTGTATCTCTGTTGTTGTATCCTTGTGGCTCTTTAACTCATATAGTATGATCCTCAACAAAAATATAGTCGAAGGGGATTTCTTCCTCTTGTGAATAATTCCAGCTAATTTGCTACTTCTTGCAAGACCACCTTGTTGATCGCATATCACGGCATAATATGAGGGGATATATGACAACCAAAAAATATGATGTATGTACCCTCGAGAGTTGTAAAGCAATCCAAAATATCTCAGAGTGACTCCTTCACCTGATCAATCATGCAAGGAGGATTTATCCCAAATATCATCTGAAAGATAACTGCAAAGAACGATTAAGCCAATTTTTCATAATCGCCTCTGAAACTATATTTTGATAACACTATACAATGGAAGCAAACTAGGAACTTCTCCTCAAGGGTTTAGTTTCATTTCATTCCTAGGAACATATATTGTGAATAGATTCCATCTAAGAGAAATGCAGACATGTAGAATTATGGTGCCTCGTTCGCCCGTAAAGATGCTTTTTTCTTGCCCCACTTGATGCTCCAACTCATCTAAAAATATATCCTCCCAATTGAAAGCTATACCATGGGTCACCACTATATTTATCATGTATATTCAATTCTCTTTGAACACCTCAACATTATTAGTCCCATACAATGGAAAATACATGACTATCAAGTACTGATATACATCTCTGAGAATATTTGTCGGATAGACTACGAATAGGCAATTGTGAAAATTTGTAGGATCTTGACACCGTTATTTGATATCACCAGTTTCAAGGGTTTCCCATCTATTGTAGAAGTTATCATTTTCATATTCATTGGGCTTGAGCATCTTATAATATGTCTGCATGTATTCACCAAAATAGGTGGCGATCTGACCACCACTCTCACTGTGTAGCACAAGGTGAGAGTCATCCATATGTGTAATGATCCATTCAATCACCTCCGCACATGGCATGAAAAAGAATTTGCATGCAATCCTCTGCATCCTTGACTTCTTGATGTTATTGTATGCATGAAAATCTTCTATGTCCTCAAATTTTTTTTATTGCATGAATGTGTTGTATATCTTGCTCCATGTGACCTTTGAATCCTTAACAGTAAAGCATTGTGTATCTACATGTATGGGAATATTTGGCTTTATAACTTCAACAGGTTCATCAATGCATTATTTTGAGAGTTCTTTGGAGGCCACTTTATTAGGCGACATGGTTCCAATAGATGACGACATAGTGAGAATACTTGTATCACCAACACTTGTTTGGGGCAACACACTCATAATGACAATAGTAGCTTAAATAAAACTACTTATGCAAAAACACTTGTAAATTATCTACAAAGAGCCATCAAATGTGATTGGACATGAAAATATATGAACGAAAACACAAAATAACTTACATGCATGAGAAAATAGGCATGCAAACTAGGAGGGTGCACTTTCAAAGAACAAAGGGGTGGACAGGGTCATTCAGGGCTTTACAGTGTGCTCATGTGCTTAAGAAAGTGGAAAAAGGCATCCAGGGCACACTGGCACACTTCAAAGGGTCAAAGAGGTGAGTTTTTGGGTCTTCAGGCCTTCACCATGCACTCATACATTCTAGGAGAAAGGGATGGCACATTGTTGCACTTCAAATGGATGAAGGAATTCTTTGACGAACCTTCAGGCCTTCATAATGCGCTCATACGCTCAAAGGAAAGGAGGGTGCACTGGCGAACCCCGAAGGGCTGAAGGAAGATGCTTCATATCTTCATGATGTGCTCATGCACTTAAGGGAGGGCACAATTATTCGTGGTGAAGAAGTGTGCTCAAGAGGAAAACCTGATAATTTAGGGTGCACTTTTCAATATTAATCGGGCTTTGAGCTCAAGATGTGCGCTCTACCTATTAGAAGCTGAGAAAAAAGTTTAAAAAATAAAATTTGATGATAAGATGAGGAAAATAAATATCTACAAGGTTATATAGTTGTTGTCACATTCATGGTGGAAGATGAAAGGTTGAAGAATTTGAAGAGTTTCTCCATGCAAAAACAAATTGACACTTGTAGCATGAATATTGAGCATAAACACCAACAAAAAACTAAAAAAAGAAAGAAACGAAAACAAGAAAAGTAAGAACGACAGTGAAATCATGAAAGGTAATGAAAATATTAGACATGCAAAACTTACTTGTAGAGCTGGTTGATTAAGAGTCTCTTGATTCCCAGCTATGTGCCCTACTCAGATGGAATGATTATGCAAAAGAATGATTAAATAAGTTTATTTAAAGAAGTTTACATGAAAAACTTATTCATGCATAAGCGCCACTTGTTGACAAGTGAAAGCATTAGTTAATAGAATTTAAGTGGGCTCTTATAAATTTCCAAGAGTGTGCCCACATGCAATAAGATGGCTCATGCATGCACCCAGGAATAATGCATGTCTTTGACATGAAGGAGTTCACACTTGCTTAGCATGAAGGAGTGCGCTCAATGAGGGTGCACTTCTTCAACTCGAAGGAGTGCACTTAAGTTGGGCGTATGTATTCACCAACTTAGAGTGTGCTTTTCCTTTTCTGAGTGTTTTTCTTGCTTTCGTTTTCTTTTTATATGCTTTTGAGTGTTTTTCAAGTGTATGCATGGTGAATGGAAAGTTTCTAATTCAAGAAAGATCATGATTTCACCTAACCATGGACTAACTAACTCAAGGGCTTCTAATGGTTAAGTGACAAAGCTTAGGAAAGATTGACTTATGGGGATGCGACACTAGGAGAAAACACACAAATAACATCAAATAAAATGATGACACAGAGGAGCTTGAAATGATAGTTGATGTAGGCTCCAAAATCAACATAGGATAATTTATTGGAAGGTCATTGTCGCAATGACAACAGAACCCCATACCTATTAAGAGTCCAATTTGATCAAATATTTTGAGTTTCAAACCTATTTTATAGTACAAAACTTAAAAATTTTCATCTTTAGAGATCTATCCCTCTTGGTGCTTAATAGCTCCAACCTAAGACGTATCTATGCTTGTTATATATGAGCTTTTATGTGTGTGTGTTAAGCAAGGAAGTGATTACACATTTATTTCATTTTATGTATTTTTTTAATGTCTATAGGAATCGATAACTAGGGTAGTCTTATACTCATGTGATACAATGTCTATTCTTACTGCTACCACTATACCTCTAGGTGAACCGTGCTACCACCTAACACATGACCATGGGTAAGAAACTGGGAATTTGAATATGGAACCTTGTCATCACATTTACTTTACATTTTTAAGGGCTTTCCAAGTAAGCTCCTGGGAGGGCTCATGCCAATAAAATGTTTTAATGATAGTTTTTTTTTTTTAATTTTTTTAATTTCTTTATATAATATATACATAGTTGACACACACACACACACATTACAAAAATATATATTTACAAATCATGCCAAATTTTGAAACAGTGATGAGATGTAGCCTTCTTGAGAGAACACCAAGTATAGAAGGTTGGTTTGGAATTGTGTTGTTTAGTACAAAAGAGTCACATATTTAGGTGGTGCTAGCCATTCTCATTACATAGGATACAAAATGGATTTAAAATCTATGATAGGGAAAAAATAAGGAAACTAAAAAACACGTGAAAATTATATATTGTAATAAAAACTAGGCTTACTAATATTGGAAATGAACCACAGGAAGTCCATATTATCTTCCAATTGGTGCAAGCCTCGTCGGAGGTGGTTGTTCACTATCCTTGAGCAGAGCTGCTTCCAGATGTTGTGGTCAACCATCCATGATTTGATAGAGAAAGTGAAACTCCTCCATGTGGAGGAGATAATCCCTGCTCTCATTGTGGTCAAAGAATACTTTTCCAAATAAATACTTAATATGCTAGCACAAGTCCACCATGTGGAGGTATTTTTTTTGTCTAGCTCGTGGTACTCCCAAGTTGGGGACCCAATCATCCTCCTCAAAAAGAAATCTGAATCTGATAATTTTGCTCGTTCATCCACCAAATCCTACTCAATATCACATAATTCATGTTGCCCAACCACTGTAGCATTCTCATGATAGCATGTTGTCGAGGCCCGGGTTTTGTCTTGAGATCTCGAATTACCTTGTAGGACTCGACCACCTCCCCCCTCACTGCACTTAGGCTCTATCCCTTGGCGTTGGGGAAATAATAGTGATAACGTGAGAGGAAGATAGAGTTTGGAACAAAAATAACAGAAAGAGATGTAAACAAGTTCAGGAATCAAAACAAATAATGTACTCAAGGTGACAAAGACCCAATGGGTGATAGAGAGTAAAAAACAAAGACATGGACCTGAAAATAGTTTCCTTGTATTTCTTTGCATGACCCTGTGAAAAATCAATGAATAATTCAAATGAGTTAGCTGATGGGATGGGTAATGATATGCCTGGGTAATGTCATGAATCGGGTAGCCAAAACAAAAGAGAATGTGATTCGCTTCGCTTGGATAATGGTGGGGAATAGGTCTCTAAGAGGAGTTGATAGTGATTGTTATCAAATGGATTGGGTCAATAAGGCCTAGTTCTTTATTTCACAAAGAAATTACAAGAAGGACTAAGTTGTTATTTCCTTCAATTACCCCGTGACTATCTTGATGAATCATATAAAAGTAATGCGGAAATGGAAATATTGCATGTCTCATACTGTTGGGAAGTCACATCATTTTGTAATGTTCAACGCATTGAAGGTGAGCCTCTAGTTTTGGATCTAAAGAGTAAATTCACACGATGGAATGAATGTCACAAAATGCCATCAAACATGGAGACTTCATCGATGTTTTCTCTCCCCTCATCGTCCAATGTATAGATGGACATGACATGATTTATAATTTCCAATTAGCCTTCCCTTTTGTCCCTGTGCTGCGTACTGTGGGAAATGGGGTCAGTTGATAGCTGATGGTCCCTAGTGCCTCAAGGGAACCCTTCTTGATGTTGATATTGGGAATGATTCACTCCCATTGGGGTGAAATTAAGATATTTTAGTTTACAATGGCACTGGAATATTTTGTTTAAGGTCCTCATTTTCCACATTAAAATGTTTAGTAGCCTAGATCCATCTTAACTCAAAATCTACCAAGCGTCGATCTCTTTTCACTCTAAAGGAGGTTTGCATATCAAGAGATTTGATCCCTATCGACGCTTGGTAGATTTGAAGTCAAGATAGATCTAAGCTCGTTTAATTATTAATTATAATTAATTGTTAATTTTATGTTTCTTACTTTATTTTGACTGAGTCAAAATGTTTATATTACATTACAGCATCTCTATGATATTTGGGTGGAGAGCCTCTAAGTGAAATAACTAAAAACTATGATATGTGTGTGTGTGTGTGTATGTGTGTGCGTTATATATATTTTTAAAATATATAGGAAATATCTTTTCTTACAAAATAACACAAAATATATATCAACGTAATATTAATTTTTTAGCTTTTCAAATATTATATATATATTTTTTAACATGGATATTGAAATATTTTATTCAATACATGCATTGAAATGTTTTTAAATATTAAATGAATTAAATATATATTAGAATATTTTTACTTTTAATTAATTTATTTCTCTATCAAAATTGATATAAAATTATGTTACTTCATATAGAATATTTTATATATGGGTGAAACAAATATTTATGTTTTAAGTACCAAATGTCAATTTTATGTTGAATATAGAAGGAATTTCATGCCTTCTTCATAATGTGGTGTAATATTAATATTTTTTTAAATGCCATGTATCAATTTCATATTGAGTAGTGAAGGAATTACATGTCCCTTATGTTGAAAAGTAGTAAGTCATTATGGATGAAATTATACATTTTTTATTTTTGGGTACTTTATTTCTCTTTATATAAAGTTGATGTGAAATTATATTATTTAATGTCAACATTTAATTATTTTCTTTGTGGTTGACTTTGAAAGACTTTTTTGTTATTAATACTTTTCAATTTCTTAATATGAATATTATTTTATCTTTTTTAATTTAATGTTACTAGACAACATCTCTCCCATATTTGGGGTTAAAGCACCTCTTTGGCATGATAGAAAATATAAGGAATTAACAAGTGCTACATAGTAGCTAGTACCTTGCCACTTAGTTTAAATAGAGCTAAATTAAAGTAAAAATATTGAATTCAAGTTAGTGTGAAGGTTCAAAATCCAAACAATTTAGATTTTACTCAATGGTAAATTGAGGTATTTTGTAAATTGTAATTTTTCTTTATGGTCGTGGAGAATAAAATCCTACCTAGCCACATTAATAATGTCTTATTGTAGCTATAATATTTTTGTTGAGATGGTTGTCTAGAAATTTTTACATTTTCTGTGTAAAGTATAGATAATTATATTTTAAAGGGTACTTATTCTTACTGTGAAAGATAGCTTGAATATATTCCTTACAAAAATATAAATATTAAAAATGAAGTTGCTTTATTTCCTTAGTTATTGTTGTTTGAATTGATAATCATTTTAATTTACAATATTTTATTGATTTGAAAATTATATATATTTTTACAATACTTTAATTTATTTGTTATAATTCATTTCATTTTGATGCGCTTAAACATAAAATAATAAATACCTAGATAATATAAATAAGTGGTTTTTATTTTTAAAATAATTATATAATAATTAAATGAATCTATATTACTTTTTTAAAGTTTCTAACAATTTTTAATATATTAAATAAAAATTTATGGTTTGAATCAATTTTCACTTAATTATTAAGGTCCAATATACCACATTGGTCTTACTAGACGTTAATCATCATAATCATGAATTATTAATCAATTTTCACTTAATTATCAAGGTCCAATATACCACATTGGTCTTACTAGACGTTAATCATCATAATCATGAATTATTAATGAGTTTATCACATTGTATTGTTTATGAACAAAGTTTTTTAATTCAACTAACAAAATTTTAAACCTTTAACTAACAATATTTATTAAGTTTGAAATTTTTAATTATAATATTTATTATAAAAGTAATTTAAATATTATAAAATAATTAAGTTATATTTTGATGATGATGATGATGATAATTTACATCCACTAAGACCAGTGTGTCTCAAGAAAAGAAAAAGAATCTAATTGTGATTCTTCAAAATATTGTTTCTATGATAAAAAAAAAGAAGGGAAAGAAGCACTAAAAAATCGCTATAGTTGGGCTAACTTAATAAGTCAAGAAAATTGGAAGTGTGGAAGATGTTAGGGAGTTGAAATCGTATGTGAGGAAGAGCTGAGCAGTCTAAAAGGAAGTTTTTTTCATCTTACACCCTCTTAGTATCACAAATCTGACAGATTCTATCGTCCGAGGGAGTCTTAGGAGTATACCACTTCCTGGTTTCATTTCAAAGATAATGATAATTATTTCTTATCCTAGCGATGTTCAATTTTTTCTTAGTGCTTTTCAACACAGAGAGAGAATTCTGGTTATCAAGGGTGGGGTTGATCACCTCCTTGTAGTATCTTAGCTTCCTTTTACTCTCAAACTCCTTATCATCACACAACATGTCCTTAAAATTGGAGGTAATAGTATCTTTGAAATTATCCTTGATTCTCATGATGATCTCCTCCTTAATCCCCCAATGGTTGATCCAAGACTGGGCGTCCTTATGCCACCCGCACTTGAGGAAAAGGTGGGGGTTTTGACTAAATTTCGAAGAAATTTTTTGGAGCCTCTTGGATTCCATGTTGTAAAGATTCTTATTATACATCATATATCTAAACATAGCCATAATTTCAATGGGGGATAGGCCAGCTTCGATCAAGATGATAGGATAGAGAGTATTTCCCTTAATCTTGAGGTTGTAGGGTATGAATTTATTTTGAATCATCTCAATCTTTCTCCATGACTCTCTAGATATATTGTAACCCCAAAATCCAAAACCGTATAAAACACTAGGGGTGACGAGAGTCTCAAGGAGGAACCTTTTTTTACTCCAAATGCAAAGATCGACTGACTTACAATTGTTTTCAAGCTCATAATAAGCTTTCCAACCTCCAATAATCCTTTTGTCGATGCTATAATTCTAGTTTAGTTGATGAGGAAAGTCAATACCCAGATATTTATAAGAATAAACCTACTTTAAGCAATGGTTATCATAGATGTAACTACCATGGGTGATATTTTTGGATTTAATGATCATGAATTTAGTCTTGTTAGTATTAATTGTCAGACCCATCTTGGAGCAGTAGACATGAAGAGTCTTAAGATGCTTGTCTAGTTCATCATCACCTTTTCCAAGAACAATGATATCACCAACATAAAGGAGAAGAGAAATGATTATACCATCAAGCTCAGTGCCCTTGCAACCTGCAGTTTCCAGACACTCCTCTAGCTTATTGATGTAAATGCGAAAAAGGGTAGGGGATAGGGGACACCCTTACTTAAAATCAATATTGCATTTAATATATTTAGACCACCCTTCATTGGTATTAATCTTGGAAATGATAGTCTCATAGAGGCAGATCACAATAATACTCAGTTCAGGAGGAACCATGATCTCTTCATGTATATCCTAGAGATTATCTCGAGGAACAATGTTGAAATATTTTCTAAAGTCCACAAAACAACATAAAATATCATCTTTACTATTGCGATATTCCTCTGCAATGATCCTGAGAGTGACAAGATGGTTGATAGTCGAGTGATGTCTACTAAAACCAACTTTCCCTTTAGATCTTTTACCATGGTTTTAAAGCCAAAGGTTAAGACTATTTTCCAAAATGAGCCCATATAGCTTGGGTAGGATGTGGCTAATCATAATGATCCTGTAGTTAGAGGGAATGCTCTTGTCCCCATTTTTTAAGATTGGCACAATAAGGATTTGGGTCGAAATCTTAGGAAAGCCATGCTTTAATTAATTAATGGCTAATATGATTTCATTTTGTTATTATTAGTCCTTCCTAAGGAAAAATTCTAATCGGTTTGTTTATTGACCACTAATGTGTTGAAGAAAACATAAATAATGGATGGTAGTAAAAACTCCTCGTAAGTGTATTTATTTACATCTTAATCCTATTCATTGTTTATGCAAATACTTACTTAAATTATGGTGGGTAGTAATTAATGGTAAATATGTTATTTACATGTAACATGAGTATGAACTATTTGGAGGATTTTAATTTTTGGTGGTTCCTATGAAGGTTAACAATGAAAAATCTAAAATTATTTAAAAATCACGGCATAAATATTAAAATTGTATCAAAAATTTATGGAAAAAAATAGTTATCCACACCATTTGCAAAGGTGGTAATAACAATTATTACATAATAAGGCCCCAATCAATCATATTGTAGACACATAATTTTGAATATTCATAAAAATAATAAAATTCAATCAATAATAATATATGTTATAAAATAATTAAGTTGCATTTTAATTACTTTATCGCTAATAAGGTTTCATTTTGGTATTGCATAACTTTAATCTGTTTGCTTGTTTACCACTAAAGTGTTGAAGAAAACATAAATAATCACAAAATAAGACTCGAATTAAATATTAATAAAAAATAATAAATTCAATCCAAAATGTTAAACTATGGAGAAGTTGCAAAGTTTTTTAGTCAAACCATGCATGTCATAGGTATAATAAGTGGATACACTTATTTTTTACATTTAATTTATTTTTTTCCAAATCACATAAAATATCACCTTTTTTTCAAATGTTATTGATTTTGGAGTAGTCTTTAAGTGCGACTTTTTGAAGTTTCAGCAGATTTTTGGCCGAAATATAGTGAAACAAATTGTGGTTAAATCTTGATTTGTGTTGTTTAAACTAGGTTTTTTACTACATATATGGATTCAACACCCTCAAAAACTCCTGGGGCACTTCGATTGTGAAGATTTCACCTATCAAACTTATGATTTCAATAAATCCCTGTTGGATTCTAGATAAATTCAGTTGGAAAATAAACCATAAAGATTTTCAAAAATTCACATTTAAAGACTACTCAATTGATTTAGTCACCTTCAAATAAGTTAAAATGATTAAATAGATTTTTTCATAGTCAAAATTCCATCAATAAAATGGAATATAATTTCTTTAAAAAACCCTAAAAAAGTTGGAAAACAATTTCAACTTAAAAATAAATAAATTGATCTTTTATTTTATTTTATTTTATTGTCAAAACATTACAAAATATTTGTAATATTTTTTCTTCTCTCCTGACCTTACTTCGACCAAATTTATTGGCTAGGAGATAGATACAAAAAGTAGTAGCAAAGTGCTAGAAATTATGTCATGTCCTGAAACAAAATGCACAAAACCTCCAAAATAGAAAGAGAATACATAGGAAATCAACTACCATAAAGGATTAGGAGGGGGATTTAGAGCCTTCCAAACATTAAAAGGGCCTAGGGTCTAGGGCCCCCATGCACATGGAACTCCAGGTGGTCTATCCTTCCCTCAATGTAATTTAACCTCTCATGAGTGCGTCTTTGACTCCTTATAATTGAAGTCATCCTGTCTAGAATTTTCCATTGATAATTTTGTAAGTCATTCATGAAAGCTATCACCTTGTTCTAGACATCATGCATCTATCGTCCCAGCTCCACCAGGAGTGCAATGACACTCCACTATTTCCTATAAATGGACTCCAAAGATGGTGTCTCTTCTGTTAGACCAAGTGATGGCATGTTTTCATGTGCCAATTCACCCTAGAAAACTCCTTCAACACCCCCATCACCTTTAGTTGTGCTCGCCTGACCACCACATCTTGCCAAGTCTCCACGAGGAACCTCACCATGTCAAGTACACACCCTTTGTTTGAACATCCCTCTAGAGGATATTGACCAACGAGACCAATTCAATTTGACCACCCAAGTGCCTTGACTTGCTAAGTAATTCACTCCATAGAACTTAGAGAAATGATAATTATCAGACCCAAAAAAATCCTACCCCAATGTCATCAGACATGCACCCCTAGGAACCCAAAGATTCCATTTGAACAAAGTCCCCCATGCAACTAAAGAACTAGTCATTCTGGGACAAAGGTAAAGTTTCTAAGACTTCAAGCACCCAAATTTAACTTCAATACAAGTATATGATGAAGTATTGTTGATTTGAAAATGGAACTATTTGTAATGCTATGCAAAGTATCCATTTCCATTTAATTTAATGTGCAAAGTGTTCTCCATGACTGGAAAGTTAAAAAAAGTAGTTTTGGTAATGTTTCTGAGTTTTATGTGTGAGGATTTGTTATTTAAATTTATTGTTTAATATAACACAACAAAAATACACAACAAGTAAACTTCACCATATCATAACACAACAAAATGATGAGGCAGTTCACCCCTCCTGGGCTACATCTGCCAGTCCAAGGCTCCCCAATGGTATGTCCTTGCTCTATTAATTTGCTCAAAAATGGTTACACAGTGAAAAATATGCCTGAACAGGCAAAAGAAGATGTGAATTTGACTTTAGAAGACAAAAATAAGCTAAAAATGGCTTTTGTTTCACCTCAAACAGTGAAGTACAACCCAATACATCTCCATCTCCCTGATGGACCTGGTGTCTCTTTCCTCTTCCCTGAATAAAAATGGCTGAATAACACCTATTTTCACTCTACAACCTTTCCCAAACACTCCAGAATGCTGAAGAAAGCCAAAATTGACTAAAATTTCATCTCATTTGGTCGAAAATTGAGAAAGTTATGACCCAAACAAGATTTTGCCTAGTGGCACCAGAAAACCTCCTCCAAATATGGAGGAACTCCAGTTAACTCCACCAGAATAGGTGGACAGAAAGAGTTGGAGGAACCGCGCGCTATTTTAGGGTAGCATTTAATTTCAATTGTCAGTCATGTTAGCGCATTCACATGCGAATACTCCGGAAAACCGTTTGCTGGCGAATAAGTTTAAGAACCCACACCCTCAGTCAGAGGTAAGGGTAACATGGTTAACAGGCTAGCACCAATGTGCTTAGGCCTGTTTTTTTCGCTGGTTGAAACGTTTTAGGCCACGGTTCTCCGCAGGTAGTCGTATGGTGATGGGCTTAAGCCCTGTGGGCTCAACCTAAACCTCTGCCCATTCAACTCTCCACGACCCGACTGCATTTACATGCCGCCCAACTCTTCGTTTACCAATGACCCAACTCACCCTTCGTTCATGTTCTGGCCCGTGGTGTAATGGTCGGGTCGACCTTGCCTGAGGAGTCGAGTCGAGGGTTCGACCTCCTTGCCCACAAAAATTTTTGCAACACCTTTTAACCAATGGCCTGGGGCCATGTGGCAGCCTCAGGGTAGGCCACGTGGCACCCTCCAACAGGCCCATATAAACCTTGAAAAAAATAATTTTTTTTCCATATAATTTTTTTTTTTACAAAATTGACAAAATCATAGTAAAAAAGTCTTGTTTTGGAGGTCACTGGACGAATTCAAGCCTTAGTAACTTTCACATATGACATCGGATTTGAGTCCCATTCATGGCGCCAGAATCGCAGTAACGAGGCCTTTCTAGTCATTCAGACTTCAACCATTTATGAGAATTTCCATTTTTGAGCATTTTTTATGCTTGGACATAATCTCCTAATCACACCTCCCCAATGGGAAGCTTTTGGACCCCAAAATCTCTTTGAATTATAGAAATTGAAGATGAGGAGACTGATTCTCCACTCTTCCAACCTTGAACCACTGAAATCTCCCTGATTTCATCAAATTGAGCTTCTCATAAAAAGATAAATTCTTCCTTGAATCTGTCGACCGACTGTTGCTAACCTTGACTGTGTCATGATGCAAATTTTTGGAATTTTCTAAACAACAACTAAAATTTGCAGAAATCATAATGTTCCTACAATGGTCTACCTTCAAGGGAAACTGAAAATAAGATTCACCTTGCCAACTGTCCTTATGGCGAATTTTTGCCGAATGAGCCATGTACTTGTGTCAATTCTCGACCAAGTTTTCTCGCCATAGTACCCTGTCATTCTGAAACCAACAATGACCCTTGCTGAACTTTGTGCCCTCTTTTCTTGCATGCTTTTCCCTCTCTTGGATTTTTGCACCACCTTCCACCGACACTTTGTTCTCTGCACCGATCGACACCAAAGACACTTTCTGCAACATCTTGTCATCTTCTTCCAAAGACGACATGCTTTCAGACTGAAACATTTCATCATTTACATCAGCAATAACATGAAAAGGATTATGTACAAAATATTTTTTCTTAATCATCAACAAAGTCAGATTTTGACTTGCATTGACAAGCCTTTTCAATTGCCCTGCATTCACTAAAGAAGATTCTAGCTTCTTCCGATGTGCTCTCACAATAAAATCCTTTCCATCCTTGAATAGGTGATACTTGTTCTCATGGTGATGGAAGATCACTTTCCTGTCATATATATACAGGCTACCAAAAACCACACCTGTAATGTCAAGCGGTACCACATATAATTCAACCAAGTCAACATAATGAGTTGTTATGGCGAAGCACAACATGCACTTCCTTGAAACTTGTAAATTAGCATCCTTACAAATCCAACCAAGTGGATATGGCTTTGGATGTGGAATGGTCTCGAGTTTCAGCTTCTTGACAAAGTCCTCTAAGATGAGGTTTGCTTGAGACCCACTGTCAAATAGTGTGGCTATCTTTGTGTGTTTTGAAATGTTCCTCAAATGAAACAACTCAATCCTCCTCTCTTCATTTGGAGCTTCTATGTGATAGTTTAAAGTGCTAGAACTGGGATTTTTTTCCTTTACAATCTATTTCCCCTTTATGTTCTTTAGTACCATGGCTATGCTTTTAGTTTCATCTCCTGATTCAGACTCTAAGTCTTGTTCAGCTATTGCAACCATTTTGCCCTTTTCTTTGGCCTTATCTTTGGTTTTAAATTTTTTTGGCTTCAATTCTAGATTAAGTTTCCAGCAATGGTCTTCATCGTGGCTTGTTTTGGAACAATTTTTACAAAATAATTTTCGTTTTTCTTTCCTAGAGTTTGCATTTATTTTTCTACCTTTTCCTTTAAATTAACTACCCTCGTTCCCATTAAAATATTGTTTACCTCTAGCCTCTAAATGCGTGGCTTGGACACAAACCTCATCTAGACTGGTAGGATTGAACATAAGGATAGTATGTATAAGATAGATGTGTAAACCACCTATATATTTCAACAAAGTCTCTTGGCTATGCAAATCAATTCCAAGTAATAAAGCCCTTTGTCTAAAATCTTGAGTGTAATCTTGAACACTTCGTCCCTTAAGTTGTCTAAAACTTTGCCAATTCATGATAGCCTTTTGTAAATGAGCTAATGGATAAAATTGCTGCTTAATTGTGGAAATAAATTCAGCCCATGATAAATTGATCTTACCATGTTTTTTAATTTCATCCTTGGTATTGGCTTCCCACCATACCAATGCTGCTCCCTCCATTCTTAAAGAGGCTAATTGAATCTTGGTGTCGTCTTCATGAAGGTTTTGTATCCTCAAGTAAACTTCCAACTGTCTTATCCAATTGTCAAGTTTCTCTGCATTGACCTCACCATTGAACATAGGAAACTCAAATTTAACATCAAGCTTCAAAAATGGACTTTTACCAGTGGTTTTAGACTTGTGAGATTGATTCACCGAAGTTGAGGATGACCATGTAGAGGAAGAGGATGAAGATGGGGATGGTGGATCACCATTTCCTCCGTGTCCTTTCTTTGAATTGTCATCACTTTTATTTCCTTCTGAAGAACCCTATCCTTCTTTCTGGTGTCTAGACCCTTCTCCAACAAGCCTATCATTCCTTTCTTGGTAGAGTATCCTCACCATCTCCGTCATGTCCAAGAAAGCCTTTCGGAACACTTGTTCCTCTTCTTTGGGATCAATGTATTCAGGAGCTTCTCCTTCTCTTGAAGACATGCTTGAGGCGTCTTCTATGGCTCTTGGAGGTGGCTCTCTGGCCCTTCTTGTTTGAGGATTACTTTGTGCTCTAACCAAGTGTCCTTCACATTTCTTGAGTTTAAGCCTAGTAAGCATCAAAACTTGCAAACAATCAACTATATCTTTGCACAAGAACAAATGCTGAGTAAAACTCTAGCTCCTAATGCTCAAATCCTAAGCTCTGATACCATATAATTTGAAAATGGAACTATTTTTAATGCTATGCAAAGTATCCATTTCCATTTAATTTAATGTGCAAAGTGTTCTCCATGATTGGCAAGTTAAACAAAGTGGTTTTGGTAATGTTTCTGAGTTTTATGTGTGAGGATTTGTTATTTAAATTTACTGTTTAATATAACACAATAGAAATACATAGCAAGTAAACTTCACCATATCATAACACAACAAAATGATGAGGCAGTTCACCCCTTCTGGGCTACATCTGCTGGTCCAAGGCTCCCCAATGGTATGTCCTTGCTCTATTAATTTGTTAAAAAATGGTTATACAGTGAAAAATATTCCTAAACAGGAAAAAAAAGCAATGAATTTGACTTTAGAAGACAGAAATAAGCTAAAAATGGCTTTTGTTTCACCTCAAACAGTGAAGTACAACCCAATACAACTCCATCTCCGTGATGGCCCTGGTGGCTCTTTCCTCTTCACTGAAGGAAAAATGGCTGAATAACACCTCTTTTCACTCTACAACCTATCCCAAACACTCCAGAATGCTGAAAAAAGCCAAAATTGACTAAAATTTCATCTCATTTGGTCGAAATTTGAGAAAGTTATGACCCAAACAAGATTTTGCCTAGTGGCACTAGAAAACCTCCTCCAAAAATGGAGGAACTCCAGTTAACTCCACCAGAATAGGCAGATAGACAGAGTTGGCAGAACCGTGTGCTATTTTATGGGTAGCATTTAATGTTAACTGTCATTCGTGTCAGCACGTTCACATGTGAATACTCTGAAAAACCGTTTGTTGGCGGATAAGTTTAAGAACCCGCGTCCTTGGTCACAGGTAAGGGTCACATGGTTAACGGGCTAGCACCAAGGTGCTTAGGCATATTTGTTCCATCGGTTGAAACGTTTTAGGCCACGATTCTCTGCAGGTGGTCGTATGGCGATGGGCTTAAGCCCTGTGGGCTCAACCTAAACCTCTGCCCATTCAACTCTCCACGACCCGACTGCATTTACATGCCGCCTAACTTTGCGTTTACCAATGACCCGACTCACCCTCCGTTCATGTTCTGGCCCGTGGTGTAATGGTCAGGTCGACCCTGCCTGAGGAGTCGGGTTGAGGGTTCGACCCTCTTGCCCACCAAAATTTTTGCAACACCTTTTAACCAATGGCCTGGGGCCACGTGGCAGCCTCTAGGCAGGCCATGTGGCACCCTCCAACAGGGCCATATAAACCTTGAAAAAAATAATTTTTTTTCCATATAATTTTTTTTTTTTTACAAAATTGACAAAATCATAGTAAAAAAGTCCTGTTTTGGAGGTCACTGGACGAATTCAAACCTTAGTAACTTTCACATATGACATCGGATTTGAGTCCCGTTCATGGTGCCAGAATTGTAGTGACAAGGCCTTTCCATTCGTTCAAACTGCAACCATTTCTGAGCATTTCCATTTTTGAGCATTTTTTACACTTGGACATGATCTCCTGATCAATTGTAGCATAGATCATAGAAGACTATAAATAACCTAATAAATTTCACAAATCACATATATGAAAAGACATAGAAAAACTTGACTTCCACCACATCAAGAATTCCAATTACAGTTAAATTCCTAGGAAAAATATGGAGAGCTTTATTACTTACCAAGCAGGTAGAGAAAAAAACACCACACCCTTTGGGCTATTGCAGTGAGATGATGTAGTGGAGTTCCGTTCTGCATGTAGGTTTTAACCATATACAAAAATTACCTGCAAACATATTCTTAGCACCGAAAATATACAATGGAAAGAACATAAAACATAAAACAAATATACACAGATGTTTTCCCCTGGATCCCAAAACCGGGACAACCAGATTGATTTGTCATTATATTCCTTTCATTGTTACAATACATATATATACATTTCGAAGCATTCATAAACCCCAATCCATTAACCCTATATTAGAACATAACTGTAGTTCCCTTGACCAGATATACAAAATACCATGGAAAAAAAACCATCATGCCCAAAACCATGTGCAAAAACCATGCACAAACCATAGGTAGGTCTGCCCACCTAATATAGGGTCCAATTTTTTTCTCAGGGTGCTACCCCAGACCCTGTGCAGGGGGGCTATCTCCCCCTTGAAAATCTTCCGAAAGGGGGGGTTGTGCCACCCATGCTACACCTGACACAATGATCAGGAGGGGCGAAGCCCCCTATCAAGGGAATTTTGAGGTCTAAAATGGGCCTCCTAAGAAAATTGTACAACCAAAATAAAATTTATAAGAACCAGTAGGATTCAAGATGATAATGTCAACCATGGGGGATGATTCACCATTTTTGGAGTAAAAAAATAAAAAGATTAAAAAATAATAAAATAACAAAACTACTTTTTGAACTCGTATTTTCAACTTATATCCTTAAGGTTTTACTTAAATTTGAGCAGGAGAACTCATTGGATGAAAAATTTAATTCCTCATTCAAGGAGTACCCATGCTTCATACTTTCAATGGACCCTGCTATATGAAAAAATGTGATTACAATCACGTTTTTCATGTATTTCTCATTTTTCATGTAGCGGGGTCCATCGAAAGTATGGAACATGGGTACTCCTCAGATGAGGAATCAAATTCTGCATCCAAAGAATGTTTCCGCTTGAAATTTGAGTAAATCCATAGAGAGATAAGTTGAAGATACGAGTTGAAAAAATAGTTTTTTCTTTTTTTCCCATTAAAATTTGATGATGTAATCTAATTTTATTTTATTATTTCCATTATTATTTTACAATTTCCTTAGGAGGCCCATTCTAGACGTCAAAATTCCCTTAATTCTTATGACCCCCCCACGCGTGCGGCTAGTCGTAGAGAGAATGTAACACACACCCGGCATTCTCCCACTTATTGTTTTCTTTTCCACATAGAGGGTCGTAGGAGAGATCAATCATTGTTCTAGCCCTACAAGACCCATTTTTTATGTACAGCAAGAAAACTTCACAGTGCTTATATAATTTTTCAATGCATCTGCAACATTCTTCAAAGTGTCTACCTTTACCAACAACACCTTTTTGTCCTCAACCATATCCCTCACAAAGTGATACTGAACGTCAATGTGCTTAGTCTTTGAATGATAAACAGGGTTCTTTGCTAAGAAAATTTCACTTTGGCTCTAATAGTCTATCCTTATAGCTCACTGTACCAACCCCATACTTGAACACAATCTCTGCAACCAAACTGTAGAAATTAGCTGAATAAATCACTTATTCAATGGAGATTAACCTGATCACACATCAATTTCGAATTGCATGCATAACACATAATCTCTTCTACAATTAATTGTCACATGCGGAAAGAATAGAAGCGATAGCACATCAAATCATCGCACACATTAACACAGTATGTATGGGGAAAGCTTATAGCTGAAAACCCCCAGCTATAGTATATTATAAATGGAGAGAACATGCAGCAAATACATAGTACAACCTCCTCACAAGTACTCAGTACTATCTCCCAAAGCTACACAAAAACTAGCTTGGTTTTGAACAAGTCACAGGTTCAAAACACACCCACTACTTCTCTGCCTCTATTGCGCAATCAAGGTTGGTCTAAATAGAGATCCAGGTTCGAATCTCACTGGCTTCAACTGCGCAATTTTCATTGGTAATTTCCTCCAAGTGTTATGCAAATCCCATGTAAAACTGATCTTCCAACTGATAGCTTTACTCACCCTTTCATCTACCTCTTTCACTGGTCTCCACTGAACTGTCCATGCACTGAGTTAAACTGATGTGTTCTTTAGTTGAATAATGAGTTAATAATTAGTGAATTAAATAATATTTAATTCACACAACTCATTTCTAGTGTATTAGCCAGTTAAACTAAATACAACTAGTTCAACTAGTTAACCAGAACACCACCTCCATTAACTCCTCAATCAACTCCACCAAAACTCTGCCACATGAGTCTAACTGAAGTCAACCATGAAAGATGCCATCAAACCCTAGGAACCACGTGATTCCTCTGTCAGATGCATGAGCCACCTCCATGACTCGAACTGAAGTGCTCCAAGAGAGTAAACTGTTGTTTATAGTCTAAATATTATTAAGGGTAAATAATATTTGACTTCCATATTTTTAGGAGAGGCAGTCTAAAAATAGACTTCGACCTATAGGTCCAAAAATAGATGTCCATCTATTTTTACCAACATGACCAATACTCCAAGAATAACATACTTCAATCCCTGGACCATGCTCCATATGTCTAAAAATAGACATAGTCTAAAAATAGATTTTTCGACAAAAATCACATGTGTGGTCCCCACCTAGTTTAGGTGATCACTTTCCAACTAGGATCAGGAAAGATGTTTCAGGAGGCCTCCTTCACTGTTTCTTGTTGCCATTTTCAACACAAACTTCTTCCTTGCTTGCATGAGTGGCTGCCATGTATTCAACCTTTGTAGTTGAAAGAGCCACTGCATACTGCATTTTGATCATCCAACTGAATTCTCCTCCAAATAGGTTAAACACATACCCGCTTGTAGATCTTCTATGATCTAGATCTCCAGCCCAATATGCATCAAAAAATCCACATATGTCCAAAACGATGTCCAATCTTGGTCTTCCTTGGTAGCACAGACCATAATCACTAATGCCACAAGTATCTGAAAACCTACTTCACTGCTATCCAATTATCCTTCCCTAGTTTTGACACAAACCTGCTCAATACTCCCACTATATGTGCAATGTGTAACACCCTCCTCCCACATCTACCCAAGTAACCAATCAACTGAGGTAAACATGTAATGAATAGTTACCATGATATGATTCAATCTCCTAGGCGACCTTAAGGAAGTGGAATCACATCAAAAATACCTTCCACATTGGCAACAGAACTCCCAGAAGCCATCCAGACTACTCAGGTAACCAACCCCTGGGTCCCACTAAGGTTTTAGACCACTAAACCCCCAGACGATCCCTTGATATGGGCCAGGATGCATCTGGGAGGCTCTAGACGCTCCCACAGTATGGGCATGCATTCTTCTAGGGAATTTTTTCCTCAGACCTGTGCCAACGTCCCTAGGATTTGAGCCAAGTTTTTAGGCCCAGAGCCCAGATCACTGCCCAGAACTCAATGACAAGCTCATAAATGAATTATAACAATGGAAAAATTATAAATTTGCAAAAAAATTGACAAAGTGTAAACTAGACCCCTACTAGCCATGACAAAAATAATTTCAAACATGTCACAAATATGTAATCTAGAGGTTTAAACAAAAAATCTAAACATAGGGGTCTCATACCTATCTGAGAATCACTAAGAACCATTTTTCCCTTACATTATTAGCTACATCATCATCTATTAGGTCATTATACATTGTTCATTCATTTACAAATCAAAACACGAGGAGAGCCATACATCATCACTGTCATAATACATGCTTGTAACTAGCACAATAATAATAGAAATATCAAGGATACAACAACCATAGAATCCACATATAAAGCAATACATTTACACATAATATTCCAAGGAGGGAACCTCTTATTAATGAATGCAAAAACCAACCCAGGACAGGACTACCATGTTCCACCCGACCATAGATTGGCTAAGACAAATCACTTTTCAGCCAATCACTCTCGTGCCATATTCCAAGCATGAATGCGGGACTCATAACCAACCAAAAAGAACCAAATAAGCATGTATGCTACCAGATTTCTCCACCTACACTGTGAGGAAATTTATTTCTTCCTAGTCTCTAGGATTTACTGCAATCCACAGTATGATCCAGGGGTCACTAGGCCATACTCGAGACACGGCCCTCCAGGATTTACCATAATCCCCTCCAGATCACTAGGTATGACCAAGGGAACAAACCTCTAGGATTTACCATATATCCTATCATTCATCGGTCGAGGATTCCTGGGCCCATGAAGGCACACAATAGTTGGCTTTACCGCAATCCACAATCCGGTTCATGGGTTACTAGGCTAGTGGATTTACTGTGATCCACAGTCTGGTTCAGGGATCACTATGCCATGTGTTTTTCCTTTCGAAGATCCACCTCACTCGACTTCAAAACCATCTAACCATCCAAGTCAACCAAAACACGAGAACCCATCACCTCAAGGCTATCCAGAAATGGCAAGGCTAGGCTGAAAACACTGTCACACCTAGAAAAACCCATGCCATGACAACAAAGAACCACATGCAATACCATCCATGCCATATCTAGCAAGGAAATCACACATGCAAATTGATACCTACAAATAATCCTGATGTATCTGCTTGATCTTGCTCTTCCTTGCTTGCTCCTTCCTTCCTCTTGTATTCTTTTCCTTTCTTGATCGAATGCCAAAGTGCTCCAGGAAAAATCTAAGTGTCCAAGAGTGAGAGAGAGAGAGAGAGAATAATGAGAGAGCTCCAAAATTAAACTGACAAAAAGGCGAGCAAAATATTTCCAACTGATCCTTAGAAGCCTTTTTATCAATTGGGTCTCTATTTTCTTAATTTTCCATTATTTTCCGTCATTTTCCTCCGCACATGCAACCTGTGACCTTTCACCTTCCTTTTCTCCTATTTTCCATTATTTTCATAAATAAATGCAAATAATGCATCTTCCCTTTCCAAAGCCTTTGCCATTGGCTTTTCCAATTTCCTTTAGCCATAATAACTGAAATTAACACCCACTAGGATGTTTTGCCCACCATTTAGCTTGGAATAAGTGTGCTATCAATTTCCTTTATTAATAATGTGGAATAATTTCCTTATTAACTTTTATTACTTGGAATTTTCACCAGGGTTTTTATATAACCCTCCCCCTTGGGGGAGCACTGTCCTCGAAGTTCAATGACACCTACAAACCAACAAATCACTGGAAATAAAACATACTGCATATGGAGCTTTATAACACAACTCGTTGCAATATTTACAATGACATTGACATATACAACCATATTGTCTATGGAGCTTTATAAATCCAGCTCGATACAATATTTACAATAATATACGAATATGCACATTTTCTCACCTGGAAAATAAAAGGATACGATGCTTGTGTCAACAACAAGGCAATATAGAGGCTCACACCTCCACCCTCAAAGTAATACCAAGATTCACCTCCTTCCCAGGAAGTCCATAATCCACTGCAAAATTCAAATATGCATCTAATGTCCAACACTACAATCCTGCACCACTTGTCCTCTTAGTGAAGAGTTATCAGCTCATTGTTCCGGGGCACACTGCCAATGTGCATCTGATTCCATCTGGCGCTAATGACCAAAATAAATCCATCCTCAACCTTCCCTTATTTGCTACACAGTCCCTTCGGAAATCTTGTAATACCCTTCCATACAGTCACTCACCTTCCAAGTTCCCTGACATCCCCTATACTGGGTGATCCATCCCTTGGAAAGGCTTCCTCACATGGGAAAGGTAAAATAACCAAGGAATATACCTGCCTCAAAACCGTCATACCAGACATAGAATCCTCATGGAAATCAATGGACAGTATTGGGTACCAGTGTCGCATAATGGCCATGCTCTTGAAGTGCTTTACCAACATACTGATGCTTGTTTCAATTCCTTTTGTTGTTTCTACTAATTCTTGTAATTAGTTTCAACCACCCAATAAGGAATTTTCGTGCTTCATATACCAAGCACATAATTTCCATCATATTCAAAATAAATTGAAATAAATTCACATCATACCTCATTGGTAGCTCATCAACAAGGCACACTTGCAATTCTGTTCACTTCCCGTCACAACAAGTCAAATTAGCATCTTGACCAAATCATCATGTCTAAACATATCACATCAGGTTAGCTCGAAAAACAACCATCATAATCAAAATCATAGATCACATGTAACCATCATAAACCATAATCATAAATCACACGTAATCATCATGAGTCAAAATCACAAATCACATGTATAATAAAACTAAAATAAAATACTAATACTTTTCCTTTAATCGATCCTTAGCTTCTACCTTTACCCTTTGTCTTTTCCAAACACACATCAGATCGATTGCAGTACCCAAAAAACACCTAATGCCTTCTCTTCAACCACATACACATACACATAGTGTGAATCACACACATACAACCACACACAACATACAACACCACACAATAAATGCATGTACATCGACATACAACACATACCCTTACACTTGGTGTACAACACAACAAAAACACCAGCAACCTATGTACAAAAAAATACATCCACCTACACCTAGTGTAAAATGTAACACAATACATACACTAACACTAGGTGTACAACACAACAAAATACATATATGTAAACAAAGTACAACACAATGAATACACATGTCGCGATACCATGACTACACAATGCACATACATAGTACTGTGTGCCCGCAATATAGCCTGTACGACATGCACTTAATACCACATGTATGCTAGTGCCATATGCACAACATGTACATAATACTACCTGTACACAACACCACATGCACAACGTGTGCACAACATCACATATACATGACACCACTTGCACAATGCGTACACAACCCCACATGTACACTGCACCACATGTACAACATGTACACAATACCACATGTACACAAAACCACATGCACGACACCAGATGTACACATTGCCATATGCACGACATGTACACAACACCACCTACACATAACACCACATGTACAACATGTACATAGAACCACATGTACAATCACGGACACAACATCATATATACATAGCATCACATGTACAACATGCAAACAACACCATTTGTACATAGCACTGCATATACAACATGTACATAGCACCATATGTACACAACACCGCATATCCAACATGTGCACAACACACTATGCACACAACATCGCATATCCAACATGCACATAGTATGATATGTACACAACACTACATATCCAACATGTACATAACACCATCTATACCCAGCACTGAAGATGCAATATACACAAAACACCTGTTATAGGTCAACTTGGGCACCATTCCCAATGACCTAGTTAACTGGACATCATCTCCAAGACCAATGAATAGGGTCTATCATCCCCTATCATTTTAGTTTCTACATGCCCTAAGACAAAGAACAAGACAAATCATTCATGACTTTCATCTACAAAGGTTTCCAAGATTTGAAGTTTATAATATATCATATGAGAGCTCATCAACGCTGCCTCTAAAGGGACTAAGTGCATTGCATATGCAGGTAGCCCCATTCAAGGCTGCTCTGCAAAGCACTTCCCGGCACTCATAGGTGCATTGGTCACATTGGGAGTGAAATTCTCATTGTTCCGGAATCTCCACTTGGCCAATGCCTTCTAGAAGAGTTCACATGTGTCAAACTTCAAATCCATGTGTCCATTTGACCTCTACAAGGTTGGGAACATGTCTTGCCTATTATTGGAAAGTCATTGATTGTAAAAATACCTTCATCTCCTCTATAAATTGAGCACAAATCTTAATGTTTGATAAGGAAGAATTTGAGTAGAGAAATGCTGGTGTAATTTCAATTGAGGAATTGATTTGAGTGACATGTTTCTGGAGAGATGTGCATTGTAATGAGGTTGGGATGCTGCTGGAGATGGTGACACTAAATAAATCACTGGGTTGTAACCTCCCCTTCTATCCATTAATAAATATTGTTGATTACTTTCCCACATATGTATCTATATAAGCTCATGTTTTCCATATTATGAATTCTTATATGATGTATATGGTTTATGAATGGACATCTGTATTATTGCCATCTTTTGTTGTTTAGTGTTCATCTTTGTAGGAAATATTTTCGGACATCTAGCTTGGATTTGAAGCTACAGCAAGAGCACCAGAAGGAGAATAGGAAGCGCTTGCACTCCAAGTAAGTTCTTTGATCTGTTCTGTGTGTCTATTTACACTTAGGAAAAGTAGTCACAAAGTCTTTAATCTTTTGTTCTACATAAGCACCTGTCTAGGGAAGAATGATTTATCCGTAATTCATAATTCTGCATAACAAATTGGTGACTCCGCTGGGGATTTTACCCTTCATCCTAGGTGTATTTGCCTATGATTTTCTCTGTTTATTCACCTAGTAGCTTTTACTCAGAAATATTAGGTTTTTTGAAATCCAAATTTGCATTAGAAGTGTGTTAAATAGCTGTGTTTTTAATTTTACACTGCACCCAACGCATTGTTGGACATGACACAGTGCTTTGCATAGCACTGTCTCCCTTTCAGGCCTATGTTGCAAAGCACTGTCTCTCTTTAGAGACTATGTTACCTCCTAAAACCATCAAAATTCCATTGAATTTGTCATTGCATTTTTGTTTCAGTTTCTTCTTTGCCATGTTTTGAAAAGCCTGAGCCTCATATTGACCAGTGAACTTATATACCTCTTCCTCCTTTGAAATAATAGTTTGTTCAGTGTTTGTTTAAAATGTTTTTCTTTATCATTGATGAATTAATTTCAAAGTATTTTCATTGTCGCATTAGATCCATTTTCTTTTGAAAAGGAAATTGTCGTAAATTCTTCGTTTCCTGATAGGAGAAATTGTTGTTTAATTCCTCATTTTTCCTTCAAAATAGAAATTGTTGTTTATATTCCTAATTTCTCAAAAGCAAAAGGCATTTGTTTTTGTTGATTTAGTGCACTTAGTTTATTTTCTGCATTCATAAAATTAAAGGAACTGAAAAGAAAAACTTGCATTTGCATGTAGTGGATTGTGTGATTTGCAAGAGGAACAATTAAAAAATTTGCATTTATTTTGTGCTCTTTGATTTGTTTTCTCTCAAATTGATTGCTCTTTCCCTCTAGTAGCTAGGATTTTCATTGAAAAACTAAAAGTGAAAGATTTCTTCTTATTCTTAGTTTGAATTTTAGGAATTTCCAATACATCATCACGGTGAAAATTTGAAAGAAAAATTGATAAACAAGATCAACTTAAAATTTATCTCAATTTACCTAACAAAGCATTGGAACCATAACGATAACATTTAGAAGGTCTAGGCTAGAGACGTGTTCCAGCATCGTAAAACATAGCAACTGTTGTTAACTTGTCTATGATACATTCCGAGTGTGATACCTCACTCCACATACGTAAGTATATTGTAGCTCGTCCATGTACTTTCGGATATATCGGGCGGTGTTACAGTACGAAAAGTATAAAGGGGTGCTCTCACTGTGCAGTTTCGCATTAGACAGTGCTAAACGGACTCAGGCCTCCACGTACCTTCAGGTATAATTGGGAGGAAAACTTTTAGGTGCTATCCATCCATAGTGAACCGAGTCGGTCGCCTTGTAAATTGTGATGCACCGAACACAACATTCGGGGAGATTGCTTGCCCTTACTTCTTGGTTTGCCAGGAGGTATTCTGCAGTTCACAGTTTCTTGGTAAACCCTTTTGCATAGCATTATCATTTTATTTTGTTTATTTGTTTTTGGTTAAAATAAATCATTAATCGTGGAAGAACAAAATCCTTTCCCCCGTCATTCACGTATATTAGCGTTAAAACCACCTTTACCACCAGAAGTTACTTCTGGTAGGCAAAGGCGATCATGCTCTACTGAATCAAGTACAATTCGTACCTCTGGTGAAACATCATCTTCCCATAAACCAGAGTTGTCTCAAGTTGTTTCTACACATCCCGGTTCATCTACTGTTGTCAAAACAAAGTCTTCACAACTACCCATGGTCACGATCCATCCAATCAATGAGACCATACCTCCTGAACCTGACGTTTTTTAACCAAAAATTGATCCAGATCTTGTCTCTTATTTTCCAGAACATCTGAATCCTGAAGTCGAATAGCCGGAATTTGTTCCTGCCTTGGTCATACCACAAAATTTTGTAGCCATTGAGTCTCCCATATTACACAGTCAACCACCTGAAATATACTTTGGGTTTGATGGTGAAATACTTCCACTTGGTTTAATTGTGATTGAATAAATCCCACAAGACGAGACACCTTTAACTCCAAACCATTTTGGCGAGGACCTTTACCTATACGAGTCTTTTCGTCAATTGTCACCATCTGCTTTTTCTGATCTTGTTCCTATTCAAATTTCTGTCGATCCAAAAGGGTACAAATTTGGTCAAGTAACCATGCCTAAACCAACATCTTCAGTCGGGCCATCTATTCCAATTACGTCAGCACCTGCCTTCGCTACCCCGTCGATGTTTACAACTTCACCGGGGTCATATTTTCATGGTGTCCCTATGGTCCCATTAGGTTATAAATCTCTATCTTGCATTTTCTCTGGTGCATTTTCAAAACCATGGAATTTACCAATGTCATCGTCCAATATTCTAACTGGTAATCCTATAGTGAGTACTGGATGGTTTGATTCTTTATACACATCATCAGGGCAATATCAAGTCGGTCCTTCTGGGTCTATTCCTTTAAGTACCATATCAACTGGACCCCCAACATTTGAAGAGCAATATTTTCCGTCTTATTATCCTCCTCATGTCAGGGGGAAACCTTTGGTCACCCAATATGACAGTACTCCGTCACTTTTTGGTCAACCTAATGTCGAAATGAATGTTTTTCAATGGAAACCCACTCTGCTTATCCAACCACAAATGGTTGTACACTTGTATCAACCATTTAAACCTGTTACATCCACATCATTTCCACTTGTTAATACATCTTTACCCCTGTTAAAGAATCAAAATGTTTTACAACAACCTTATCAAGAAGGTCCTTCAACTCAATACCCTCAAATATTGGGTCCATAGACTCCAAATCCTTTGGTTAATTTACAAAAACCTATATATGGAATCATTTATTCACAAGTTGGTTTACCATTTTATGGGATGTCACAGCCACAACCAGGTTATACTTATCCTCAACCGAATCGAAGTTATCCTAATTTGGGTTATAACATTGGTGGACAGACCCCTTCGCAGCCTCAGGCGCAATTGCCTCAAACTTCATTTCAACAAGTATCATATCCAGGTTTTGGTCAAGAGGATCTTCAAGCATTTGCTTTTCAAAACAACCCTTATCTGGGTTACTAGCAGCAGATTCCTTATGTTGGTGCTCAAAGGCCTATTGCTCAAGTAATTCCATCTTATCCTAGCTATGCTTAACCTGACCTTAATAGAAAATTCCCTTTTGTTGCAACTTTAGAGTTACTAGATTTAAATCGGCTAACTAATGATCCAATTAACTATGCTCCTTGGTGGCCAGTGATACCTCACAAATTACCCTCAGATATTCCTAAGTTCAATGGAAACCCTGGAGAAGATCCGTCGACTCATGTCATGACTTATCATTTATGGTGTTCATCAAACTCCCTGAATGATGATTCTGTTCGACTACATCTTTTCCAGCGTACGCTCACAGATCCGGCTGCAAAATGGTATATTGAGTTACCTAGAGCTTCTTTTGATAATTTCACTGCCCTAGATACTATCTTTTTGACTCATTTCCAGTTAACCATCAGATATGAAACTAGAACAGAACTCTTGACCAATTTCAAACAGACTAATGCTACTCACATTTCCGATCATATTCATGAGTGGCGTTGTCATCGTAGAATGGTTAAAACATTTGTTCCGGATTAGCTCCTTGTTGAGTGGTTCGTTAAGTACCTGTTACCATCTATAACTGAGGATGTATCTAAGGGTGGCGTCGTCACACAAGAGAAATTTATCGCTCATGCCCAATATTTAGACTTGATTTACACTAAGTCTGGCACGCTCTATGAAAAAATTCCTAATGCGCCGAGATCTAATTTTACTGTTCCTCCTCAATTAAAGGACTCTCATGCTGGAGACGACTTGATTGGTACTGCAAGCACACATCATACTACTGCATCTGATCCTGCACCTTCTTCCGAAATTAATGTTGTGTCATTTGACAAGGGAAAAAGTGACAAGCAACCCGGAAGTAGAAAAAAAGGAAATCTAAGAAAAAGCAAACTTCTAACTTGTAGGAAAAATCATCCGATCAATCATTTGGACCTAGGAAACCTCGTTATCCATGCATAATCTGTAATGAGGAACACTTTGTTAGGGATTTTTCTCACCGCGCTGATGTCTCAAAAATCATCAAGACTTCCCATGCGTCAGATGTGTTGATAGACCCATTTCCAAATCTAGACACAAACATGGTTGCTATGGATCCAACTTCTAGTTCCCAAGTACTTATGTTATCCATTACAAAACCTTCAATAGATATTTTGGTGTCAACGCATAATAAATATTATGGTAGTCAGTCCACTAATCAACCTACTACGTTGACTACGAATCCGTCTATGGAATCAGTACCGCCTACTGTTATTCCTGAATTGACAATCAAGCCACCCAAGGGAGTAATTCACAAATCGACATATAATCCTCAAGCAAGTGCTGCAAAAAATTATAATATAGTTGAAGATTTGGCTCAATCCCCTTTAGCTATGTCTGCTCTCGAGGTATTACAAAATTGTCCCTCCCAAAAACAGGCTTTATTGTCGGTTATTGGTGGAATTGATCCGACTGATTCTTATCTTGTTGTCTTTAATCATACGGGCTATGTGCTGCAACTACCAGCAGAATTTGCATTCTCCATACAAGTAAATTTTCTCAATCACCTTGTTCATCGCACTTTTATTGATGAGGGAGAATCTACATGCATTATGTCTCTAAATTGTTGGAAGTCACTTGGCTCGCCACACTTATCACAATCATCAACGACGTTGAAAGCTTTTGATGGACATACATATAAGCCTTATGGTATTATTAATAACCTGCATGTTGAACTAGGGGGAAAAACAGTGAATGTTGATGTTGAGGTTTTTAACGGACCCCTTAACTATAATATTCTACTTGGAAGGCCATGGGTATATACAATGACTGCAATTGTTTCTACATATTTCAGAATGATTGCCTTTCCATATAAAGGTACTATCACAGTCATTAATCAAATATCCTTCTTTTCCTCCGCTTCTCAAGTAACTGAAAACATTTTGTTCATTCACGCACCCCAAATAGCACTTCAGAACATTGGTGTAGGACTCTTAAAGGATTCCACTCTCATGGGAACCTTTGCATTACCGCCGCCCACGACACCGACAGAAATTACAAGTATAGAGAACTGCTACATGATATCTTCCACTCTATCTGGCTTAAGGGAGAGTAAGGGTGATTCTGAAATTTTTACGTTGGATGAGTTTCTACCGCCCAACCCTATTGAGCTGGCATATCGATCAATCTATCTGGCTTGGGCGCCGAATCCGAAAACACCATCGACGAGTGTTTGGGTTGATCGTTACTTAGATTTTGGTACTCCCTCTGATCCTTTTTCCTCAATGCTCTTGACAGATGAGAATATTTTGGAGGCCATGATGTCAAAAGGAGAACCATGGGAAGATTATCATCATTGTTCCCATATTCCTGATTATGAAGAAAACTATATGAGTGAACTATATCACCCATTAATCAAAAACTTATTTTCGAATTCTTTACCTATTAATGCAATTGATTCTGAGTGAAATCTGTCAAATATTGAAGAAAACGTTTCTATCGATATTTCGACCAAACCTGGAATTGTAGAAAATATTCATCTTGGTGTATCTTGTTCTCCATCAGAACTCGAATCATATCGCTCTCCATTTTGTGAATTCCGTGATGTATTTTCTTGGTCTTATGAGGAAATGCTAGGCATAGATACTAGTCTTGTTGAACAAACTATTAATATGTATCTTGATGTCAAACCGGTGCGTCAACAGCTTCGTCCTGTTCATCTGAAGAAAGCCGCTACCATCAAAGAAGAAGTTGAAATTTTTTTGCGTGTTGGTTTCATATACCCTATTCCGTTGTCTGAGTGGGTTTCCAACATCATTCTTGTCATGAAAAAGCAAGGAACTATTAGAGTGTGCATCGATTACCAGGATGTCAATCTTGCTTGTCCAAAAGACAACTATCCTACTCCCTTTCTCGACCAGATTATTGACGATTGTGCTGGATGCGAAATCTTTTCGTTTATGGATGGATTTTCCGGCTACAATCAAATCAATATCTGCCCAGAGGATCAACATAAGATAGCATTCATCTATCCTTGGGGCACATTCTCTTATAGGAAACTACCGTTTGGTTTAAAGAATGCTGGGGAAACTTTTCAGAGAGCAATGGCCTATGCTTTCAATGACATCAAGTACATTGTTCAACCTTTTCTAGATGATTTACCAGCGCATTCACGAAATCAGACTGATCACCTGATGCACTTGAGAGCCATTTTTTTATGCTGTCGACACTACAAAATATGCCTCAATCCACATAAATGTGTGTTTTGTGTTGGTTCTGGTCGTTTGCTTGGATTCGTAGTCTCAAAAGAAAATTCGAATCAACCCATTGAAGGTTCAGGCCATTCTTGATTTTCCTACACCATCAAATTTACTTCAGATATAGAAACTTCAAGGAAAGGCTAACTTCCTAAGAATGTTCATTCCAAACTACGCCGAAATGGCTAAAGGATTTACTCGACTATTGAAAAAGGGGGTTCCCTTCCGTTGGGACCAAGTTCCGCAAGCTTCTTCTGATGCTGTCAAGGATACTCTTGTCCGAGCATCATTAATGTGCCCCCCTAATTATCAAAATGATTATTTCCTATATGTCGTCGTGGCTGAAATGACCATTGCTATGGTTTTGGTCCAAGTAGAAGATGGAATTGAACATCAGATCTATTATTTGAGTTGTAATCTCAATGATACAGAAGTTAAGTATTCGTACGTAGAAAATCTTGCCTTGGCAGCTATTTAAGCTGTCCAAATATTTCGTAATTATATCTTGCTCCAAAAGACCACTATCGTTTCGGATTGCAACCCCATGACTTATATCTTATCACGTCAATTGCTGGGAGGAAAATATTCAAAATGGATTATCATTTTGCAGGAATTTGATTTGGAATTCATTAAGTCCAAATCAAAGAAGCTTTAGTTTTGGCTGAGCTTCTCTGTGACCTTCCCTCTGATAGTACTGCAACTACATCAGAACCATCAATTCCTGACAACTTTATGTTTCTGATCGGATCATTTGATCCTTGGTATGGATATTTCATCATTTATCTCCAAACTCAAACTTTTCGACCTGATACCTCTCACTCTGAACATCAACGTATTCGATACCAAGCTAAAGATTATCTGATCATCTACGATACACTTTATCATCGTGGTGTCAATACCATTTTAAGAAGGTGCCTCACTCATGAGGAGGTCGAATTTTTTTTAAATTATTGTCATGCGGGGGCTTGTGGTGGACATTTATCTAGATATGCTACCGCACAGAAGATACTCCGCGCTGGTTACTTTTGGCCTACAATTTTTCGAGACTGCATCCTCGCGGTTAGAAGTTGTCATGCGTGCCATATTTTTTATCGTAAAATCCACAAACTGCCAGCGCCAATGCATCCTGTTGTCTCTGTGGGACCATTTTCGAAATGGGGTATTGACTTCATGACCTGTAACCCTCGTTCGTCCAGGGGGCATGGTTATATTATTGTCACAGTCGACTACTTTACCAAATGGGATGAGGCGATGCCTACATTCAACAACATAGGACAGACAACTGCATTTTTTTTCTTCAATCATGTTATTGCATGGTTTGGAGTCCCACAGGCTATAGTTACAGATCATGGGAAGCATTTTCGCTACCATATGATGATTGAATTGACTGCCAAGTTGGGATTGTCACATGATAATTCTACTCCTTATTATCCAGAATCAAGTGGACAAGTTGAGGCTATCAACAATATTCTTAAACGTATGTTTCAACGAATGATAGGAGTTGGTAAAATAAATTGGCATTTTATCCTGTACTCCACCTTGTGGGTGTATCGAACCTCGGTGAGAAATGCGACTGGATTTACTCCTTTTCAATTGGTGTATGGGCTGGAAGCTATCTTACCAATCCAATGTGAAATACCGTCATTAAAACTCGTAATTGACTTGTTACCCAACACCTTAGAAGAAGAAGCACATCTCCCTAACCTCATCCATCTTGATGAAATGTGTCGTGAAGCCCAATTGGCCAACGAAGCTTATAAGAGATGTATAAAGGCGCAATATGACAAAAATGTCCAGCCTCACATTTTCTTAGAGTGCGACTTGGTCCTTATTTACGATCAAGAAGCTGATGTAATAGGTATAGGAAAATTTGAGCCATTATGGCATGGCCCCTATATTTTCAAAACAGTTCTTGCTAAGGGTGCTTATGAGTTGGTTGATTACAATGGAATTCCGTTGGCGCAGCCTAGAAATGGGTTGTATCTGAAACGTTACTATGCTTAATCATGAGCGTAGTAATTTTTTGTATTATATTGTATATATATGATGTTGATTTTCATTCACTATCTTAATTTTTTTTTGAGTTTTCTTGACTTTAGTAATCCACTTTACATTTCATCGCAGATGTCTGAATCTTCGGAACCATTTGTTGGATATGCTGATGGTGCTAGTCGTAGTACACAGAATATATCCTCTGCAGCGTGGGCCATTTTCGCTCCAAACGGAGAGTTAGTGAGTTTTCAAGGGATTTGTATTGTTAGATCGACGAACAATATCACTGAGCACAGCGCGTTGATCTAACTTCTCTCTGATGCCATTTCATTTGGTATTAATTGTATCATCATAAGGTTAGACTCACAACTTGTGGTATTACAACTTACTAGTGTTTATATTGTTATAAATCCAACACTGCATAGATTGTTCCTAAGAGTTCGACTTTTGGAAAAACACTTTGATTTTATTCAATATCAACACGTTTCCATAAATTTGAACACATTGACTGATTCGTTAGCTAATCAAGTTTTAGATAGAAATTTGAAACATATGTAAAGAAAAAATTCACATCATTGAATAGGATTGCAAAATAAACATAGGAAAATGTTGAAATCATATAGATAGATAGTTATAGGTTTTTACAAAAAATTGTGCCCAAGACACATTGATCATCTGACCTCAAAATGTATGCAAAATGTCAAAAGTAAACTAGTGGTGCTCATGGTAATATGCTATAGATCTAGCTATCCTACGTAGTAACCGCATCCAACAATTAGGAACCCCAATAGTGTGTCACTACAGTCGCATGGGTAGCTCTTTGATCTGGAAATCTGAATCCCGAAGGTCAAACCCTCTATGTGTTACCGAAGCTCAGCCAGAGTCTCAGCCATATCAAGATCTTGAAGGACTACTCTCCCGACAGCCCTCTCTACTGGAAAATTTTCTTCATGCTCCGGTTCCTTTACTGGTTGAACACGACCAACATCTGCATTACATCAAAAATTTAGTTTAGTCTTTGGAAAACATCAAAATACAAAAACATTGTATAAACCTTAGGAAAATAAAAAACATGGTCAAAACATTCTTACCTATTGCACCTCACTGAGCGCCTTCTGGTAATGCTAAATCTGGATCTCCTAGAAAAGCAACACCTGCGTATGCATACTCATCGATAGCGACAATATGTCATCGGAACCAGGCGAAGAATGCAGTCAAGAACACAATAGTCGATTGGCCCGCGTGCCTACCCATGAGTTCTACACATCTCTACATTTGTGGATCTGAAGGATTAGACACATCCAATGTCACATGCTGTGGTTGCATTAGTGGAATCCGTTATAAGGAGAAGGATATGAGGATCGAACCATAACTGAAGTTCTTCTTCTTTCCTCCCTTTGCTTTGTTTGGTTGTTCTTTTATCTGAGAAAGTACAGCTTCAGACCAGTTGAAGATTGTTGGCTCCATACACTCTAGCACGTACTGCATATACGATCTATTTGCTACATGTAGTGTAACGATGCCGACAAGTTTTGCGATCGTGAGAAGGATAGTTCTCAAAGGAAAATCTCTAACATCCCGGATGTTTATCTTTCCATATTTTCTTGGCTCTGCCCCTGGATAACAATGTTGCAAAACATAATCTCTCACTGTCTCTCCTCTAAGAATAGACCCTGAGAGTGAAATAGGCAAGCCTCTCCTCGACGAACTTGTAAGAAAGTATACATCCTCGACTGTTATGGGAACCACTTGGTTTTTAATATGAAATGCCTCGATAGCTGGATCCCATAAGAACCATTAGATTCCATTCAATGCAAAAAATTGGGCAAATTTTGGGCATAATGAAAAAACCAAAAATATAGATTGCGCCCAAAGCATGCTCTAACAAGAGACAATGCATTGTGTAGGCAAGTAACATTCAATTTAATTTCTATGCAACGTAGGTTTCGACATTCAAGGGTGCGTTTCCCTCTTTTTGGGAAGAATTTACCCTAGGGACCCTAAAACCCTAAAAAATTTTAGAAATTGGAAATGAAATGATTACTGAAGGAAAGAGGAGGTTCATATCACTAACCTGGATCAAACGGCAACAAAATCCATCCACAGAAATGATCGCAATTAGCAGCTGAAGTTCAGGGAAAAATCAGGTTAAGAGCTCCAAAATGCAAATGGTAACTATGGAATGGTAAAAGTGAATAGTAAAACACTTTTTAATAGTCATTTAATTATTTGAAAATTGAATTTATTGCTATGAATATAGTTTTATTATGTTTTTTTTTATCATGAAACAGGTATTTTTAATCCATTTAATGTTTCTCTGAACAGGTCTTACAACTGATGAACATATTAGTCGTGCAGATTTATTTCAAGAATGATTTGACCACAAAGCATACTTGTTCTCCTTATTTTTCGATCTTTGTTAAAAACGAAAAAGGATTTGAAGTGCACTTTTATCTCTTTTTCGAGCTTCGATAACAATGAAAAAGGAACCCCTGGAGTCTTCTTTCAGCTCTTTTCAGACTCCTATAATGTGAAAATATTTCCGAGCACTTGTCTTTTCGAGCTCGTAAAAGTAAATGAATTTATATCTACTCAGTATAAGTTTAACCCTTTTCCAGACTGAGATAGATTATTTACGAAAAATGAATACCTTAGTCAAACATGACTAAATAGGTTCTCTCAGATATTATTTTACACTTTTTCAGATCTAAGCGACAAATTTACGAAAAAGTATTTATGGAGTTTTCTTTTGTCCTCTTTTTCAAACTCTCTAAATATGAAAAAGGATATGGCTATCACTGTCGTTAAGCTCGTTAAAACATAAAATAGCGACAGGCTTGTTGATCATGGCAAGAATCGAGTTTCATTCATTGCTAGACTCATTAAATTATTAAATAGCGATACATTATTCACCCAAAGGGTTGAATTATAGATCAAGAAAATTTTATCCTCCTCAATATTGTTAAAAAATAAAGAGGTACTGGTTGAAAAATGACCGGGGAAAATTTGGGAAAGTGAACAAAACTTTTTACTGTAGCAGGCCGCTCTTGAACATGACACTTCACTCCATCATCGTGATGGTTTGGGTTGGGTATTCTTCTTGATGGTTCATTCATACCTATGGTTCATCATATCTTCACTTCAGTTTTGGGTCAATGCTGCCAATTCATTTCAGTGTCGCTGATATGTTCAAGAGAAGTCATCCAGTGAATACTCATCCTTTTGCAATACTCATAAACCTTCATTCTCATGACCGTCATACCTGAAAATTGCTATATCAAGTCATACCTTTGTCTCCGAAATCAGTAACTCCCGTTTCTTAATAAGGTGGCTTTCTGTCGACAAAAAATCATTAACAAGGAAGTTCACTTAGAAAACTTATGTTCCAGTACCATGAGGCTTGTTATAGCATCGACAAGATCCTCGCTTCCAAAATTTTGAACGAAATATTTTGTTTGGCGTTCGACATCAAATCATCTATTCATGCCTTACGAAATGTACTGCAGGGCCATTGACATTAATGGTGGTTCTCTCACATTTGTTAACAGCTCACATCATTTGCTGGTAATCAAATGATGTCTTTCCATGTTCGACTAAAAATCATATATTCGCATGGCTAGGCATGTACACGAATGATCAAGTGAACAAGATAAGAAGACCCCGGATCTAGTTTCAGCCATCTAGGATGCAATTTCAGGATTGTTGTACACATCATCTATACTGTGACCTTACATACAGATCATCATCCGAACATGGGCCTATATTTGTAGGCATGTCTGTATTAGGCAACATTCCAATGTAGACGACTTTCTGAATTATGTACATGTTATTAGATTTTTTATGTGCTGAACATGGGAATTCCTACCTTCAGCAATTATGATCAAGAGGATATATCATGATGTAATTTATTGTAATATTGATGCAGGTCGCCACTCCGCTTCATCTCCAACCCATCACAGTGTAAAGCATCTCAATCAAAATATTGTTATTATTATTCTGACTTCATGCTTTAGGGGGCAATTGTTATAGGTCAATTTGGGCACCATTCCCAATTACCTGGTTAACTGGACATCATCTCCAGGACCAATGAATAGGGTCTATCATCCCCTATCATTTCAGTTGCTACATGCCCTAAGACAAAGAACAAGACAAAATCATTCATGAATTTCATCTGCAAAGGTTTCCAAGATTTTAAGTTTATAATATATCATATGAGAGCTCATCAACGCTGCCTCTAAAGGGACTAAGTGCGTTGCATATGTAAGTAGCCCCATTCAAGGCTGCTTTGCAAAGCACTTCCCGACACTCATAGGTGCGTTGGTCACATTAGGAGCGAAATTATCATTGTTTCGGAATCTCCACTTGGCCAGTGCCTTCTAGAAGAGTTCACATGTGTCAAACTTCGAATCCATGTGTCCATTTGACCTCTACAAGATTGGGAACATGTCTTACATATTATTGGAAAGTCATTGATTATAAAACTACCTTCAGCTCCTCTATAAATTGAGCACAAATCTTAGTGTTTGATAAGGAATAATTTGAGTAGAGAAATGCTGGTGGAATTTCAATTGAGGAATTGATTTGAGTGACATGCTGTTGGAGAGATGTGCATTGTGATGAGGTTGGGATGCTGCTAGAGATGGTGAAACTAAATCAATCACTGGGTTGTAACCTCCACTTCTATCCATTAATAAAGATTGTTGATTACTTTCCCACACATGTATCTGTATAATCTCATGTTTTCCATATTATGAATTCTTATTTGATGTATATGGTTTATGTTTCATTGATTTAAATAAATAACTTGAATAGACATCTGTATTATTACTATATTTTTCTGTTTAGTGTTCATCTTTGCAGGAAATATTTTCGGACATCTAGATTTGATTTGAAGCTACATCAAGAGCGACAGAAGGAGAATAGGAAGCGCTTGGACTCCAAGTAAGTTCTTTGATATGTTCTGTGTGTCTATTTACAGTTAGGAAAAGTAGTCGCAAAGTCTTTAATCTATTGTTCTAGATAAGCACATGTCTAGGGAAGAATGATTTATTCGTAATTCATAATTCTGCATAACAACAATATATATATACAACAACCATACAACATCATATGTACACAATACTATATATATTACATGTACACATCACCATAGGTACAATCACTAAATATACAACATGCACAACATATACACAACAATAGTACTGCACATCCATAGAGCACACATTGAATCCACAAAGAAACTCTTCTTATAGTGTATTTCCACTATCCATGCTTATTCTAGCATGCCACAAATCACACTATTTTCAATTGGCTAATGTACCCCTCGGAATTACCTGTCCATAGCATAAACATAGGCATAGTACAAACATATAATATCAATTAATATCCACATGATACTGACCTCATAAATTTTTTAGAGCTACTCTTCCCACTTGATTCCCCATCAAACCAGGAACCTCTTCATGCCATTCACCTGCATAAGCAATTATTCCTCCACAAGAATGATCCCTAACAACCATGTCACACAACAACATACATACATATCTATATACATGGAAACATCAACATAAAACAATCACGACCACTGACAACCCTGTCAGACAACAACATACACACATATATACATACATATATATAATCATTAGCATAAACAATCATGACCCTATCGTACAACAACATGCATACACACATATATACATATAAAATTAGCATTAAACAATCATGATCCATGATGACCCTATCATACATGAAATACACACTGATCTAGGTGGATATTGGTGGCCACCCGCCTATTCCACTTGGGGCCCCACCATTGTCTCTTTCAGTTTTTCAGTTTCGGCACAACTTACTATTTTTAGCAGTTTTTCAAGTCCTGAACTTTCGGAGCCATTTTGAGGCCCTAAATAACATTTTTTGGGCATTGCGCCTCTGGCATAGAAGATTTTGTTTTAGAATTGATATTTGTGGTTAGCAGTTGTATTCCTCGGATAGATATTTCTAACGATGTATCATATGTGTCATATGGAGATAGTATGCCAAAGTTACGACCCCGGGAAGTTGAAACCCCAATTTACCCAAACAGGACCCATAGTTTTGGCGCTTCATCTCCTAGGGTTAGGTTTTTGGATGTTTAGGTTTTTCCATTGCTTATCTATAATAAATAGGCCCTTGAGCCTCATTGTAACACAGTTCAGAGGCCGCCACATCTCTTCTAAGAGATAAGCTATCAGCGCCCTAGCTAGTTTATTTCCATTCTGTCTATAAGCCAATTTTAGTTCTTAGATATTAATGAAATGAAGTGTTATTTCTGCTTCATCTTTGTATTTGTGGTTATATGTGTATTCTTTTACATTCCTTCATAAATATGGATTAGTAGTATCAGAGCAGTCTGCTTTTTCTCGATCCTTCTTTGCATGTCCCCAACGAGGTCGAGGTATAAGGAGTTAGGGCTCGATCTAGTTGAACCTTTGCAAGATCAGCCTTGTAATCCCCGACGATTGACGATGGGGGATGAAAAGAAAGATGAAGGAGCATGAGATCCTATCAAAATATTTCTCGAGGAGGCCCTCGAAAAAGAAAGGAACGCGATGATGGATAACTTTGCGAAAATCCTTCAACGACTCCCCACTGACGACACATCTACATCCAACAGCCACTCTGGAGGCGCGACTCCCTTTAAGGTACAAGTAAACTTTGAAATTCCCATATTTGAGGGTCAAATAGATGTAGATGTCATAGATAGATGGTTGAATCTATTAGATGGATATTTTTCGGTTCATGAATTTTCCGACAGGGAGAAGATTATTTGTGCTCTCCTCAAAGCTACCCCTGATGTCAAGGACTTGTGGGAAACCTACTGTGAGAAAAAGGACAAGACAAAACCCTCTCTGTTCTCAGCCGTACTCACTTGGAATTCTTTCTAAGACGCCATCAAGGAACAATACTATCCCGTGGGGAGCTATGAGGACCAGTACATACAATGGACCACATTGCGGAAACAAAGGGATGAAGATGTTCATGAGCTGACGAATCTGTTCCATACCCTGTGCACAAAGTTTGGTATCAAAGATTCAGAGAAACATTCGGTGCTAAAGTATTGCAGTTGTCTGCATAGAAAAATTCAGGAGGAAATGGAGTTCCTTGACATCTCCTCGCTTGGTATGACATACCGGTATGTTGCCAAGATTGAGCAGAAATTCAAATGGAAGAAGCGAGAATTTGGATCTGCGAATAAAAAGAAATGGAAAGGTGCCCCAAAACCGCAGAACAAAGGACAAAGCCAAGGCATGGCAACCCAAGACAACTTGCCAAATCCAGAAGAAAAGAACAACACCACGAAGCCAAATAAGGACATGGGAAAGTGGTGTGAGTTCCATAAGAGCTCCACTCACAACACAAGTGAGTGTCGGGCCAAGTAGTCGTTGGTGGCCGAGATGAGGGCTTGTGAATTAGATGCATGCTTCGACTCTGAATCAAAAATTTACAAGGGTAATGACAAAGGGAAATATATTATTGATGAAGAGCCCAACGCCACTGTTGCCACTGCGAAGATCCAGAAGGAGGAACCAAAATATCCAGTGGAGGAGGAGCATCTCTTCCACTCCCAAATGTGGGTAAAGGGTTCCCCGCTACAGTTCATTTTCGACAATGGGAGCCAAAAGAACCTCATTTCAGCAGACGTTGTGAAATGGTTGGGCTTGTCGACCACAATACATCCACATCCATACACCATTGGGTGGCTTCACCAAGGACGGGATCTCCGCATCAACCAACAATGTCGCCTTCCCTATAGCATCAAGCCCTTCACGAATGAGGTATTATGGGACATTGCTCCTCTTGATGTTTCTGATGTATTATTAGGCCAACCATACTTGTGTAAGCGACATGTTGTGTATGAGTCCTGGCCTTGCACTGTTATTGTTACTTTGGGGAATAATTTGTACAGGATACCAGAGGTACCACCGCTTGTCGCTATCTCTTTGGTTACTGCAAAAAAATGCAGTAAGCTCATTTCCAAAACAAGGAATTTTTTTTTTCTGATGATCCGCCCCCAGGGCAAGAAGAATACTGTGGCTGTGACCTCCATACAGGGGTCCTCTGCATGACAACAAAAAATGGGCAACGTTGTGGAGGAGTACGGGGACATCTTCACCTCACCCACAGGGGTTCCTCTGCACTGTCAGTTCAAGCACCCCATTGATCTGACCCCAGGTGTGCCGCTACCCAATGGACCGATCTATCGGCGCTCTGTTATGGAGAATGATGAAATCAAGAGGAATATTCAGGAGCTGCTACAGAAAGGTCACATCTGGCCAAGTTCATCGCCCTGTGGGAGCCCGATCGTGTTGGTACAAAAGAAGGATGGGAATTGGAGACTCTGTATTGACTATCGAGCGTTGAACAAGATCACTGTCCGGAATAGGTACTCGATCCCATAGATTGATGACCTTCTGGACCAACTCAAAGGGGCAATATATTTTAGCAAGATCAACTTGAATTCTGGGTATCACCAGGTACCAATCGAACCCTTCGATGTGTGTAAGATTTCCTTCAAAGCCAAGGAGGGCGTTTTCGAATGGCTGGTCATGCCTTTTGGGTTGACGAATGCTCCTGCAACCTTCACAAGGTTGATGGACGACATCTTGCATCCATTCACCAACTCATTTGTAGTGGTGCACTTGGATGACATTATGATCTTCAGCCAGACTTGGGAAGAGAACCTCCACCACATCTGATAAGTCCTCCAAAAATTGTGGCAACACAAGTTGTGTGCCAATTTGGAGAAGTGCACTTTTGGCATGACCCAGGTTCAATATCTGGGATACATTATTGATGAAAGGGGGGTGCATGTGGATCCAACCAAGATCCAAGTCATTCGGGATTAGCCAGCCGTGACCACTCTAATAGAGCTTTGTAGCTTTCTGGGTCTTGCTAATTTCTACCATAGGTTCGTGTTGGGATTATATCATATCACTTGGCCCTTGATTCAAGTCACCAAGGGAGGAGCGAAAAAAAAATTCTTTTGGTCGAAATCTCAACATAGGGTGTTTGTAGAATTGAAACATCGCCTCTGCTTTGCCCTAGTGCTCACATTGCTAGACTTGCAACAACCATTTGAAATCGAGACAGATGCCTCTAACTATGCTATTGGGGCAGTTCTTACTCAACAAGGGCATCCAATGGAATATCACAGTGAGACATTGTCCGACACTATTCGCAAGTATCCCACTTATGGAAAATAAATGTATTCCATTGTGCAGGCTTGTCGACAATGGAAGAATTACATTTTGGGGAAGGAAACAATCATCCACATAGACCATCGACCCCTTTAGTTCATATAGACACAAGGGAAATTGCAGAACGATTGCCATGAGAAGTGTTCTACATATCTGCAAAATTTTTGTAGAAATTTGCTGAATAATGAAGATTTATTCACCGAGATTAACCTGATCATACACAAATTCGATTTTCTGCATAACACATAATCTATTCTACAAATTAATCATCACATGCGGAAAATAAAACAAGCGGTAGAACATCAATTCGCACACATAGAACGCAACATGTATGGGGAAAGCTTATAGCTGAAAACCCCCTGCTATATGTATCATATAAATGGATGAGAACATGTAACTTTACACAATACAATACTCCTCACAAGTACTCAGTACTGTCTCCAAAAGCTACACACAAAACTAGCTCAGTTTGAACCGATCACGGGTTCAAAACTCCTCCACTAGCTACCTGCCTCTACTGCGCAATCCAAAAGGAGAGAATAGGCTGAACCAATTCGAATTCCTCTTTCTTGAACAGCGCAATCATCATTGGCATACTCATCCCACTGATTGTGCAAATCTCATGCACAACTAATGTACAACTGCCGGCTCTTTCACCTATCTCTTGCACTAGTCTGCACTGAACTGTACATGCATTGAGTTAACTGATGTGTTCTTTTAGTTGAATAATGAGTTAATAATTAGTGAATTAAATAATATTTAATTCACACTACTCATCTCTAGTGTAATAGCAGTTAAACTAATTACAACTAGTTCAACTAGTTAACCGGAACACAATCTCCATCAACTCCTCAATCAACTCCACCAAAACTCTGCCACATGAGTCTAACTGAAGTCAACCATGCAATAGCTCAACTAACCCTTAGGAAATTCGAATTTCCTTCTGCCAGCTGCATGTGCCACATCTGTAGCTCGAACTGAAGTGCTCCAAGAGGAAAATATAATGTTTATAGTCCAAATATTATTAAGGGTTAATAATATTTGACTGACCTATTTTTAGACAGGCAGTCTAAAAATAGACTTCGACCTGTATGTCTAAAAATAATCGTCCATCTATTTTTACCAACTTGACCAATCATCCAAGAATAGCAGCCCGCAACTCCTAGACCATGCTCCATATGTCTAAAAATAGACTTTTCGACAAAATTCACATGTGTGGTCCCCACCTAGTTTAGGTGATCACTTTCCAACTAGGATTAGGAAAGATGTTTCAGGATGCCTCCTTCACTGTTTCTTGTTGCAATCTTCAACACTCCCTCTCAACAAGAAATGATTGTCTTTGCATGTGACATGCAACTCCATGCATTCGCCCTGCAACCTTCACAAGCGCCATGCAACTCCATGCATGCGACATGCAACTCCATGCATTTGCCATGCACCCTTTGCATGCACCATGAAAACTCATGCATACACCATGCAACTCCATGCATGTGCCATGCACCCTTTGCATGTGCCATCTACGAAACTGAATAGGCTCCAAACAACTCAATCAGTCTTGATGCATCTAGCATCTATCATCAAAGTCTTCGACTTCTGCTTGGCCAACTGCACATGTCATCAAGAACCACTACGCTGTTGAACTCTTGCACCCATGCACTCTTGCACTTGCTGTCAACTCTGATCCGCGCTCCAGTATCCGACACTGTCACTTTGATCTGCCTGCATCAATCCAACTGATCATGCTACTGCTGCGCTGTGGGCACCTCGTAGCCAGGTTCAATTCATGAGATCCACACCATCTCATGAATCCTGCCCAGAAATCTCCTCTTGGGATTATTCATGCATGTTGCCCCACCTCACACCTGGTGGTATAGCTGCATGCACTCCCTCTGCCCATCTGGCATGAAATTTATCTGCATGAGTGGTCTCTCCCACTCCATGATCCTCTTGTGGCTGCTCCACACCCCGAGGTTCACTTTCACCTGCATGCAAAACTTGCTCCCTCTCAAGCTTCAGTTGCATGTCTTTCTCCCGCTTCCCAACAGTAGGAAGCTCCGTAGACATCCCATCTACTTCAAGTCTGTAGAGATTCTTTGCCCGAATCCCAACCTTCTTGACTTGTCCCGTTGCCTTGTGCCGAAGGAAAACTTTTCCTTCTCTAAAGACAACTTCATACCCTTTATCCTCTAACATTGCGACTGAGATTAGATTCTTTGTTAGACCTGGTACATGCAATACATCTCGTAAAAGAATGAGTTTACCTGACTCCCTCTAAAAGGTTATGGTACCAATGCCGGTCGCATTGTATCGTCCACCGTCGCCCAATTCAACATGCATTTGGAGATCTTTCTCCACCAAGTCGCTGAAAAGATTCACATCTCCCGTCATGTGAAAGGAAGCACCACTATCAAAGTACCACCCCGATCCCAATGCACTAGACAAAATGCATGCAATCAATGAGAAGTCCAGCTCAAATTGCGAGGCAAGAGCCTTACCAGCTGCAGCTCCAGCAGCCTGCTTGTTCTTCTTCTTCTTTGGGCAATTCGTGGCGTAATGTCCATGATCGTGACAGTGAAAACACTTCACTTTGGACATGTCACGCTCTTTACCATCTGCATCAGATTGAGAAGCCTTATCCTTTACCTTCCCCTTCCTTGCTTTGGCAGCCAAAGCGCAGTCTTCTTCATCAGATGCCTTTGATGAAGATCCGTCCCTGGTATCCTGCTAGATCTCCTCTTGCACCAGATCAGACCACAGTCTTTCCCATCCAGGCAATTTCTCCCGACCATTGACACTATCCTGATATGCATGCCAACTTTTTGGAAGACCCAGGAGAGCCAAGCTCACCAATTCCTCATCCTCCACAGTCACTCGCACGCTTCCCAGCTCATCCCTGCATTTGGTGAACCTCATGAGGTACTTAGGAATGCTCTCTCCTTTCTCCATCTTGATGTTTAATAGTCTATCCTTGAGCGCCAGCTTCCTTTGGTCGCTCTTGCTCTGGAACAGATCTGTTAACGCTTTCCACATTAAATATGGAGAATATTTTCCATGCAGGCTGGATACAATGTGATCCTTTACGCCCTCCAACAGAATCCTTCGACATTTTGCTTGTTTCTTTTGCCATGCTTCGACAACAGCAACATCAGTAGAAGTAGGCTTTGGAATCTCTTTCTCCACGAATTCCAACAGCCCATTATCATCTAACACAGCCTCCATGCGGTCTTTCCATGCAACATAATTCGAACTGCCTTCCAAGGCATATTCTAGTCGCAATCCGTTGAAAGACATTTTCGCCTCGACACCAAGAACACAAATCTGCAAATTCAAATTTCACCACCAGCTGATAACTCAACCGCTTCCAATCTACACTTGAGAACAAATTATTTCCAAATCAGAGATTGACTGCATGGGCATTCACCAGACCTTTCACCTTCAAAAGAAGGATGAATCCGGAGGCTACTTGGCCCGTATGCAGGCTCTGTCCAAGGAAATAAAATGCAATCACCGTAATAGATCTTGACGATTAATTTTGCTCCGATACCATGTAGAAATTTGCTGAATAATGAAGATTTATTCACCGATATTAACTTGATCATACACAAATTCGATTTGCTGCATAACGCATAATCTCTTCTACAAATTAATCATCACATGCAGAAAATAAAACAAGCGGTAGAACATCAATTCGCACACATAGAACGTAGCATGTATGGGGAAAGATTATAGCTGAAAACCCCCAACTATATGTATCATATAAATGGATGAGAACATGTAACTTTACACAATACAATACTCCTCACAAGTACTCAGTACTGTCTCCAAAAGCTACACACAAAACTAGCTCAGTTTGAACCGATCACGGGTTCAAAACTCCTCCACTAGCTGCCTGCCTCTACTGCGCAATCCAAAAGGAGAGAATAGGCTGAACCAATTCGAATTCCTCTTTCTTGAATAGCGCAATCATAATTGGCATACTCATCCCACCTGGGATTGTGCAAATCTTGCACAAATAATGTACAACTGCCGCTCTCTCACCTATCTCTTTAAGGTAGTCTCGCACCGAATCTACATTATGCATTGCAGTTAATCGATGTGTTCTTTAGTAGTTGAATAATGAGTTAATAATCAGTGAATTAAATAATATTTAATTCACCCAACTCATCTCTATTGTAATCGCCAGTTAAACTGATCACAACTAGTTCAACTAGTTAACCGGAACACAATCTCCATTAACTCCTCAATCAACTCCACCAAAACTCTGCCACATGAGTCTAACTCAAGTCAACCATGCAATAGCTCAACTAACCCATAGGAAATTCGAATTTCCGTCGTACCGCATGTGCCACATCCAAGCATCAAACTGAAGTGCTCCAAGAGAATAAGATAATGTTTAGAGTCCAAATATTATTAAGAGCTAATAATATTCGACATATCTATTTTTAGACTGGCAATCTAAAAATAGATTCCGCCCAATATGTCTAAAAATAGAAATCCATCTATTTTTACCAACATGACCAACCATCCATAAATAGTATCTCGCAACTTATAGATCATGATCCATATGTCTAAAAATAGACATAGTCTAAAAATAGACTTTTCGACAAAAATCACATGTGTGGTCCCCACCTAGTTTAGGTGATCACTTTCCAACTAGGATCAGGAAAGATGTTTCAGGAGGCCTCCTTCACTGTTTCTTGTTTCCATTTTCAACAAGTTTCATTTGAACATCAAGTACAAGAAGGGTAGCATCAATAATGTTGCAGACTGCCTCAACCAACCACCGATCGTGGTGCTAACCACCGTTCTCAACTCTTGTGGTCATGAGACTTCTGATTGGCTGCTTCTCTACAAGAGCAATCTAGAATTTGGCCACACATATAAGGCACTCTTGGGGGGTACGCAAGTTCCAAAATTTAACCTCCCAGATGCACTGTTATGTCTCCTGGGACACCTTTGTGTTCCTTCAAGCAAGCTTGCCAAGATGATATGGGAAGCACACTAAAATCGAGTCGTTGGGAATTTCGGGGTTGAGAAAACAGTGGCAGTACTGCAGAAGTATTTCTATTGGCCGAACCTTCGATAGGATGTCGAGAAGTACATTAGATCATGTACTTCTTGCGCCATTTCCAAACCGACCATCAAGAAGCAAGGCCTCTATACCCTGCTACCTACCCCTAGTCGACATTGGGAATCTATCTCCATGGATTACATGTCAGGCCTTCCTTCTACTAAGCATGGAAACGACTATGTTTTCGTGGTCATTGACAAGTTCTCGAAGATGGCCATTATGGCAGCCTGTAAGAAGAATATCACAGCAGAAGCCACTGCTAAAATCTTCTTTGAATGAGTGTGGGTGCACTTTGGGATCCCACAGTCTATCATATCAGATCGGGATAGCAGGTTCCTCAGCACATTTTGGTCCAGCCTCTAGTAAATTTTGGACACCAAGCTCACCCAAGTCCACAACTTTCCATCCCCAAACTGATGGCCAAACAGAGGTCGTCAACAGGATGATTGTAGACATTCTGCACATGTAAAATTCAAAGCATCCACGAACATGGGATGAGAGCCTCTCCTATGTACAATACAGTTATAACTGGGCTCTCCACAGCTCAACCGACCACAGCCCCTTTCAGGTGGCCTTGGGATTCCAGCCACTATGTCCCATTGATGTAGCCGTGCCATTTGCGGCTACTCAGGGAAATTCGGCTCATGTCTAGTCTGAAACTGACAAAGCGAACATATTCATCGAGCACATTCAGCACATTTTCCAATAGGTTCATGACATATTGGACAGAGCCAAAGCTAAGTACAAGCAATGACATGATCAACATCAGGTGCCACATAACTTCTAGTTGGGCGAAAAAGTGTGGCTACATTTGCAAAAGAAGCGCCTCACTGGACCCCACCGAAGCTTCACCTGCTCCGATATGGGTCGTACACCATCATCAAGGCTGTAGGCAACAATGCCTTCGAGCTCAGTATTCCACCATTCCTTGGTCTGCACCTAGTATTCAATGTGGACCACCTCGTCCCTACTTCCCACCTCTATTGGACACGTCTGACATTGTAGAACAACTCACACCAACAGAGTTAAACCTAGACTGCATGGAACATGCCACTATAGATTGTATCATGGAGATACAAATCAAGAACACTTGCCAACATAAGATCCAACTGTATCGGGCTGTCAAAGCTGGCCAACTCCTGCACCAAGGCAAGTGGTTCACCAGGGACCAAGTTCAGTAGAAGTTTCCTCATCTCATGGAGGAACTCAACGCAATGGGGACCATTGCTTCCCAAGGGGGGAGGAATGATCCAGGTGGATATTGGTGGCCACTCGCCTATTCCATTTTGAGCCCCACTATTGTCTCTTTCAGTTTTTCAATTTCGACACAACTTACTATTTTTAGCAATTTTTCGAGTCTTGAGCTTCTGAAGCCGTTTTGAGGCCCTAAACGATGTTTTTTAGGCATCGTGCCACTGGAGAATATGATTTCATTCTAAAATTGATATTCGCGGTCAGAATTTGTAGTCCTCAAATAGATATTTCTAACTATGTATCATGTGTGTCAAACAAAGATAATATGCCAAAGTTGCGACTCCGTGAACTTGAAACACCAATTTACCCAAATGGGCCCCATAGTTTTGGCGCTTCATCTACTAGGGTTAGGTTTTTGGATGTTTAGGGTTTTCCATTGCTTCTATATAATAAATAGGCCCTTGAGCCTCATTGTAACATAGTTCAGAGGCCTGTAGCCACCAAATCTCTTCTCAAAGATAAGCTACTAGTGCCCTAGCTAGTTTATTTCCATTCCATCTGTAAGAAAATTTCAGTTCTTTGATATTAATGAAATGAAGTGGTATTTCCACTGTATATTTGTATTTATGGTTATATGTATATTCTATTGCATTCCTGCATAAATCCGGATCACACACATACATGTATACATATATAAACATCAACATAATCATGATCACAACATAATTACCATATTTCATAAGGTGAAGGTTAAGAGAACTCCATTTATGTGTGCATAGTATGAACAACATTGAGAAAAAAAGTTCCCAACATAGCCAATTCATATGAAACCTCAGATCCATTTACTTTATCTTACTTGATTACCTTTCTCATGGTTGTCCTGCCACCCAACCAAGTATTACATTTAACTATCCTTACTCATGCACTGAACTTCGTTCGGGCCTTACAGTACTTTTTGGGTACCACACAACTCTCCCCGAGCTCCATTAACTTTCCTCCTTCCCAGCTAATTCCCAAGACTCTCAAATAAAAGAAAAGAACAACAAGAAAACAAGAATAAAACCATGAAAAAAAAATAGCAATATGACGCTGCAAACAAAGTGGCATGATCATGCACCAAACATAAACAAAACTGCAAATCAAACACAAAAAAATCACAAAGACCAAAGACATAAAACTAGCAACAAACATCATGACTCAATCCCCATGGGTTCCCAATTCTTCCAAGGGAAAGCTCAACCTGAGCCTTCTTCAAGATTTCATGTCTGTCTCTTTTTCCATGCAATCCCTTGCATCATACCTCGATAAACACATAATTTTCAGTGCATAATATAAACACACAATATACCAGTTACCTTACCTTGTTATGCTAGACACATCTCCTTGTATTTGAACACATAGATATATCATCTCTCAAGGGAATCCAATCCCTTGACGAAACTAACCATAACTAGAAACTAATTGTTATGCTTATCAAATACATGTTCATAAATATAGCACATGTCCACATTGTTGTCGCCAATTCGATCCCACTTAGATATTTTCTCCTCTTATCAGTTTCACCATGCACCTCCCTCATCATATGACTCCCTCTTATATTTTTTATATCGAAATTTCTTCTTAGAATATTCATGTTTGTCAGATTGTTTATCCCAGGAGATTAATCTGTGAAGATTTTCCTCTTTCTTCAAATTAACGGATGATAACACCTATCTCTGACGTGATGTCATTTTGACTACCCATATTAAATATCATCAATGGTTGTCAGTCTACCACTTGTACGATGTTTAATCCATCCAACCCACCTGATGGATGGGATGTTGCCTTGATATTAGAGCATATTTAGTTCCTATTTGATTGAAATCATGACAGGTTCATATCTATATTTAGCAAGGCATTTCTAGATTAAATACACCTATCCACAAGATTTCAAGCTCATTTGCTTCCTATTTTCCTTGCTTGTTGTTCTGCACCATTTTCTCCATAGTATCCATTGCCTTTATGTTGTGATTAAAAATCCAAATCAGGTCTTTACATCCTTCATTTCTAGGTTAGTACTTTCGCACTACCAACATTTTCCTATTATGTCTTACCTAGTTCGACTCCCTGAAATACAAAATACAAATCAACAAAAGGGATTAAAACAAACCTAAGTAGGGCTAATAACTAATTGACGTTGTTTAAGGACCATTACAAATTCATAAAAAAACACATGCATTATTTTAATATGGTCTCAATCTAAATTAATCATATATAAACAAAATACAAACAATTAAAATATTCATATCACTTACTAACTAAACACAATTGATATATTAATACTATCATTAAGAACTCCTAAAAATGGGGAAACAATGTCCACTAAAAGGGGAATAATGTCCAAAAGAAATAAATGGTATAAAATATGGTTTCGTAAAGTTTTCTACCACATATGATCTTACTGGTGATTTACTTTTTGAATCTCATATTTCACTTTCACATCTAAATTTCATAAGCTTGAAATATAACACAAAGTTTAGAAATCATCTTTTTAAATTTTTATTATTTTAAATGCATCAATCTGAGAAAATATATAAATAATAAAGAAATATAACTTTTAACCTTAGATTTTTTTTTTTGTAAGCTTAGTAGGTCTTTCTATTTTCTATTTATAAACAAAATAAGGTTTTTGGATACAAAACTCGGAATCTCCACAGTCATTTTTCAGTCTATGTTTCGGGTCTAAAACAAGACCCATCTTCAGGACAAATCTGCAAATAAGAGAAACGATTAGGTTAAATAAATAGAGGAAAAGATGACAGGAAAAAAGAGAGCCGACCAATTACTAACTTTATAATTTAATTTGTTCTAAATATTTTTAGTTATTTTTATCCATATTTATTTAATTTAGATTAATTATTTTATTTAAAAATATCATATAATATGTTATAACGCTCTATGTTAATGATAATAATATTTAATATTTTAATATGAATAATTTATCTTTGTTATAAATTCCTATATTTTTTAGCCATATTTATTTTTAATTTAGATTAATTATTTTATTTATAATTATTATATAAAATGTTATAAAGCCCCATTTTAATGATACTAATGTTTAGTATTTTCTCTATAATAACTTTATGTTATAATGCCCTATGTAGAGTATATTAATGATATAGGTATAGTTATTTAATTATAATATATTTGATTATATCTATGTGTTATAACCATTTAAAATACTAAACATTAGTATCATTAAAATGGGGCTTTATAACATTTTATATAATAATTATAAATAAAATGATTAATCTAAATTAAAAATTAATATGGATAAAAAACATAGGAATTTATAGCAAAGATAAGTTATTAATATTAAAATATTAAACATTATTATCATTAACATAGAGCGTTATAACATATTATATGATATTTTTAAATAAAATAATTAATCTAAATTAAATAAATATGGATAAAAACAATTAAAAATATTTAGAACAAATTAAATTATAAATTTAGTAATTGGTCGACTCTCTTTTTTCCTGTCATCTTTTCTTATATTTATTTAACCTAATCGTTTCTCTTATTTGTAGATTTGTCCTGAAGATGGGTCTTGTTTTAGACCCGAAACGTAGACTGAAAAATGAGGACTGTGGAGATTCCGATTTTTGTATCCAAAAATCTACACCACAGAAATCTACAATCTATCAAAATAAGGTTTGAAAATACAACATTAGGCCTCAACCTGCCCATAGGAAACCAAGTTTGTTGGCTGTCTGAGTGAGTTATATTCCATCCAAAACATATACATCTTGAGTCTACTACTGATTCTCTTCAAATAGCTAATATCAATATCAATATTTGTAAGCATACAAAAAACATAAACATAAAAGCTATCCACTATCATTATCAAAAAAGTAAACTTAGGCTAATCATTGCTCAATCATCATCTGACTCGACATGAGCCAGGTCCTTGACACTAGATCCCGGCATATCAACCTGGTGCATGGATTCTAAGTCATTCACGATTCTGCCGAGGCGCACATACTGATGGCGCTGACGAAGGTTCATTCCTTGAATGCTTATGTTGATTTCAGACAAAGTTCTTACAGCTTTGGGATCCCCCCCAACCTCTTGTACCGACATTATTGCCTTAACTAGAAGGCATTTTACCAACCAATAGGTTCTGATAGAATGATGAAATAGAGAAATTATACCTCGAGTATGACCCAGGTCAGTGATGATTTGAGTAAGTTCATCCTCAGCAGTATCTTATTCTTCCTCCATCTTAGTTCTGGCATCGGTCTCCCATCCATGAATGAGAGATTTTACAAAGCAAGGTGTCTCCTCAAAATAAGCTTGAAATAGAGTTTTCATAATTTCCCTGCTTGACTTCTTGCCACGCTTTGCTGGAGGGTTTGAGACTTTGGCATTGCCTTTTTCCTTGGTGTCCGTCTTTCCCCTGTTCCCTTTGGCCATAATTTTTATAGGATAGTCTTCCAACAGAAATATCTGGCAGAAGGTTATACCTAAAAGACCTGTAGCAGAAACATTTTTACAACATCCCAGTAGATTAAAAATCAAGAAATTAGACATGGGTAGATTGCTACCAACAACAATAGGATAATGCTGATTTACGTGGCCCTGAGACATAAGAGTGCATGCATCATACCTATCCAAATCCAGAGTATACCCAAACCCGAAAGAGTTGGTTAGATGAAAAGACCAAAATATAACCATAAACAGAATCCTGATACCGCTATTAAAACTAACCCAGTCACCCTTCTGAGAAGGACTGATGGAATGCGACGTAACAGAGTAAGACGAATAGCTTCTCGGGTGAAAATAAAACCTGATATACCCTCCCCCTCTGGCATTTACATCATTAATAGCCATACATGTGGTTTCCCATTCCATACTTGACGAATTCACGGGATACACAAAATAACCAGCATGAAAATTCAAACTTGTCCAATTCGCAGTAAAAGAATAAACAACTTTGGCCTTACAATTCCCCACCCTAACTGTGTTTACCATGCAAGACATGCAAAACAAGAAATTTGCAGTCAAGGACCTACAACCACCTTTCATAATTCCTACCAAGCCACGACGACTCATACAACCATCATAATCTTCAGTAAACAAACTAATTCGAACCAAATCTATGCAGTAACTGATAGTATTAGAGACCAAGTAAATATAATCTAGAAAAATAAGAATTTCCCTTTGCATGCATCGATAAGCAGAAACTCGTTTCATCGTTATGGTGAAAGGAGAATTGGGTACATACCAATTCAGAACTGTAGGCCTCTGGCGTCGTCTGTGAGTTTTTTAGGGCTGATCACGCCAAAAACCAAAGAGAAAAACCATGCACTGAACAACCACTTTGTAGAGAATGAACTTCCAAGGAATAACCCAGAGCAAGTTAATACCCCGCGTCGATAGAGCACAATGACCCACTTTCCAACCTTGCTCTGACAGACCATCTGGCTCGTCGGGTTGTTCTCCAAAATAATTTGATGCTATCATAATGATCCGTTGGGGGAATCGTCCTCTCCTCTTCAGGTGTGGTACTCTTGCCGCCACGTGCAAGTGCCACATACCCATACTCCTTCACCACGACGTGGCTCTGCCCCTACTAGTTGGCACCCCAATCGGGGGGAACATTATAAGTTTTTTTTTTTTAAATAACCTTAGCAACTTTACTCTCTATTATTTGAATCCATTTATGGTCATTGAAAAAGTAAATTTTAATCCATTTTAATCCATTTATTTAAACGAGTATTCAAGAAATATTTAAAACCATTTATCAAAATTTTAATAAGTTTATTCATAGATATGCTTGAATCACATTGGAGGAAGACTTATATCAAAACATTCATGAATAGTTTAATTTTAAATTTAATAGTCCCATGATTAAATATTTATTAAATATTAACACATTAAATCTAAGAAAAGTATTAAATATTTCATTGAAATAACATACGAAGCCCCACTCCACTCTTGTGAATGCCATAGGGTCAATGTAGGAGGATTAATTCACTCATAAATAGCCTCCTATTGTGAAGTGAGGACCCTTCATCAAGGCTTAGATCGAGGGCTAAGTTCCATTGGGTGTGACAAGGGTCATTAACCTCCCTCCAAATCACCACCTGATGGGAGGTATCAACCATTGAATAAATATGGCTCTCATCTCTAAAATACTACATGTTTGCTGCAAAATTTGAAGCCTTCATAAATGTTATTCTAAATTGCATTCAACTTTGTAAAATTTTTATAAAGGCACCTAAAACATTTAGGGTTTATAATTTGACCTACCTCCACTTATGGATTTTCTCCTCTAACTAATGAGCTCCAGTATTGGAGATGTTCATATAGTTTGAAGGTATTGATAGTGTTTTACTGTGGAGGTGAGAATGCACTCCATAATTTATGATTTTGTTAAAAAATTTGAAGGATTTACTGTGAAAGCCCCCAATGGATTCGGGGGAAATTAATTTTAGAATTTGGTTATGAAGAATTGAATCCAAAGAAATTTGGATGCACACATATTATGTGAATGTGTTTTATAAAGTTATGGATTGGAAATTGTTCTAAATAAGATTCACAAGTTTTATCAGAATTGATGTAGGTTTAATTATATTTAAATAACTTAACCGAGGTTTACTGGGATGAAGAATATGAGATACGTAGTGGTTTTTTCCCTAATTTTTCGTCCATTATTATGGAAACGAATTTTGGAAATAAAATAAGAGAAATGTGCTTATTTAATTTATGATTTGTTTCATTTTTTTAAGAAACTAACTAATTTTTTATGTTATACAGGTTATTCATTAAGGAAGGATTATAATCCGGATAAACTATTCTCATGGAAGACTGATGTTTCTAGAGTCTAAGTTAAAATATTTAAACCATTTACGAGAGATATGGGAAACTATTTTCAAATAAATATTTTTTAAATACATATTTGTTTTCTTTTTACGAAGAAGTTAATGAACGATTATTTGAGTAGTTATCAAAACCACTGAATAAAACCCCTATTTCCTCATTCGAGAAGGGGGGAGGTTGGGTAATTAGGGTAATTAGGAGAGGGAAGACACTTAACTGTTATATGTTTGACTACAATTGATGCACAAGCAAGGAGAGAGAAGACACTTAGTTGTTATATACCTGACTGCACTTGATGCACAAGCAAGAACCTATTTTGTAACCTGTGATTATGTGATCTGAATATAATTTTTTGCATTTTCTTTCTATTTCAATTTCTGAACATGTGCTGGTTTACAACAATACTTTAAATAGTTTGCATGATCAACTATCTAAAATGCTTACATTATCTAATATGTTTGCCTCTCAGATATACATACTATTAGAAGAAAATAGATAGAATTATTTGCAGATTTTATTGTTGATATAATTTCCATATGCTCGACATTTCTATTATGCTATAATATTTCATGTAAATATGATTTACAACAGTTACATGTTCTTCTTGTTTCCTTTGTCATTAAATTCTCATTTATTTTATATTCTTGTATCTTATAATTTTTAGAAGGATAATATTTTACTTGATTCACATTATTTTGTTGCATCCATCAAGAGATTTTCTCATTTATTGATATCTATATTATTAGATGACTATTTGATCTCGATAAAGGAGCATAAAATTATAATACTTGATATTACACCTTTCACATTTTTCATTAAGATGAGTTATTAATAAGAAGATAGAAGTATAGCTAACCCTTTAATATTTTTATTTTTATTTTATGTTATAATATTTCTTTGGTTTTAACTTGTTTGTGGAATATAATTTTTTCTTGTCATATAATCAAGGTCAAACCTTCATATTATTCACTATATTTTGTATAGGATTATCCCACCTAGACCTTCACACTTTGTACCTCTTTGCATTATAACAATAAAATGACCTATTTATTTGCTTAATTATAAATATATTTATTTCACACTATTCTACAAATACTATTCATTTTATTATCACCAGGGATTACCCCATGTGGTGAAAGGGAGGCCAGCCCTTGGCACCTAGAGTGGGAATAATTATTAGTCCTCAGTTATGTGGTCTTATATTGTCCTCAGTTATCGAGACAATTTGAGCGCCAACAAACATACTGCCTAACAAGATTAGGGTTAAGAAGACTTCATGTTTCCATGCAAAGCACTCATTCATTTGAAATTGCAGTTCCCAAAAATTTCCAAAGGAATTATTACCCTATTCCTTTCTTTTGCCTTACTGCAATCGAGTCCTACTATGTACTGTCACATCACCCATTTGTTAGTTATATAAACACATAAACTATTACCTTGTCAAGCTAATAACAAGCATGTTTCCATGCAACTGGTCACACATGTCAATCATATGTTCCAAAGGTCAAGACAACATATCTATCAATTTGAAACCAACCTTTACCAAGTAAACCAACATCCACTCATTACGGTCACATCCAACAACAACACCATAAACTTCGACATGGCGACACAACTGAAACAATGACCACCACCATGCATACACAACAAGCACATGATCCACAAACATATAGAACACATATGCAACTGACATTTATGCACGACAAACACATTCCTCCCATCCAGATAAAGGGGTGAACCATGCTCTGATACCACTCTGTGGTATCAAATATGACCCAAAGGGAATAGGAACTAGACATCACCCAAAGAGAACGAAACCATAAATCACCCAAGGAGAGTGCAACCATGCTCTGATACCATTCTATAACACCCTCCTCCCACATCTACCCAAGTAACCATGCAACTGAGGTAAACATGTCACAAAGAGTTACTATGATATGATTCAACCTCCTAGGTGACCTTAAGGAAGTAGAATAAAGGGAAACACATCAAACAAACCTTCCACATCAGCAAGAGAACTTACAGGAGCCATCCCAATCACTCAAGTAACCAACCCCTAGGTCTCACTATGGTTTTAAGCCATTAAACCCTCGAAAAATCCCTTGATATGGGCAAAGGTGTGTTTGGGAGGCTCTGAACACTCCCGCAATATGGATATGCATGTGCCTAGGGACTTTTTTCCTCATGCCTATGCTAGCGTCCCTGAGATTTGAGCCACTTTTTCAAGCCCAGAGCCCAGGTCACTTCCCAAAACTCAATGACAAGCTCAGCAATGAATTATAACAACGGAACAATGACACATTTGCAAAAACACCGACAAAGTCTAGACTGGACCCCTACTAGCCATGACAGAAATTTCGTCAAACATGTCACAAATATGTAGTCTATGAGTTTAAAAAACATATCTGAGCATAGGGTTCTCATAATTATCTAAGAATCGCTAAGAATCATTGTTCCCTTACATCATTAGTTGCATTATCATATATTAGGTCATAGATACATTGTTCATTCATTTACAATTCAAAACATGAGGAGAGCTATACATCATCACTATCATAATACATGCTTATAAAAAACATAATAATAACAAAAATATCAAGGATACTGTTGTTCAGACCAACTCCTCATTCAAATTTTTGGCCACTGATCCCGTCCAAATATGTTTAAAACCCTCTTTGGTGACCTAAAATCCCTATATTCAGCCTATCGCTACCCTTCTCCGCCCGAAAAATACATCTCAAAAAGGCTGATACCCACAATTAAAATATATCGGGCCTAGCCCTTCAAGCCTTAGCCCCCTTTGTTTCATCCCGCACATGACTCGGGCGCAAGACCGCGTGCCAGACAGAAAGGAGCTTAGGGTTCAAAGTTTCGGGCGTATCTGGAGCCGTCTGATCGAAAATCAATCGACGGAGCGGAGTCTTGCTTACCCTGATGGTCCCCGCGCTTTTGAAACCAGCTGTTTCGTTCCGCACCACCTTTGTTAGGAAGGCGATATTTCCGCGAAACGCAGCGATCCCATATGATGATCGCCACGTGTCCTGGTGTACGTCCCAAAACCGCCCCCATTTCGCGAGTTATCGACCGGTCAAAATTCGGGCAGCATAATCCACCATCGCCGTCAGATCTCGAAGCCTTCATCCAACGGTGATCATTCCCCAAATCTGCATGAGTGATAGCAAGAGGAAATCATACTGCGGGTCCACCATTCCATCACCCTTCGATTGATTTTCAACCATTGATTCTATTTGTTGATCCTACGGCTCGGAATTATCGACACACCCCACTGACCGATCAAGCCCACCTCCACGTCATCATTTCTGCTTAGCCCTTCGTACGCCCCCGTGGCATTTCCATCCTCCGCCATCAACCATATATTCTGTTATGTGTTATATTCTGGGGTTTTCATTATCAATCATCAGCCCCGTTCATCCATCTTTGTTCCTCTGTATCCTTAGTTGCCATCCTGCATTGTCTCATCATTTTACCCAGTCCGTATCACCATCTCCATTGTCATTGTCACATCCACAACCCCAGTGTCTGGTTTCCTTTAATTTTTTTGTGGATTTTTGCAGGTGTCGGGCGCTGAAGAATTGTCGTAGTTTGTGACCTACATCACAAGGGCCAAAGGCATTCTAAAGGACCATCTATCAGGTGCAGAATGATGATGCAGAGATCCGAGAAATATTGTCGATAAGACTTTTATTAAATGAAGCAGAGCTGGAATTTATCAAACCCCTCAAAGAAATTCAAAAGGGGCAGGTTCTGTTAGATGAGAACATTAATGATGCTACACAGAATATCGGCAAAAGATCGAGGAGCTCAGTATCCGGCATTAAGGAGTTTAAATCTTAATCCAGAGTTCAGAGGGCAAGGAGTACGGATGCACAGGAAAGCAACCTCAAGGTTTTATTGCAACAGATCTCTCTCTCAGCAAAGGACAGAGCGTTCATATACTTTATTTTCCATGCCTTGTTTATGAGGAGATTTTCATCTTCAGCATTTATTCCATGGAGCAGCAGCAGAGTACTTACAACAGATTAACGCCGGAAAACACTTTGGGCGGGCATTTTCTCACCATTTTGTTTCAATGAAATAATTAATTGTTGCACCTACTTCTTTTATGAGTTTTCTCACCTCCTTCCTCTATAAATGGGGAGAAGAAAAACATTGTAAGGGTTCCAGACTTTTATCAGAAAATTTTGCTGTGGAAGGCATTTTTGTATACATTTTGTGAAGCTTTAGTATTCAGGCTCAGAGCCCGTAGGGTCTCAGTGAGGAGGAGTTCTGTCTGTTTTAGAGGATTCTGGTCTTTGATATCTCATAGTATGTAAATTTATCTTATGTGTTTAATACAATATCTCTTTCTATTTCAGTTATCTTCTTGTATCATGTTTTGGAATGTGAGTGGCTCACTGGTTTGGTAAGAATTCATCCTAGTTGATGCTCATACTCAAAATCAGTCAAGCGCTTTAAATAGGCTCATGCATGATATACTGTTTCATAATCATTTCATCCACCTTTATGCTATATTAGTTGCTTTGGGAGGGTGCTTTTAAAACGCCATTGTCATGTATGGATTCTTAGAATGATAAGCCCATATGTGGTTCTGTTGTGTATCTGGGCATCAGACCAAAGTTAATTAATATCCTCTTATGTTTCTTTCCTCCACGCATTTTCTGATATTTGATCTCTGTGATATATGATTTGAACCGGCCCTCTTTTCTGTAAATTGTCTCTTAATTGTCTGATGTTTTTACACTAGAGCTTTGCGTTGTGCCTCTGCAACATTACTTTCCCTGTGACAGTTTTTGTGATTGCTGGTCCCATTTTCAATCAATTTTCTTGTTTAACAAGAGATAGTAGGAGAGTCTTTGGATTGACAACCCAGTTTTATTATATGCCTCCTGCTATGCTAAGATGTCCTAGGAATTGGTCTATAGCAACTCTAGGTTGTCTCTAGGGTAGACAATAATTGTTGACAATAACTTTCTGGCGCCGTTTCCGGGGAGCGTATTTGAGAATATCAGTTTCCCTGGGCCTCGACAAATCATATTCACTCTCTAATCAGGTGAGCACAGAGAGTTGAAGAGTTGCATATCTCTCACCTTGGCGACTCCACACTATTGTTTAATTGATAAATATATTGGTAGTCCTGGCTCCTCGAAAGCCCCATTTAAGATCAGATACATCCAAGTTGAAGATACCCTTTGTGTCTGACCCAGAGAAGATTATACATAGAAGAAGTTGGAGAGAGAGGAAATCAGCCCGTGCTGAAATCCCTGAGTTTTTCGAAGAAGATTGTCCACCTTCTTCTTCTCAAGAAATCCCAGTAGGATGTCCTGACTCCACTGAGGAAAATCCTGAATACTATTTAGATAGCCCACCCAGGGGAAGTAATAGAACCAAAGAGAACTTTTGTCCTACCCCCGAAGCCAAAGAAGTTAAAGAAGTTATAGAAGTAGCCCTTGTAAATCGTGAATTGTTTCCATCTACGCCTCAGGCTGCTGTACAATATATTCCCATTGTTATTCATACTCCCCTTCCTCCTACCCCTCTTCCTTCATTTGCACACCAGATTGTTGCACAACCCCCACCTCCTCTAATGGCTAATGTTCCTGCCTTTTTGTTGAATAAATATGCTCCCCTGGCATTACCACAAGTGCTGAATGATATTCCCCAGGATTATTTGAAGGTACTGCCCAGATTCATTGGAGAAAATGAAAATAATGCTCAGAAACATCTTGAGACTTTCTGCTCTTTTGCAGAGAACTTTAACGTTGAACATTTAGATGTGGTCTTAAGATTATTTGTGCAATCTTTGGATGGTGAAGCCAGAAATGGTTCAAGACATTGGGAAACCGTTCAGTAACCACCTGGGATGACATGGAGAATAATTTTCTCAGGAAATGGGGAGAAAAGAAAGATCATGGACAGTGTCTCACTGAGTTCAATACACTCAGGAAGAAACATAATGAAGGGGTGTCGGAGTTTATTAAGAGATTTAATAAGCTATATCTAAATCTCCCTGCAGATATGAAGCCTCATCAGAATGCTGCCAAAGTTGTTTTCATTGCAACTTTTGACTCAGATTTCGGTTTCTCCCTCAGGGAAAGAAAGCCTGCCACCCTAGATGATGCTCAGTCAGACGCTCTTGAATTGGAAGCGAATTTTTCTTCCACTAGAAAATTAAAAGGGAAGGCTGAACAGGATGTTAGAAGGAGGGGGAAAGAAGAAGTATCCACTTCCAACCAGGATAAGGATTCAGATAAAATGGAGGAAATAAGAAAAATGATTAAGAAGATGGTCAATCTTGAATTAGAGGCAAAGAACCCACTTCCCAGGAATTTTTATAATGCTCCAAACAGAGGTTACAATCCTCAGTATAGAAAGCCACCCCTACAGATTTTTCCAAGAGATCCAAAAGAACAGCAAGAACAAGTACCACATCCTCTGTATTTGGATGGTCCAGAAGATGACTCTACTGAAAACACTGCCTATGAGGTAGAATTTCTGTTGCAAGAAGATGAAGAATTTGAAGACACGGAAGAAGCAGAGATTGATCATTGTTGTAAACAGTTTGAGGACTTCATGTTGGCACAATTCAATAGAAAATATGATCTCAGATCTTCATGGAAGAGGGCCCAGACTCAAGATCAAGAGGAAGAGCCACCTCAAAAAGAAGCACCTGCTCAAAAAGAGATGACAATGTAGAAAGCTGCAGATAAAGGTAAGAGTCCTCTAAATACTCCTCTGCAGTCTAATAATCAAGGTCCTTCTTCTTCCTATACAGTTAGTCCTCATAATGTTGAGTCTGTGTCCAAAGAAGTTAAATCCTCGGCTGAAAATAAAGAGTCAAAAGATGCTGTAATAGAGAAGTCCCCTCCTGCTTTTTGTCTGCAAAAAGAGCTCGAAAAAATTAAAATTTCAGTCCCCTTGACTGAATTATTGAAACAACCTGCATATCAGTCTCAAGTCACTTCCTTCATATTCCCTCCCGAAACACCAGTTATTCCAGATAGTCTAAACCTTCAAGAAGAAAGGCCCATGGTAGTATTTGGCCCTCATGTTGAGGAGATAGATCCTTCTACTCCTCCTTTTTATGTGTCCCTAGTGATTCATGACCTGCTGCTACACAATTGTATGTTAGATTCTGGGGCTTCCCATAATCTTATGCCTCTGTCTGTCATGGAACAACTAGGGCTGCAAATCACACGTCCATACAAAGACCTATATTCATTTAATTCCAAAAGGGTTAAATGCTTCGGGATGATTAAAGATTTAGTGGTCAATTTGGCCCAAATTCCAGCAAAAAGTGTGGTCATGGACATTGTGGTAGCTGATATCCCAGCCCGCTTTGGCATGTTGTTGTCAAGGTCCTGGGGTACAAATATTGGTGGGTCAATCAAGTTGGATTTAACATATGCTACTATCCCAATTTTTGGTGGTCAGGAGAGGAGGTTATACAGGGAAACTAAATTTGTCAAGGTGGTTACGAAGGTTGATAACTCTGAAAATTCACCAGTCTATAGTAAAGAAGGAGATTTTTCATGCTTTATGCTAGAAGAAGATCAAAATTATGTGCATGAACCCTCCTTCCAAATTAAGGATGAGCAGCCTTTAGAAAATTATGAAGCTGGAATCTGGACTTTACATTTTGATGGGGCAAATTCAAGAGAAGGAAATGGAGCTGGGGTGTTATTAATTTCTCCTACAGGAAAATGGGTCCCACTATCCTTCAAATTAGAGTATGAGGCTACCAATAATGTAGCTGAATATGAAGCAATTTTGTTGGGATTGCAGATGGCTAGAAACATGGGCATCCAAAGTTTAAAAGTCATAGGAGACTCTGAGCTGGTGGTAAGACAGGTCCAAAATCAATGCCAGACCAAGCATCCTCAACTGAGGGCATATAGAAATGAAGTTTGGGACATGGTGGAGAATTTATTCTCAGCCTTTAACATACAGTTCATGCCCCGGGAGAAAAATCGAATGGCAGATTCTCTTGTTGTGGCTGCTAGCACATTTCATCCTCCTCAGAACCCACTCTTGAGGTATGAAATTGAAGTACGATACAGACCATCAATCCCAGATAATATTAAGCACTGGTAGGTATTTGAAGATGAGGAAAAAATGAAGAGATTCCTGGAGACAGTGGGTGAGTTTTCAAATACGGAAATTGATGATGATGAAAAAGAAGTGGAAAACGTTGCAAAAAAAAAATGGGAGGAGAAGGTGGCAGGTAGTAAAGTGCTGCAGTTGAAAGGAAACGTTATACCTAGAGGGCTAGTGCCTCTAGAAATATTATTTGATAAAAATGATGTTCCATTGCAGCATAATAAAATAATAGAAGAAAATCAAGTAGAAGACTTGAATTTGGGCACTGATGCTGAGCCCAAAATTGTAAAATTATCTAAGAAGGTCCCAGAGGAGTATAAAGAAAAATATCTGAAATTATTTCATTCTTATAAAGATGTATTCGCATGGTCCTATCAGGACCTTAAAACATTTTATGTTAACATAATGCAGCATAAAATTCCTTTGAGGGAAGATGCAAAACCTTATAAGCAGAAGCTTAGGCAGATAAATCCTCTGCTGCTTCCCTCCGTTGAAAAAGAAATCAAGAAGCTGCTGCAGGCCAAAATAATTGTGCCACTAAGGTACTCTGAGTGGGTTTCTAACTTGGTTCCTGTTCGAAAAAAGAATGGAGAAATAAGATTATGTGTGGATTTCAGGAATTTAAATAGAGCATCTTTAAAGGATAATTATCCACTGCCTAAGATGGACCACATCCTACAGAAAGTGGTGGGAGCCTCTAGAATGTCAATGATGGATGGTTTTTCTGGTTATAATCAGGTGGCTGTGTTCCCAGAAGATCAAAAGAAGACTGCTTTCACCACGCCATGGGGAACATTCATGTATGCCAGGATGCCCTTTGGGTTGATCAACGTAGGAGCTACCTTTCAGAGGGCCATGGACATAGCTTTCGTTGGGGAGAAAGATAAATTTATGGTGGTATACCTTGATGATATAACAGTGTTTTCAAAGAATGATTCTGAGCATATTGAGCATTTACGAAGAACTTTTGAAAAATGCAGAAGGTATGGTCTTTCTCTTAATCCACAAAAGTCTTTATTTGCATTAGAGGAAGGAAAATTTTTGGGGCATATTGTAATTAAAGATGGGGTAAGGATAGATCCCAAAAGAGTAGAAGTCATAAATAGCATCCCTTTCCTGAGGAATAAAAAGGAAGTGCAAGTATTTTTGGGGCGTATCAATTTTCTAAGAAGATTTATCCCTAACTATGCTGAGATAGTTAGGCACATAACTGATATGCTGAAGAAGAACAGTGAAGTAAAATGGTCTCAGGAATCTAGAGAGGCATTCTCTAGAATAAAACAGGCATTTGTTGAAGCTCCTATGCTGGCTGGACCAGATTATGCAAAACCATTTATGATGTTTTCATTTGCTTCACCTCATACAATAGTTGGAGTGCTATTGCAGAAAAATGAAGATGGATATGAACAGCCTATTGCTTTCTTCAGTCAAGCGCTTCATGATGCTGAATTGAAATATAATATATTGGAGAAGTAGGCATATGCTCTGGTGAAGTCCCTCAAAGCCTTTAGAATGTATGTTGTGCAGTCTCATATTACTGCATATGTCCCTACGACAGCTGTCAAAGACATTCTCATTCAGGGAGATAGTGAAGGAAAAAGAGGAAGATGGATTGCAAAAATACAAGAATATGATTTGGACATTAGACCCACTAAGCTGAATAAAGGACAGGGACTTGCTAAAATGTTATCTGAATCAAATCATCAAGCCTTGGGCATTAATTTATCTATGGTTGCAAATGAAGAATCTAAGGAGGAAAAAGAGCAGCAAGGACTGGAGATGGACGCTCAGAAAGCACATATAAGATACCTCACCAGTCCATGGTATAAAGAAATAGTAGAATATCTTTTAACACTCAGCTGTCCTCCAAGTTGCGATAAGGCCAAATACAAAGCATTAAGGCTAAAAGCACAAAATTACATAGTTGCCAATGGCCAGTTATATTGGAGAGACCCTTCAGGCATACTATTATTGTGCCTCACAGAAAATGAAGTGGAAGGTATAATGATGGAATTTCATGAAGGAATTTGTGGAGGCCATTACAGCTGGAGGGCCACGGCCCATAAAATTCTGAGGGCTGATTTCTACTGGCCTAAGTTATTTGGGGATGTTTTTACTTGGGTCAGAGCATGTGATAAGTGTAAAAAATTTGCTGAGAAACAAAAGCTGCCAGCTCTACCTTTAATTCCTGTCCATGTGAATGAACCATTTCAACAATGGGGATTAGATTTTATAGGAGAGATACACCCTCCATCTAGTGGCCAACACAAATGGATACTGACAGCCACAGATTATTTTACGAAATGGGTGGAAGCCATACCCACAAGAAATGCTATAGATACAGTCATCATGAAATTCATGGAAGAAAATATCAGATCAAGGTTTAGCTGTCCTGCTAGAATAGTGACTGATAATGCACAGGCCTTCAAATCTGCAAAATTTGTGAATTTCTGTCAGCAGTATAATATTGCACTTAATCATTCTACAGCCTATTATCCACAGGGAAATGGTTTAGCAAAATCTTCTAATAAAACTTTGGTGAGGGCCTTGAAGAAAACAATCAATGAGAACCAGAAGAATTGGGATTCCCAATTGAAGTTTTCTTTGTGGGAAAACAGAATCACCAGCAAGAGAGCAACTGGGAAGTCTCCATATGAACTGGTGTATGGACGAGTAGCAGTGTTTCCTATGCAGCTGGCCTTTCCAGTGGCACGTTTCATGCAGGAAAGCCAGGAAGAACTAGATGATATGGTCAGAAGAATCAATCAATTGGTGGAATTAAAGGAAACATGAGATCAGGTGAATCAGAGACTAGCTGAATATCAGGAAAAAATGAAAAACATATCTGATCAGCATGCAAAAGACAGGAAATTGCAGATTGACGACTTAGTTCTCAGGTGGGATGTCCGAAGAGCTGAAAAGGGCAAGCATGGTAAATTCGATCCACTTTGGTTTGGCCCATTCAAAATTGTGGAACAGAAAGGTAATAATACATTCATGCTGGAGAATCTACAGGGCGATTCGCTGGATGCCCCTGTGAATGGCCAATTCCTCAAGCCCTATTTTCAGTTTTGATGCAGGCAAAGATGGCCAGGTGTACCATATTGTAAATTAATTTTTGTTTTGTTTCTGTTTTTGTTTTTGGTAATGAGGGAAATGGGATGAATTACAAGTGAAAAGCAAGGAGTGCCGGAGAGCAGAATCTACATAAAGGATGCATAGGTGGTCTGCAGGTTCTCGACACGTCCAGGGATGAACGTGCCGTCCCTAGTTGGAGCCAATGTTGTTCAGACCAACTCCTCGTTCAAATTTTTGGCCACTGATCCCGTCCAAATCTGTTTAAAACCCTCTTTGGTGACCTAAACTCCCTATATTCAGCCTATCGCTACCCTTCTCTGCCCGAAAAATACATCTCGAAAAGGCCGATACCCACAATTAAAATATATCGGGCCTAGCCCTTCAAGCCTTATCCCCCTTTGTTTCATCCCCCACATGACTCGAGCACAAGACCGTGTGCCAGACAGAAAGGGGCTTAGGGTTCAAAGTTTCGGGCGTATCTGGATCCGTCTGATCGAAAATCAATCGACAGAGCGGAGTCTTGCTTACCCTGATGGTCCCCGCGCTTTTGAAACCAGCTGTTTCGTTCCGCACCACCTTTGTTGGGAAGGCGGTATTTCCGCGAAATGCAACGATCCCATACGATGATCGCCACGTGTCCTGGTGTACGTCCCAAAACCCATTTCGCGAGTTATCGACCGGTCAAAAGTCGAGCAGCGGAATCCACCATCGCCGTCAGATCTCGAAGCCTTCATCCAACGGCGATCATTCCCCAAATCTGCACGAGCGATAGCAAGAGGAAATCATACCGCGGGTCCACCATTCCATCACCCTCCGATTTATTTTCAACCGTTGATTCTATTTGTTGATCCTACGGCTCGGAATTATCGACACACCCCGCTGATCGATCAAGCCCACCTCCACATCATCACTTCTGCTTAGCCCTTCGTACGCCCCCGTGGCATTTCCATCCTCCGCCATCAACCATATATTCTGTTATGTGTTATATTCCGGGGTTTTCATTATCAATCATCAGCCCCGTTCATCCATCGTTGTTCCTCTGTATCCTTAGTTTCCATCCTGCATTGTCTCATCATTTTACCCAGTCCGTATCACCATCTCCATTATCATTGTCACATCCACAACCCCAGTGTCTGGTTTCCTTTAATTTGTTTGTGGATTTTTGCAGGTGTCGGGCGTTGAAGAATTGTCGTAGTTTGTGACCTACATCACAAGGGCCAAAGACATTCTAAAGGACCATCTATCAGGCGTAGAATGATGACGCAGAGATCCGGGAAATATTGTCGATAAGACTTTTATTAAACAAAGCAGAGCTGGAATTTATGAAACCCCTCAAATAAATTCAAAAGGGGCAGGTTCTGTTAGATGAGAACATTAATGATGCTACATAGAATATTGACAAAAGATCGAGGAGCTCAGTATCCGGAATTAAGGAGTTTAAATCTTAATCCAGAGTTCAGAGGGCAAGGAGTATGGATGCACGGGAAAGCAACCTCAAGGTTTTATTGCAGCAGATCTCTCTCTCAGCAAAGGACAGAGCGTTCATATATTTTATTTTCCATGCCTTGTTTATGAGGAGATTTTCATCTTCAACATTTATTCCATGGAGCAGCGGCAGAGTACTTACAACAGATTAACGCCGGCAAACACTTTGGGCGGGCATTTTCTCACCATTTTGTTTCAATGAAATAATTAATTGTTGCACCTACTTCTTTTATGAGTTTTCTCACCTCCTTCCTCTATAAATGGGGAGAAGAAAAACATTGTAAGGGTTCCAGACTTTTATCAGAAAATTGTGCTGTGGAAGGAATTTTTGTATACATTTTGTGAAGCTTTAGTATTTAGGCTCAGAGCCCGTAGGGTCTCAGTGAGGAGGACTTCTGTCTGTTTTAGAGGATTCTGGTCTTTGATATCTCACAGTATGTAAATTTCTCTTATGTGTTTAATACAATATCTCTTTCTATTTCAGTTATCTTCTTGTATCATGTTTTGGAATGTGAGTGGCTCACTGGTTTGGTAAGAATTCATCCTAGTTGATGCTCATACTCAAAATCAGTCAAGCGCTTTAAATAGGCTCATGCATGATATACTGTTTCATAATCATTTCATCCACCTTTCTACTATATTAGTTGCTTTGGGAGGGTGCTTTTAAAATGCCATTGTCATGTATGGATTCTTAGAATGATAAGCCCATATGTGGTTCTGTTGTGTATCTGGGCATCAGACCTAAGTTAATTAATATCCTCTTATGTTTCTTTCCTCCACGCATTTTCTGATATTTGATCTCTGTGATATATGATTTGAACCGGCCCTCTTTGCAGTAAATTGTCTCTTAACTGTCTGATGCTTTTACACTGGAGCTTTGCGTTATGCCTCTGCAACATTACTTTCCCTGTGACAGTTTCTGTGATTGCTGGTCCCATTTTCAATAAATTTTCTTGTTTAACAAGAGATAGTAGGAGAGTCTTTGGATTGACAACCCAATTTTATTATATGCCTCCTGCTATGCTAAGATGTCCTAGGCACTGGTCTATAGCAACTCTAGGCTGTCTCTAGGGTAGACAATAATTGTTGACAACAGATACATTAGACATAAAATCCACATATAAACCAATACATTTACACATAAGATGCCAAGGAGGGAACCCCTTATTAATGAATGTAAAAACCAACCCAACATGGGACTACCATGTTCCACCCGACTGTAGAATCCTGCAAAGAATCCCATTGTAGTTGCTTGATCCTAATCTTCCTTTCTTCCAGGCTTCCTTCCTCTTGTCTTATTTTCCTTTCTTGATCCAATGCCAAAGTGCTCCAAGAAAACTCTAAGTTTCCAGGAGTGATAGAGAGAGAAAGAATAATGAGAGAGCTCCAAAACTGAACTGACAAAAAGGTGAGAAAAATATTTCCAATTGATCCTCAGAAGAATTTTTATCAATGAGACCTCTATTTTCTTCATTTTCCATTATTTTCCTTCATTTTCCTCACATGAAACCTATGACCTTTCACCTTCCTTTTCTCATATTTTCCATTATTTTCCTAAATAAATGCCAAATAATGCCTCTTGCCTTTCCAAATCCTTTTCCATTGCCTTTTCCAATGTCCTTTAGCCATAATAACTAAAATGAATACCCACTAGGATGCTTTTCCCACCATTCAGCTTGGAATAAGTGTCCCATCAACCATGGTTATTATTTTTCCTTTATTAAATTTTTTCACATGGAATTTTCACCAAGGTTGTTACACAATGTATGGTATAGTACAAACCATTGCATACATTAGGCTACCCACTGCAATTGAATATGGAACACATGACATGTCCTCTTCCTCTTCTTGTGTCTTGGGACATTGTTCAACATATAAATTTACACCTACATGAATAAGAAGCTTCATCAGTTTACTAGCCTGCATATTAAACATCTGCAATATTGTCTCGACATACTTCCTCTAGTTTAACTAGAGCTTCCTCTTTTCCCAATCTTGTTTAATTTCCATGCCCAAAATATAGTTTGCAACACCAAGATCCTTCATGTCGAATTTGGAGGACAATTGGGTCTTCAAATCCTGGATAATTTATTTGTCATTTCCAATAAGAAACATATCATCCACATATAAGACCAAATAAATAACACAGTCAACAATTAATTTAAAATACACACAGTGATCCACTTTGCTTCTGGTGAAGCCAAATCCCCGTATATATGTATCGAATTTCTGATACCAAATCCTTGGTGACTGTTTTAACCCATACAAAGACTTTTTTAACATGCATACCAATTATTTCTTACCATCCACCACAAAGCCTTCAGGTTGCTTCATGTAGATATCCTCTTCCAGGTCCCAGTGAAGAAATGTTGTCTTCACATCCATCTTTTCCACCTCAAAATCAAATGCAGAAATAACAAATAAAAGTGATCTAATAGAAGCTACCTTGGCATGAGGAGAAAAAATATCACCAAAATCAATTCCCGACACCTGGGAATAGTAGTTTTCTACCAACCGAGATTTTTATAACTCCCCCTTGCCTTCTCCATTCATATTCTTCTTACACACCTATTTTCTATCAATGGGTTTCCTTCTAGCCGACAATTCCACCAGATTCCATGCCTCATTTTTGTGCAAGGATTCCATTTCATCAACCATGGCCTCCTTCCAAAGTTTTCCATATTCTGAATCCTAGTGGGTATGAACCAAAAAACCCAACAAATCCCAAAAATTTGGCTTAAGCCAAAAAAATAGATCTAGAGCGAAGATTAAAGGATGGATTGGGGTTGAATAAAAAGCTAAAGCCATCATTCCAATAGTTTTGAGTAAAGAGAAAAGAGGAAAGTAAACAACAAAAAGAGAGAGAGAGAAGCATGAGAAGATAAGTAGTCTTAGAAAACATGTTTGAATCAACTTGTTTCTCAACATGATGATCTAGTACCTATTCTAGAATCAGTGTTGGGCCATAGTGGTCATTAGTGTCTAGTTGAGGATGAGCAATTAGACAGGGGTGAGATCCCGTGTCGTGACTACTGAATGGATCAACTGACATCGAAGACACACCTTAAGATGGAGGTTGTTCCATGTTGAGTTATTGTTGATTCCAAATATCAAGGGCATGCCCACTTCTGTTTCCTTCAAGATTTTTGTTCCTATGCTCCAATGAGTCATCTAGGCTTTGGGGTGAGGATTTGTGAACATAGAGAGTAGGATATTGTAGTTGGAGGCCCGGGGGCCCTGCCATATCTTTCATTTAAGCTTTTACATGCTCCAGATAGAATTAAAGGTCTAGGATATGGGCCTCGATCACATGGAATCCTTCCTCATGGTCATGAAGTTGATGATGGATTTCATTGTATAGGGCCCAAGTGTGGTCCTCGGTGTTGTGTAACTCTATGGATTCTAGTTCCACCACCTTGCGTTGATGGTGACTAGGAGTGCTAATGTCAAACCTATCAACACCCATGATATGCCATGGTGGAAGCAGAGGTCGGCCTATGCCTCTGCCACTATGGAGAGGTTGTTCTCTTTCATAGACCATTGGAGCATAGCAGCTAAGTGTTCTAACTATTCAAGCATTACGGAGGAACAAAAATAAATTGTGCTTCTAGAAATGTCTCCCTAATTCCGCTGATCATTTTGATAGATATTATAATAGTGCTTGTGGTGGTAATTTGAGGAAGTGAGTATGACAAGTGAACTGGGCCAATGCGAAGAGTAAATTCCTAGAGGTTATAAAGGTTCCAACTTGGTGTTGATTTTTGGGTAGCATCGAATGTGCTCTAGCATCGAAATTTTGTGCAAGGGCTAGAACACATGAGATCTCCAAGAACCTGAAATCATTTGGAGAAATTCCACCTGGTGTGAAAGTTACTCAAATAATTAATTATTTTAAATGGAGCCTAAGTTAAAACTTAGGAAATTTAAATAATTAAAGTGAATTAATTTAAACATGTGCGTGAGAAGCTTCTAAGTGACGAGGATCAAGTCTAATTTCATCTTAGATATTGATTAAGGATTAGATGAAGACCGCTTATTTCTAAATAGGAAAAGCATAAAGGAAGGGTTGAGGGTTAGTTGGAGAACACACACAGAGTCTAAATCCAGAGATCTAATTATTTTGATGGAGCAGTGCTCGGACGAAGATCGGATCTGAGTGATTCAAAGTAGCAATGAGGGGCAGAAGAAATTGTTGGTTGGAGGAGCAAGAGTACACAGTAGAGAGGCAACAGAGACACAGAGGAACCAACACAACCACTAGGAGAGTTGACACAGACCCACGCAGGGGCTGCACATTGGCTCCAAGGGACAGTCCAGAAATTGCTCGAGATTGGGGTTTCTAAGCCGACATGGCTGAAACTTTATTTTATGAGAAGAAGATCAGTGCAGAGAAGGGGTGTTGCAGTATTTATCTAGACCCACACATGCCTACGCATATACTGTGTAGAGGTGGTGCATAGGAAGCTGGGGTTTCACCAGTTTTTTATCAGGATTAGCCAGGACTTGCAAAGTGAGGTAAAACTCACGATTTTTCTGTCTTCCGAGGAAATTATCTATTAGGTGAGCCGGTTTATTGCACCCTAGATGTACTCATATTACTGCTGCTTAATAATATAAACCCTCATAACTGCTACACCATTTTTCCCGCTTTTGTTTTTTCTGGGGATATTTTTCCGAAAATAAGTGTGTCCTTTATCTGATTGTCTCATTTATTTCTCAGTACTTGATTTGTATATTTGGGTAGGCTACAATGTATTTACATTATTTTTTTACTTAATTATTCAGAAAATAAATTGTAAATTAAATAAATAAGTAGGTAATGCAAATTAAATTTATGCAGTAGGATTTCTATAACTTAGATTCATAAATTCTCACATGGTATTAGAGCCAAGTTGCAGATCAAGTAGAGATGAAGCCATCAGTGAAAGGATGAAGAAAAATTTGCTACAGGAAGGCAGTTGTCCCAAGTGACAACGCTGAACCAAAAATATGGAGAGGAAGGGTGACACAATCACCATAGAGGCTCACACAGAGCCTGCATCAGCCAGCTAGGGTGACGTTGTAGCTACAGGAGGCAGTGCAATAGTTGTTGGGAAAACGCAGAGGTTTCTAAGCCTAGATATTTCTGTTGTCATGTCTAGAGGTGCAGTTTGATTTTCTTTTGGAGTCGTTGGTGGGGAATTGTGTCTATTGGTGCAGAAAAATATCTAGAGGGGCAAAAGAAAAGTAGAGAGAACCAGTTCCTCAGAAGATTTCTTTCTAATAAGTCTAAATCTAGTGCCGAGCAGCAACATAGCAAGATCATAGAGGAGTGTTTCGACATTTGTTGGAAGAAGGATTTACGTGAAGGAAATCTATTTTCAAAGGGAGATTATTCCTTAGAGGGTTTCTAGCACCAAGAAATCATGATCCGAGTTTTGCCGGGGAAGCAATGGAAGAGGGAGAAAGGGAATTGTTCAACACTTAGCTGAGAAAATATGGTCGTGAATGGACTGAGGGATCAAGACAGGTTAGATGGATCATCCAAATTTGTCATCTGGAAGGCTAGGATCCTGACAGTTTTGGATGAACATCACATCAAGGATCATGCCTTGAACACTATTTTTGTTCTGGTTGATGTTGATCCTCTCAAGAAGTATGAGGAGGCTCAAGAAAAAGCAAAACACATGACCATGGACAAAGTCAAGGATCACGTGATCTCGCATTTTGCTGAGAAGAACACAACAAGATAAATGTGAGATGCCTTGACCACTATGTACCAGGGATCTTCCGTTCAACGAAAGATGTTTCTTGAGAACCAACTTATATTATTTCAGATGCAGAAGGGAGAAGAGATCAACCCCTTCCTCATTAGATTGCAAGGATCTGAGATCAGCTAGCATTCGTAGGGGCTACACTAGATGTTGAGCTTATCGTCAGACTGCCTTGAATGTAGTCACTAAAGACTGGGAGACCATTATCCAAGGAATTTTGGTTAGGGAATATTTTCCAATATGGGAAGAGATGTGGGAAACTCTTCGTCAAGAAGAGCTCAAACGGTGGACCAAGGTGGGAAGCAGCAAAAAAGGGATCAAATTCAAGAAGGAGGAAGAGGAGGATGTGGCTCTTGCATCTAAGCGATAGCAAGGGCAGTAGAGAAGGAAAAATAAGGACATCTCGAAGGTCAGATGCTTCAGATGTGGGCAACTAAGACTTTTCGCCATGTAGTGCCCTCTGAAGAAGAAGGGAAAGGAAGAATCTGACTCGAAGGATGCTCTAGCTCAGGCTGATGAGGATGATGATGATTGATTCTCAATGAGTTCTCATGAACCTAAGAAGTGGGGCGATATGGAGCTGTAGATCAGCTACATGAAGGGGGAAAGATCCTTGAGGTTCCCAAAATATTGGATCGCATACATCTACCGGAGCCCTTAATAACAGTAGCAGAATGACAAGTGTCAGTTGATGCAAGGGATGATGGAGCAATACTGGCAGAGCTAGAGTGTTGAAGTCTGAAGCAACGCAAAGTAGAGGCATCAGCAGTGCAGTGCACAGAGATGCAATGTAGTGCTGAGCAGCAACAATGCAGTGACATAAGAGGGTCAGCGTATATTAGCAATAGAGGTAGTTACAACATCGAAGAGTATTAAGAGTGACCAATATGTGAGTGTTTTTGATGTCTTTCAATCGCTTAACTCTCAGCAACTGAGTTGCAGTCCAACAGTTGGCAGTGGGAGTGCTATGGCTAGCATGATGCAACATTTTGAGAGGGAGCTACAATATAGATGTAGCAGTGACAGTGGTAGAGTCATGGGCATAAGTATAGATAGCAGTATCGAAGTGAATGAAGGGCAGCAGGCTGAGCATCAACAACACAGAAGACCGATGCCGTGGATCAGAGTGATGCTTCTGGTGAAGAATTATTGCTAGATCATATTCCTCACTAAGAGGGGGTGTTTATTTTTGGGTAGCATCGGATGTGATCTAGCTCCAAATTTTTTTGGAGGGGCTAGAACACATGAGATCTCCAAGACCCAGAAATTTTTTGGAGAAATACCACCTTGAGTTTAAGTTATTCAAATAATTAATTATTTTAAATGGAACCTAAGTTAAAAGTTAGGGAATTAAATAATTAAAGTGAATTAATTTAAACATGTGGGTGAGAAGCTTCTAAGTGACGAGGATCAAGTATAATTTAATCTTAGCCATTGATTAAGTATTAGATCACGACCGTTTATTTCTCAACAAGAAAAGTATAAAGGAAGGCTTGAGGGTCAGTTGGAGAACACACACAGAGTCTGAATCTAGAGAATAAGTTCTTCTGACAGAGCAGTGCTTAGAGGAAGATCGGATCCGAGTGATTTAGAGCAGTAGTGAGGGGAAAAAGCAGTTTTTGGTAGGAGGACCAAGAGCACATAATGGAGAGGCAGCAGAGATGCAGAGGAACCAACACAACCACTAGGAGAGGTGATGTAGGCCCATGCATGGCTCACGCAGGGGCTGCGTAGTGGATCCAAGGGACAGTCCAGAAATTGTTGGAGATCAGGTTTAAAGCCGGCAGGGCAAAAAATCGATTTTATGAGTGGCAGATCAATGCAAAGAAGGGGTGACACAGTCTTCAGTTAGACCCATGCGGGCCTATGCATCTACTGCACAAAGGCAACATAAAGGTAGCTGGGGTTTCACTAGTTTCTGTTCAATATCACTCAGGACTTGTAGAGTGAGGTAAAACTCATGATTTTTCTATCTGCCAAGGAAATTCTCTATTGGGTGAGCCGGTTTATGGAACCCTAGATGTACTCAGATTACTGCTGCTTACTAGTATAAACCCTCAGAACTGTTTCACCGGTTTTACCGCACTGGATTTTTTCCGGGGACATTTGTCCGAAAATAAGTGTGTCATTTTTCTGATTGTGTCATTTATTTTTTAGTACTTGATCTATATATTTGTGTAGGCTGCGGTGTATTTGCATTAGTGTTTTACTAACTTATTCATAAAATAAATTGTAAATTAAATAAACAAGTAGGTAATGTAAATAGGATTTCTTCAGTAGGATTTCTGTAACTTATATTTAGAAATTTTCACACTTGGCATGCTTTTCCATGTCTTGCATGCAGCACTTAATTTCATTGCAGGGGAGATTGTTTGACAGCGTCATTGGGTGAACAATTCAAGGATTTAAAGCATGTGTTCCAGAAAGATTTGGATTGCATCCTATAACCACTTGGTTGGCATCTGCATCTGGGGTTGAGTAATATATGTTACGTAATCTATTAGAATAATAATTTTTTTATTAATATAATTTCCTTTTACTTAATTTTTTTTTTTTGTAAGTTAAAATTTGTATTTTCTTCAGAAATCAAGATATATCACTAATAGATCATATGTAAAAAATTAACCAACCTCAATATGGCACATGGGAAGCTAGATCTATTGGTTATGAAATAGAGATAACAAGTTTCATAAAAATGAAACACCTATTTTTCAAGGCGATACCATACTCTAATGATACTACACAATATAATAGAATAAATATGTGACAACATATTCATGAATCTTACGAACTCACTGGAGTAGGGTCCTTTGCATTGTACCAATTATCATAGAGGGTTTGAACTCACATTGGAGGTGACTCTCCAAGTGGGCCATGCAAGCATTCAGTCTCTCCAGAAAATACCGTTGATGCCACCGCACCCTCTAAATTTCATTCCATAAGGAAATGATATCATTTATATCCTCATGTTTCTCCTTTAAAAATTGGCCTAACAGAGTATTCAATTGCCAATGTAAATTCATAGAATACATGTATTGGTTCCTTCTTCCCTTGGTATGAATAGGGTAAGAAATTCAATTAGATACCTCCTCCATAATTTTCAAATATGAGTGTGCGTGGTACTCACGAATCACATAATTCTTAAGCTAATTAATCTACTCTTGAATGCTAGGAGAATTCACAAAATGTTAAATGGTATCCATTTCTTAAGCCTTGGTCTAGGCATGTAATCACCCTTATTGGTCATGCCCACCATCCCCTCCAAAATTGTGCATCCTCGACTACAATATTGAGGAAAAAATACAAGGTAACCTGATGCAAGTCCAAGACCACAACTTCTTCCCACACTAATAAAACCTACCACTCAAATTCCCTCAGCTTCAAAAATTTAGCAAGATATACACTCGAGAACATTGAACCACCTCAAAACAATATAAAACTAGATAAATATCAATGGCCAAAATATCAATCTTGGATGAATGAAAAATGCCTAGAAATTTCTAGAGTAAAGGACATAGGGAAAATACAACTGAAAAATAAGGCTACCATAGAAATAAAGCTAAGAAAATCCTAAGAGGAGGAAGACCACGTTAGAAAATGAAAACAACCCCAGACTTACTAGAGTCCCCAATACCTTAAGACTCCATAAATAGTAAAACATTAGGATACAATCATGAGGGCCACCAACATATAGCCAACACTAGATATGCAACAAGAAATATAATGCGCTGAGCAAGGGAGAAGCAATTACCCAAAAAGTGCTACCCAAGAGAGTCATTCCCAAAAAATGTATTCACCTTTGAACATAATTGATAACTCCAAAAACCTCCACTAAGTATTGTGAGAAAACTCTCAGAGTCCCAATTCACAAAGCTACAACTACGCTAGGAATAGAAATAATGTAGTCACCCACATTTTGAGTCAAAAAAATTAATCTCTAAGACACTAGAGGTAGAGGAAACATGGGGCCTGCATGGGCCACTGCTACTACAACCCCTTTAACAAGTAACCCTCGTGCTAAAAAAAACTGAGTCTCACTCCATATATATAACTAACTATCAGTGTTTCCATAGTTAGTAGTAAAACACAAAGGGAAATAAAATCCAACCAAAAACAGGGACTTAACTCAACCCTGACATAAAATCCAACCTCATGCAATGAAGTATCATGTTGAAATTTATGTAAGGAGTTCACCATAACACCAAAGTAATTAGGGTCTCACACACTTTTGCATGGGGGTTGGGGTGGGTGGGGGGGTTTCCATGTTATCCCCCCTATTAATTGTAATGGGAAGCAGCGAGGTGGCAAACACTCCTCCCAACATTTTCTACCAAATGTCAATGAAACCCGATTAAGGAGACTTAGATTTTATTATTAAATAAATTAAAAAATTATAAATTATGAAAAATATTGGATTCAATTATAAGTTTATATATATTTTTAAATATTAAATAAAACTATATTGCTTATTTCTTTCGAAGTAAACACTGTATGACTAGAAGTTTTTATCGATGTGACTAAAATTTATTTCTAATGTTTTTTTCTTAATACATCATAATTAATATTATAATTATTTAAATAATGTAATTAATTTGATAATGAAATTTATCCTTAATATAATCAATCATATTTTAATTATTCTTTGTTACGTAGTCTAACTAATAGATGAAAAAAATTTCTAAGCATTTTTTCTAGTCAATTTTGACCAAAATCCAGTAGATGTTTTTAAGGATCATAAGTTTAAGTTGTTTAATTTGCAAATTTTAAGTGCCTCAAGGGTTTTTGGGGGTGTTGAATGCATATATTCATTCAAAAGTATATTTGAAACAACAAAAACTCACAATCTCCCTAAAAATCGTATGTTCGGACCTCGGCCAAAAAAACCATTTCTTTTATTAATTAGACTATGCCATTATAATATTTAGTAATTTTATTGATAAGAGTGTTTATTTTGCAATAGGGCTTCCAAAATGTTAATTTAATTATAACTAGCATATCCATATAAATTAAATTGTTGGTAAACATTGATAGGCATCAATCCATAATAAGCATAAAAAAATGTACCCCAATGTAATATCCCAAGAGGGAGAATGCAGTAATACTTAAACACAATATAAGAACTGCAACTAAGTAAAAAATAAATCTCAAGACAACATCAGAATTTACAGAGAAGCTAAGCCATTTTATTATATGGAGATGAATCAGTTACAGAATGTTCAGAAAATGAGTAGATCTAGCCCAAGAGAAGGCCTAGAATCACCCTACAATGGTGTTGCAACTAGCACTGCGTAATACTGCATTGTCCCTGTTGCTGCTGATATACATGTAAATGTTGCAAAGTAAAATGCAGATATAGGGAGCTTATGAGCTTTGATGATGCCAAGATTCAAGATTTGGCCAATGTGATGGATTCCCAAGATAACCCAGAAAGGATTTTCTAGATCTACAACTTTGGAAAATCACCCTCCTAGGGCTTGATTTTTTATCTACTGGGATTACAGATCTGAAGCTAGATTTGAAAAATAGATGGCTGAAATATGTCACAAGATCAGATCTAAGCTTGAAGGGCTGATCCCTCCTTCAGATCTACAAGCTAGAAGCTCTAGATCTAGCTTCTCAATCCTCCCATGATGATTACAGATGCTATAACACAACTGCTCATAAAAAATGATCTGTAAGGGAAAGAGAGGCTTTATGCCTATTGAAATATGATGCAATAAAATCTAGGCTGTTGGAAATACTGATGGCAAGGTGAGGGGATGATCCCTCACAGGATTAATAGCTGAAATGCTAGCAACTTCCTTCCTCGTTTGGATCTGCAATATGGACAGCGTAATTCTGGATGGAACTACTGCTTCTAGGAGGTAAATAACCTTTGGCCTGATTCCAAATTTGATATAAATCTCTGGGAATGCTGATCTTTAAGCCCAAGGTGATAGGAATAAACCTTCACCAGTTCTCCAGCTAAAATACTGAAGACAACCTCCACCTTCCAAACTGATCTTCAGAAATCTGCAATTTATGAATATGAATGTTCTATAGAAAGTAGGAAAAGATATGTGGCACTAATGCATGATATAGAATGAAGTACAATACTCTTTCCAAAATAGGTGGGATTCCCAACCAGGAACACCCTGTGCTAAACAACACTTGCAATCTTTTCTAAACATCCCAAGAAAGCAATGGAATGTCACATGACAATTCCAGGTCTAAAAAGATCCTCAACATCAATAATCTCAAGCCTCTCTTCATTCTTATCTTCATCCTCTTTATATAGTGTTTGAGCCTTCCCATGCCTTGGCCCTCATCTAAAATGCACTATGCATGTGGAAAAGATCCTCCATGTTTGACTGCGTTGTCTAGCCAAGTCATCCATCATGTCTAGGAACAATGTACACCTCTCCATCTTGTGTGCATTAATTGCACAACATCCTCCATCACTTCATCATGAATGCTCCATGATCTTCTGTTTCATCCCTTCAAGATCTTAGTTGACTATATCAACCTCCATGATCTATCTCACTAATGAGACATGATCTCCAATTCCATTCACATTAGTAGTTGTTCAACTACCTCATTATGTAGATCTAGGCTTAATTAATCCACATTCACACAAAAAAAGTGGATATTTATTCATATTGAGGATTATGGGTCCCTCCACCCTTTTATTTAATTAATTCATTAAGAAAATTAAGAACTCTAATATTCCAAATATCAGGTGAAAATTTGGGAATATTACACCCAAATTTACCATGGAGATTCTTAATCTGTAAATAGAGTTTGTTACAATACCATGGCTTGTCAATACCACTTTCCCAAAAAAAACATACATTTTTTTAAAAATAAACGGTTATGTGATCTTATATTAAAGAGGAGACCTATGATTCAACCTAGAACCATTACATTTCTTCAAATTTGTCAATATCCCCTATGGGCTTAATATTGATCACATCAGCTCAATCCAAACCCTCAAGTGGGCACTCCCTAATATCAAAAAAAGTATTCCCTTTGTAGCTAAATATTTTCCAAACTCCCAAAATCCAGATACATTTACATTCAATTTCTTACAACTTATCGATTTGACTTTGATTGACTTCTCATTTTCCTCGGAGAAATATTTTCCCCCTTTCCACAACATAGATCCAACCCATATTTTCTATTGACTTAAAGGGTTCATACTGTTGTGTGTGATCTATGTTGTCTTTGTCACTTTTTGAAATTTCTTCTGCATCTACCTGATTAGTCGAAGAAATTTCTTTCCCTATCTTACTTCTTGAAAATTCAGAGGAGGGTCCCATATTCTCAAGGGTTTCATGAACACATATATCCTTTTTTTCTGAATACCTTGGATCCTATTTGAAAATTCTTCTTTTCAATACCTTTCTGGCATCTTCCACTTGCTTGCGTTTCTAGACAAACCTATTACATTATTTTTCTAGATAATTGGATGGTTTTCCTTTTCTATATGAACTATAAAACTATTACCATATTCAAGCATAGATATTGGGATTTTTTCCTGCCCCCTTTGCTCCTCTTCTTCCATATTTTCTTGAAAACAAATTTCCCCTACCTCCTTTGTGGCATTTGGCTCCTCCTCCATAGGGCTTCTTTTTGCTTAAGATTGTTAGGCATTTATTTTCCACTATCTTCCTACAATTGTGATACCTCAAAAGGATTTTTGGAGGTTGAAGCTATGATTTACCATGTTCTAAAGGGTTCTTGTTTTGTACTGCTTTCCCTTTTCTACCCCCATTTTTCTAGGATTTCCACTGCTTTTCTAATGACTGTAATTGTGGAAAACCTTGCATTTGAATGAAAATGATTCATAATAAAGAAATTAACAGTGGCTTCATCCCCCCTAAGTGAAATATATTTATGAGGGAAGACATTTCTCCAAATAAACCTCAACACATTTTTGCACAAGAAAATTGATGGCCTTTTGGTTAAGATTTATCTAGATATATTCCCATTCCCTTCCCAATCACCCTCGGGAAAACATCTTTCCAACAAGATAATATGAGTCTTAGTAATTTAACCCATACTAGGATTGCATTAGATATTTCATCATTAAGGTTAAATTCCAATGACCATTTGTTCATGTACATATGTCTTTCCCCAAAAAAAGTAGGGGCTATTGCGAAATATCACATCTTTGTCTTCCTTAAACTTAAATCGAAAAAAAAAGAGCTCACTTCCACAGGAATATAGATCAAGTTTACCTTTCATTAGTGGTTTCCACGTATTTTCCAACCACTTCTCCATGGATCTGAGATATGGTCATATTCCATTGAATTTTCCTACCAATGCGCGATCCGTGAATGCCAAAGATATCTTCCATAATATAGGAAGGAGTTCAACCGATGGTCTTATTTTCACCTTATTGACGAGTCACAACTCTGCCTATTTTAAGTGAGGAGCAATGAGGCCCTAAAATGCCATTGCGTTAGCCCAGGGAGGGGAGAGGCTCCCTCTGATTTTTCTATCATTGGTTCTTAGCTAGGGTTTCACTACCAAATTTTACCTTCAATCCTTTGTTAACCTTTGGTAGCCCGCAATGTTAGGATAACTTCTACATGATAATTTTTGTTTCCTCTTAGGATTATTGAGCTACCCTCTTAGCCTTTGTTACTACATTATGACATTAATTAGGTAATGCTTTTCATATTTGTTTTGCACCATGATTGAGGACTAAGGTAGCAACAAATGCTTCTAATTAATCAATTTTTTAAAAGATGAAATGGAATAAATACTTTGGAGATAAATCTCAACCTTTGATTTGTGTATACTACTATGATTATTCTAGAATATTTCATTGATGTTTAATCCCTACCACCCACCTAATAATTATTGATAATTAAATTAAAATTCTAGAAGCCCTATTCCAAATAGTCACGCCTATAGGACTAGTAATTATTAAGTGGAGGGTGGAGATTTAGCATCCATGGAATATTGACACATATAGGTGTTTCAATTTAGAATAAATCTTTCACAATTTTAATTTAATTATCAATAATTATTAGGTAGATGATAAAAATTTAATTACACCGATAGGTGTGTTTATTTCAAAATAGGTCATCCACAATTTTAATTTAATAATTAGTAATGAATAGGTGGATGGTAGATATTTGAACATATTAAAGAGGCAATGTTCCAAGCACCAGTATTAGCTATGCCAAACTTCACAAAAACCTTTGTTGTGGAATGTGATGCCTCATAAAATGGAATTGGTGACGTTTTAATACAAGAAGGAAGACCTAATGCTTTTGAAAGTCATCAAATCAATGGAAAGTATTTACAAAAACCTATTTATGAGAAGGAAATGTTTCCAATACTACATGCACTAAAGAAATGGAGATCTTACCTACTGGGAAGACGCTTCAAGGTAAAAACATATCATGGTAGTCTTAAATAATTTTTGGAATAAAGGCTATCTTTAGAAGAGCAACAAAAATGTGTCACAAAGATGTTGGGTTATGACTTTGAAATAATATACAAAAAAGGGAAGTTAAATGTTGTTGCAGATGCACTCTCAAGAAAGGATGATGATGTGGAAGCATTTCTCTCTATCTTTTCTGTTATCCAACCAGATTGGATAACCGAATCAAAAGAGGAATGGAAGAATGACGAAGAAGTGTGGACACTCATTCAAAAGTTGTAGCAAGATCCCAGTACATCCAATACATTTAGCTGGAAAAATGATTCATTATAGTACAAAGATCTCTTATATAATTGAAATAATTCACAACTAAAAAAAATATTATTTTGGAATTGTACACCTCTCCCTTAGGAGGAAACTAAGGATTTTAAAAAACTTACCACAGGGTAAAGGAATAATTTTTTTGGGATGGACTTAAATCTGATATTCAATAGCTTGTGGTGGAATGTTTGGCCTGCCAACAAAATAAATTTGAGACAATTAAGACCCCGGGTCTGCTACAACCTTTATCCATTCCAAGTCAACATTGGAAGGAGGTTTCAGTGGATTTTATCACAAGTTTACCCAATTCCGAAGGGAAGAGTGTAATCATGGTGGTAGTTGATAGACTTAACAAGTATGCACACTTTTGTGCATTATCTCATCCATTTAAATCCAGTACCATTGCTACTACATTTATGGAAATATTTGAAAAGATACATGGAAACCCAAATATTATTGTAAGCGATAGATATCCCATTTTCATTGGAGATTTTTGGACGAAATTATTTTCTTGTCTGGGTACTCAACTAGCTCAAATCTCACCTTATCATCCTCAGTATGATGGGAAACATAAGATAGTGAAAAAATGTTTGGAAGGACATCTTCGTTGCTTTTTATCTGATAAAAAACAAAATGGGTCAAGTGGTTACCTATGGCTGAATGGTGGTATAACACTTCCTTCCATACTACAGCAAAAATGACCCCATTTATGGAACTTTATGGATATCATCCACCATCCATCACATCATATTTAAGAGAAAATTATAAGGTTCAAGAAGTGGAAGATAACATCGAGCATCAACAACAACTTCTCCAACTCTGAAAGGATAACCTCACTTTGGCACAGAATCGAATGAAACAACAGGAAAATAAACATCGAAGCGAAAGAAGTTTTGATGTAGGCGACTGGGTATTTTTACGTCTACAATCATACAAACAAATGTACATCAAGCAAGCTAATAAAGATAATAAATTAGTGCCAACGTACTATGGTCCTTACAAGGTGTTGCAAAATATTTGTACTATGGAAAACAAATTGGAGCTTCCTGCATCTTCCCGAGTGCACCTAGTTTTCCATGTTTCACGCTTAAAGAAGGTCATAGGTGATGAGCTCCCAGTTCAAGCAATATCGCCAAAACTTGACGAGAAAGGAAAAATCATATTGGAACCTGAAGAAGTCACATAAACAAGAACTCGACAACTACGAAATCGATCAATTTTCAAAGTTTCTCATCAAGAGGAAGAAATTACCCGTTGAAGATTCCACATGGGAGGATGAGAATTTTATAGAGAAGTATCCTGAACTACTCAAGCGTTGAGGACAACACTTTTTTGAAGGAGAGGGGAATGTTCTCCTTATAATACTAGTGTAGCCCCTTACTGTTATTCTTAGTGTCTCCCCCTTATTTTTATCGTTGTGCACATGTAGTCCCCATATTGTTATTATTGTGCCCCATAGAAGCCCATTGTTTTTATTATTGTGCCCTTAAATTCATATTGTTAAGTAGGCTCTAATTATATTGTGACCCTAAGACTCATATATATAGAAGGTAGGTTTTTTTGATTTGAATCATAATATAATTGTTCATTTATGTATTGTAAAAGAGGTATCCCCATCGAAGTGGATAATTTTTAAGTTGTTGATCTATATTTTCTTCTATTTTGTGAGCTGGTTGCATAGCATGTTGGCATTGGTTTCCATGAGAATGGTTACTCTGGATATGGCTCAACATTATCAAATCGCTATGGATACCCTATCATTTAATTATGTCACTTTTCTTTGAGATACTGATGATTCGACCAAAGAGGTCATAATACTTAGATTGTGAAACTTATTTTGGAGACATTGTTTTTATTTTATGGGAATTAACTTTAGAGTGTGTAGGGCTCATTGATATGTAAACCCTCAATTTTTTTAGAGGAGGAGGAATGATGTTAATTATGTCTTGGTTACCATGGAACCTTTGATACATTTCTATTACTGTAAGTTTTTCTACTATTTGAAGTCATTAAGTTAATCCTCAATCATATGGTTACGTATCTATCTATTTTTAAAATTTATTATAATCATGTTTTTGGGAAATTTTAAATAAATATTGTTGTTATTTTTGTGATTGTTGTTACACCAATTTTTGGTCATCTAACCTGTTACTATTAGATGGACTAAAATAAACCACGTAAGACCAAATTTACCATAGTAAAATTGCTTTCACTATGAGAAATAATTTAATAACCCATAGTTTATTAAGTTATTTCTGGTCTAAACAAGAAAACCCATGAGGAATAATTAAATAAATCCTTATTTGTTTGATTTTCCTCTAGGGACAATTAATTAAACCACTGTTTAATTAATATGCCTGGTCATATTTAACCCAAAACAGGAAAATTAATTAGATAAATCATTATTTATCTTATTATTTTCTAGGAATAATTATTTAAATCATTATTTAATAATATTCCTTGTTAAATTTGACTAAATCATTTAAAAATAATTGAATAAATCATTATTTATTTAATTATTATTTAACCATATTCTTAAAATAATAAATAAATAATTTATTTATTTATAATTTCTAAATAAAAGGATTTGACCAAATTCAAGTTCCTTTTTCCTCCAACAAAAATAATAAAATATTCCATAAAAGTTGGATCTAGATTTAGTTAATAATATTTTAATTATGCACCAATATCTAGACTAATTCAATATTTTGTTATAAATAGAAGGGCTTTTCCATTCATTCACTACCTTTTGTTTCCTTGAGATCACCTCTTGATCTATACTTTTGGTCTGACTTTGATCCTCCATCATTGTTGTTAACACTGGAAAATCGTACAGTAGAAGACGACATTAATTAATGTCAAGCAAAAGGATTTACAGGGCTGGAAGCCATTACAGAATCTAGAAAGTATTTAAAAATCTCTAAGGTCTGAGAAAAATCAAATTTGAACAAGTCCTAAATGCTCTTTGCGCGTATAATTCTTCGTGAATAGTGCCTTCCATGCGCCTTTTTGCCCGATATACATGCAATCCTGGGAGTGGCAAAATGTCACTATCTGGGACCACACAAAGAAAAGGACAAGTGACCCCTTACTTGAAGCCGCCTAAGGACAACAACTAGCGCCTCCTTAGACACTATGTGCACAATGGAATATTTGGAGCACACAAAGGAATCATACCCCTCTCTTGGGTCACCATCCTCCATGTACCAAGAGAGGGAAGGGAGGATTTGAAATCTCCTATATAAGGCCACCATGAGATGAAGAATTGGTGAACACATTATTATGCTGGCTAGAATTTCCCAAGAAATACCAGCAATGTGTGAGCCGGAGCTGAAGATAGAGGGGACTCAATTGTTGGCCACCCAACAAGTTCAGTCCAACACAGTAGAGAGAGAGGGAGACTGCACCGAGGCAAGCTTGGGATAAAAACATCCTTGCATCGGGACCTAGAACCATTGTCTAGGGGGCCTTTGGCAAGAGGGTAAAGTTTCACTCTTATTACTAAGAGCGCTCAATAAGAGGGGCCTAGAGCCACAGTTCATATTATTGTTGTTGTTTGACTCTTTTCAGAGCTCGTGTTTAATTGTTTTATTTTTTAGTTTATATATGCATGATATTTCTCTGTCTAGTATGCTTATTGATTCTAGCTTGTTCCACTAACTTGCTTGACTCCATTTCTTTTTCTACCTGTTACCAATAACTTAAGTGGGTAGACCACACCCCTTAAGTTGGTGTGATTTCGTACATACGTGCACCAAACACATCCCAACAGGATTGGTGACTCCACTAACATTTATTACCAAGTTTATGTGGTTGTGCCTTTTTTGTAGAGACCTCTGTCTGTGCTATGGAGTGGAGTTGAATTTCCCCTGATTTCTCTTGCAGTCCCTAGTTCATCCCAAGTGACAGTATGAAGAAGAGAAGATCCAAAAAAAATCTCTTGCAGGAATTTGCGCGCGTTCATAGCTGACCTGCGCGCAGACAGCGCACCTGTTTCAGCCTATAAAGTGCTTGGCAGCCCCTAATACACTTGCCAGCACTGGTTGTGGTAGCCCGCAGCTTGTTAAAGCTCACTCTTAGCTGCTTTTTGTAGGCTTAGTGTCAGTTTTACTTCAAGTTGATTTTTGCAAAGTTCACACATAGTTTAAGTAGGGGGGAAAAATAACTTGCATTCCGAAAAAAATTTATGTTTTTCAAATTTTGGTACTTACACACCTAGATAACTAGCCAAAGTAAGTGGCCCAATACCATGCATGCATAGCTAGTTTTTTTTTCCCAGTGTAAAAGTTTTAGTTTAGTTCAATTTTTGCACTAGGAATTTCGGGACTAGGATTGAATTGTTTATAGAAGAGCAAGCAATCTATGCTACCTTTGCACCCTTCAGTGATCCTAGGTAGGCATATTAATGCTCCCTATTCACAATTATCCAATAACATATAGTTAGTCACATAGATTAACTAGGAAACATAGAAAGCGGCCCATTATCAACACATGTTTTTCTTTTAAGCCAGGAACAATACAACATAGTTTAAATAGGGGATTTTGTAAAGGATCAATGAATATCCACATGTTCAAACTATGTGCTTGTCCACCTTGTGCTCACACACACTCACCCACTAAGCGAAGCAAATACACTTAAAACTAACTTAACCAAACTCACTATATTCTCCCCACAGGGGCCACAAAATAATTTATAGCTTAATTTAGGATCAAGGGGGTAGGCAACCAATAAGCCGCCTTGATCATACTTCATATTGAAACATAGAAGTTTTCTATCTAGGGAGCTTCAAATCCACCTATCATCCCATGGCAAAGAAAACCCGAGTGCGACAGAGACTCATTCTAGAGGGGGTTAGGCTTAGGCACAGTGTGTGCGGTATCATTCAGGGATACCTGACCTGGCTGATACTTGGTACTGTTAGCTGAATACCAAGAAGCCCAAGACTCAAACGCTCATGTGGGATGGTGGTTCTTAGTGGCCAAAAACTAGGGCAGCCTTTTCCCTATAGATTACGATGCAGGCAAGCGCCAGACCCTCTACCCTTACCTTGGTGGATTCTCTTCGGCTGACTGGGGGCGTCACCAGCTCTTACGGGACGTTGTGCCAACACTCGCAAGAAATATTCTCAAGGCCCAGTTACATTTGAGTGTGTGAGGATACATAGGTCTTCCAAAATTTTGAGTATCATATGCAAACAAACAAAAACCACTTTTTTGATTTCTTGATCACATAGATTAATTTAAAGGGAAAATTTATTTTATTTTTGCTTTGTTTTATGTATGTGACCATAATTTTTCTTTGATCATAGACTCTATCCTCTCAATTTTTTCCAAAAAATAGACCTAGTAAACACCAAGACTGACCCAACGGGACCTCATCGATCTAGGCGTCTTTTGGACCTCCCCCCATTACCGGGAGGGGTTCCAGGTCTTTCGCCGTTTAGGCGTCAAAGACGGAATGTTTCCACCATTATTGGATTGTTCTTTATTGTTGCAGCCGTAGTTGGAACCCCAGTTGGTCTCCCAATGCCACACCACACACCACTCCTCCCACGACCCCTAGGGGGTAGAGGAGTGTGTCCCATTCGCGAAGCCAGCCGAATACAAAGTAGGGTATGTCGCAGACTAACCCTGTTCCTAACTAGAACTTTGTGTTTTCGCACATTGCAATGGCCTCATCCTCTCAATCACCTTTCTTAGCTTCGTTGAATCCACGAATTTAACCAAGCTGATGAATGACCCCATCGCACACGATCCTACATGGCCTCCCATGCCCACAAAGCTCCCTTCGGATATACCAAAATTTGAAGGAAAGCAAGCGGAAGACCCAGGTAATCATGTCATGAGCTTCCACCTGTGGTGCTCATCGAACAATATCATCGACGACACTATTCAATTGAGATTATTTCAACGCACTCTTACAGGAGTAGCCGCGAAGTGGTACGTCGAGAAACCCTCAGCTTCACATGGAAACTTTAGTGCCCTCGCTACCACGTTCCTAACATATTTTCAGTTACCCATTCACCATGATTCCAGAAAGGAATTATTAACTCATTTTACACAAACCCCTGCCGTCCATATCTCGGACCATCTCCATGAATGGAGGCGGCACCGCAGTTTATGTAAAGCTAAACTCGACGACCAAGTTCTCTTAGCTTTGTTCCTGAAAAATATTATGACAGAGATTTCAAAGGATGTGGCACATAAAAATCCCATATCCGAAGAGGACACAATCAGCAAAGCCCACCAGCTTAAGTTGATTTATACGCAGTCAGGATACATTTATAACATCCTGCCTAACACCCTGCGCCTCCAAAATTATCAAGAATTTCTAGGTGCCAAGATGGACTAATTGGGTCATTGACCCAAGGTTACCTATGCAAAATCATTCAAAACCCCGTTTACACATACAGTTCTACCCAAAACGTGCCTCAACTCAGTTTTCAAATTCATCATATGACTCAGCAAAATTTGACCAATAGGGCGCCAGAGTATCACCAGGGAGGACCTTATCCTCCGGATCAGGGGAATCAGTACGCAAAAAGAAACACTGACGGAAGAAATCCCCTCCAACATCCAGGTGCGAACCAGAGACTGCGTTATACTCAGTCCCCAGCACATGACCCACCTATGCAAAACAATGCACAGGTGAACTTTTTGCAGCCATCCCAGAACCAACCAAACCAATACAACTAAGAGAACTACCCTCCTAACGTGGTGAAGAAAAATTCCAAAAACAAGACAAAAGGGAACCTTGGACAGTGGAGCAGCAACTAGCAGCACCCATCGCGATCTAGGATGGAGGCAACTCCAACGAGAATCAAAACCAGGAGTCGAGCAATACCCAACGGTAGAGAAAAAGGCCACCTCTTTGAACAAACCATTCCTATTCGATATGTGGTGAGTACGACCACTATACTCACCACTTTTCCAATGTCCCTGAGCTGAAGAAGCTAAAGAGTAACTGATGACAAGGAGGAACTTCCCAGCAACTAGTTGTGATGCAAGAACCTTTCCCCCATCAAGGGACAGTAAGCACTCAACAGCAAAATACAGACGAATCTGGGAAAAGTAGCCATGAAATCTACATGACTAGAAAAGATATGTTTTTCCAAACACGAAATCGTAATTACGACACCCCACTAGACACCAATACATCAGGGACAAGTACCAGTGCACCGACTGCACCTTTGACCATTTCAAAGATGCCAATAGAACCATTGCCAAAAATGGAAAAGGGACCTAATAGGCAAGCAGGAAACTACTCCAAAGTGGCCCATAATTATAGTATCATGGACGATTTAGCACAATCTCTCGCTTCTATGTCAACTTTGGAAGTATTGCAGCCATGCCCAAAACAACGGAAAGCCCTACTTCTTCGTTAAGCGCTATCGACCCTGCCAATACATGCCTAATGGCATTTGACTTAGACAAAGCCACCCTAGAATTCCTTCCATGGTCGCCTTCCAGATGCCAATGTCGGTCCAGAATATCACAATTCACCAATGTGTCATAGATGAGAGTGCATCCACGTGCATCATATCCAAAAATGTTTGGCAGAAGTTAGGTTCTCCCGAACTAAAACCCTCAGTCATTACGCTTAGAGAATACGACGGTCGTCCATCAACCCCCGTCAGCCTCTACCAAAACGTCCCGGTATGCTTAGTCGGAAAGACGTTCCACATAGACATTGAAGTCTTGGACGCTCATTTGGACTACAATATACTCCGTGGGTGGAGTTATATGTATGCCATGTCTTCCATAGCCTCCTCTGTCTTCTGCATCATGATGTTCCCCCACGAGGGTCGCATCCTTACTGTAGACCAATTGACGCATAGCGAGAAGCGACCCCTAAAAAACACTGATGTAATTCTACCCTATGTAGATACATCCTCGGATTCTCTCTCATGGTACCAAGAATATGGCCCCAGCCAATTCAAACCGTCATCCTTTCTAGGGTCATTCCTAGGAGATCCTCCCATAATCCCTGAGTTATCGCCTGATGTCACAGGGGCTCCTGTGTGCATGATGTCCACATCAATCACCAAAGCTAGTCAGGACACAGACATAAGTAGTAATGGCACCGAGTCATCAACCACGACAGCCACTCTATCCTACACTGCCTCCCAAACCCCTTTCCTCTACCCCCTAGCTGGTTTCGTCTCCCAGCAAGTTTTTGCAACATTGGTATTACCCAACATATCATTGGCAATCCTAGTTTGGTACCTCATTCCCCTTGTAGGAACAGGAGCCACCCATGTCACTACCACAGGATTGAAGCCCCTCAATCCCGAGGAGGCCCCACTCATCCAAAAAACAGTCGAAACCACCCCTGCAAAGGAAATTCCCATTGAAAAACCAATGATCTCGTCTAAGAAAACAGAGAAGAGAGGAAAGAAGATGGTGACCCCTGCCATCCAATGAGAATCACCAGTTTGTGCCATATGCGACATAATAGGTCACCCTACCTATATCTGTCTAAAGCTAGATGAATTAAAACCACTCCTGGGATCTGAGACAGACATCACGACGTTGTGTTCCCGTAAAAAGGAACCTACCACCAAAGGTAAAGGAAAAGCACTGTGTACCAATCACGCATGCACTCTCTGCAGAAACTACGGGCACTATACCCATCATTACCCAGAGATCCTGTGATATAGGGATGCCCTGCACACCATCGAGCGGTCCTATCAAGAGGATCCTCCCACCCAATTTTTTGGGGATGAACCTTGTATCATCCTATACCCTCAAGAAGAGCATCGATCACCTGAAAGGCTCCCCACTAGACCCCCTCCCCCAATCTAAAGGTGTGTACTTTGTGATGAATTTGATCATTTGATCATTGACTGCCCAGCTTTGGAAATGTTCCAATGATGGTACCCAGTCGATATAGTATACCGCGCTGACATGGATGTCACATATGCAGTGACAACCACCCATTACGTCGTTGTCACTAAATACTGATATTCTGCACAACGTTAGCCTGTATGTGATCAACCATAGTCTGCCTCTCCCAAGAAGATGGCATAGACTCAGAATCCATGAACAGTTTGACAACCCAAGAGGATGTGATGGAAAGATCCATCCCGTTCTTATCAACTGAAAGACGACTAATCAGGGAGATTCATCCCCCACCAAATGCCGATGACACGACACATCATATACGATTCATATCATCATGTATCAGAACTATGAATTGAGATTTCTGCTCATCTACCATAGGTGTCGAGTCAGCTGCAACTACTAGAGTAGTTGTTCCTACGACAGTGCAGACCTAGTCTGTTTGCACTCTGTCGACTGCTTCTGGTTCCACCACATCCACGATGGAATCCTTCTCGTGTCTCTCAACTAGCTCTGTAAATATTAACCCCATTCAACATAACTCTACCCAGGAAAAATCCCCCTTTAGGTCCTTGTTTCATTCGGATGAAGATATCCTAGAGGCTATGACGAAGCCAGATTATCCCTGGGATGCAATGCATCACCGTTCGTTATTTCTCCCCAAGAAAACGTTCAATCCTAACAAGACAAATGAACAAGGGATCTACGCGATCGAATCAAAATATTTCTTGCCATTAGGGACGGTTGATTGGTTCAAAAAACCCATTCTAGCGCCCGATGCATTTGAGGAAGGAAATATGTCGAATATCTCACTTACCATCAAGGTGAACATATTCCAAAATATTGCAAAGGTCGAAGAAATATCACAGGGGGCAGCATGGTCTCCAGAAGAAATAACCTCTTATACCCAATTTCTACAAGAGTATCGAGATATCTTCACGCGGGACTACTTGGAAATGCCTGGGCTTAGTCCTACTATCGTAGAGCACCATATTGACACTTGGCTTGACATACCTCCAGTGCACCAAAAACAACGTCAACTGCATCCATCTAAGGTAGAAGAAATAAATCGAGAAATCAACAAGCTTCACAAATCTGGGTGTATCTACCCCATTGTCTACACATCTTGGGTTTCCAACCCTGTTCCCATCATGAAAAAACAGGGCATTATACGTGTTTGCACCAATTTTCGGGATTTTAACAAAGCTTGTCCTAAAGACAATTATCCCACTCCATTCATCGACCAAGTCATCAATGCTTATGTAAGTCATGAGGCTCTATCCTTCATGGATGGTTTCACAGGGTACAATCAAATCCAGATCCGCCATACAAACTGGTACAAAACTGCGTTCACCACCCCTGGGGCACATTCACATACAAGGTAATTCCATTTGGTCTAAAAAATGCTAGAGACCTTCCAAAGGGCCATGAATTATATGTTTCATGACTTGCACACCTTATCCTCGCCTACTTGGACGACTTGACCGTACGCTCCAAGAAGTGCTCAGACCACCTCCAGGATTTGCGATTGGTATGAACCCCCTCAAGTGTGTCTTTCACGTCAACACAGGAAGACTCTTAGGTTTTATCGTGTCCCAACAAGGAATTTGTGTTGACCCCCTTAAGGTCCAAGCCATCAAAGAGGTACCACTACCTCGAACCCTCAGGCAACTTCAAATCCTGCAGGGGAAGGCCAATTTTCTGAGACGCTTTGTCGCAGATTATGCCACTTGCACTCAAGGGTTCCTATGCCTCCTCTGCTAGGACATCCCATTTGAATGGGATGATTACGCCCAGAAAGAGTTCGATGCACTAAAAGAAACATTATCTTTAGCGCCCCTCTTCAGTCCCCCAGACTACGACATAGATTATATCCTATATTTATCAGCTTCTGAGTCCATGTTAGCTGGAGTGTTGGTCCGGGAAGGCCCAAATGGGAAGGAGCACATAATCTACTATGTTTGCAAAACCTTATCGGGTCCAACATTAAGATATGAGAATAAAGAAAATACTACACTAGCATTAATTTATGCAGTCCAGAAACTTCACCACTACATCATCCTAAGAACCACTATGGTCATCACAGATATTAACCCCATTAAATACCTGCTCACGCGCCACCTAATGAACCATAAAGACACCTGCTGGGTAGTCATTCTAAAAGAATATGACTTACAGTTTCACTCCCCCAGAAGCAAAAAGGCACTTTCCCTAGCAGAGTTCATTACGAATGTCTCGAGAGAGACCAAGGGATCACCAGTGAATGATTCGCTACCCGATGAACACCTCTTCTTTGTAGCAACCGACGACCATTGGTACGGCAATATTCTCTTGTTCTTTCAAACCCAAAATTTTAGACCTCATCTCACTCGAGATGACCATCGGCACATATGCCAGCAAGCCCCTTGATATCTCCTCATGGGAAATGTCTTGTATTGATGAGGCATCGACACCATTTTATGGTGGTGCCTCACCCACGACCAAGTAGAACAAGCCCTTAATAAATACCATGGAGGCACTTGCGACGACCATCTATCTGGCATTTCCACTGCCCAAAAAGTCCTACGGTCAAGATATTTATGGCCCTCCTTGTTTTGAAACTACATTACGACAGTCAAAAGATTTGAACGATGCCAACGCAGCGCCCACAAAACAAGGGCACCTCTCTCTCCTCTACATCCTATCATCGTCGCCAGTCCTTTTTGTAAATGGGGGGTTGACATCATGACTTGCAACCCCGCCTCATCGGGCAACCATAAATACATCATCTTGGTTGTTGACTATTTCACCAAGTGGGCTGAGGCCATGCCTACATACGACAACACAACAAAAACCACCGTTCAATTTCTGTTCAACCACGTGATTACCCGATTCAGCGTCCCCAAAGAGTTAGTCTCTGACCATGGGAAACACTTCGAGAATGAAGTTTTCAAGGAACTATCTCACCACCTCAGATTCACCCACAAATTTGCTTCATCATACTACCCCCAGTCTGATGGACAGGTAGAAGCTATTAACAAAGTACTCAAAACTATGTTACAATGCATGGTGAATAACCATAAAACCAACTAGTACCATATTCGATTTTCTAACCTGTGGGCATACTGCACGATGGTAAATATATTCATTGGTTTCACTCCCTTCCAATTAGTATATGGGGTCAAGGCTGTGATTCCCATTGAACGCAAGATCCCAAATTTACATGCCGCCTTCAAACTCCTTGATGATACCCAACCTCTAGAACAGTGCCTAGTACAACTAGAGCTTGTCGAAGAAAGTAGATGACAGTCACTGCAACACAACGAGGCCCATAAGAAAAGGGTAAAATCATCATTCGACTGCCACATCACCCCTCGCTCATTCACCGAGGGAGAATTAGTCCTCCGCTATGATGTCACAAAAGAAGCCCTAGGGCCAGGAAAGTTTGAAACCTTGTGGAAAGGACCCTACATCATCAAACATTGCCTCCGATAGGGGGCATACATCTTGACAGAACTGGACGGGACATGCCTCAGTAACCCCGTCAACGACCTTTACCTCAAGAAGTTCTACACATAAGGACCAAAACGACCCTTCCCTAGAGTGAACGTACACAAACCCAACCACTCAATATTTTTAAACAAATTATTTATTTCAAAGCGCTCAAAGTATCACCTTGGACCACCAACCTGAACCCTATTTCGGATTTGTTGACGGAGCATCAAGATTGTCTCAAATTTTAGCCACAGCTGCCTGGGTCATCTACCACCGTGACCGATCGCCACTCTGTCAAACGGCGTGTGCATCAGTTCAACAACAAACAATCAAGCAAAATACAACACTGCCATCGAAATTATGTACGATGTCCTCCATCAAGGTATACGCCATATGTACATCTACCTCGATTCCTAGTTAGTAGTGTCGCAGTTAAACCAAACATTTGAGACCAGAGATACACATCTGTTTAGAAAATATTTGCGTGCCAAAAGATTAAGAAGACAATTTGACTATATCACATTTACACATGTACCAAGGAGTAAAAACCAATGATCCGGATTTATGCAGGAACACAACAGAATATAGAAATAACCATAAACATAGTGTTACACAGTAATTTTTCACCGTCCCTGCAATCCCCATCTCGCACATTGGAGGGCTCATTTCGTGACCTGTGAGCAGTGACATGGCTTGAAACCACTTTCATGACATCCCTTTGAACAAGAGCTTTCATTGCCCTGAAGACATCTCCTTGTGAAAAACCCTAAAAATGACCCTTTTTGCATTGGCGCGGGCAGACAGTTCAGTACCCGCGCCAATAGGGAAAATCCTTCAAAGAGGTCACGCCAATTGGCGCTCTGTCCCAGAGTCGTACTTGCGCCAGCCAATTTAAGGAGTGTTTTTTAAAAATAAATGGCGGAAGTTTCATCCTAACCAATCATGAACTGGTATCTATCTTGAGTTGGGAGGTTTGGCTCCGGATTTCCATGTAGAGGAAGTGGTTTGCCACCTCTCATGGAAGCTTCCTTGAGGATAGGGCCAATCCCATGATTATAGGGATCCCAACTCCCCTTCCTCCATCTATAAAAGCTTGCCCATCTCCATTGCAAGCTAGTCTTCAAGTCTCCAAGTTCCCAAGAGCCTAATGCTGCAAGAGCCTTGATTCATTCCCTTAAGGCCAAATCCAAGCAAGGAGATCATTGTCGAGACATTCGGAGAGAGAGGCTTGTCCCATCCCTGACAGGATTTATCGAGACACGTTCTGCTAACGACCCTCCGAAGGAGAATTTAGTGTCAGAACTATGGTTGTATTCTTCCTTTGATTGATTAATAATAAGTGACTATTGGTTATGGTTCCACTCTTGTTGTTGTTTATGATGATGAGTTATGTCCATTCTAACTGACATATAGTTGCATCTACTGGATTTTATGCTTGCGTTTGTTTTGTTTCTCACGTGTGTAGGTGTCCTATCATGGAGATCGTGGGGATCGTGATCTGCCAGAGCTAAGGAACGGGAGCACTAATTTCTCTACGAGCGACAGTGTTGGATTCTAGGTAAGCCTTCATCGCTAGTTGGTTTATTTGCAATTAGGAACCTGCACTATAGCGTGAACGATTGTTGCTAGACCCGGTCTGGGCTAGTAGGGATCACCTCTGTCCGCAGAGGGGACTTACCTCCATAACAAATTGGCGACTCCACTGGGGATCGTCTAGCTTGTTTTCGTTCTGCTTTGTAAGCTACAGAAGGAGCTTGAAGTTAACCAGATAGCCTTCGAAATTCTATTGCTCTACATTAGTGAAGTAGATCAAAGCTGCTTCAGTCAATCTCCGGTTTAGTTTATGAACTGAACACTTGGAGTATTGTCTTGTCTTTTCGATTATTTCTCGATTCTGCTTGCTTGATTAGATCTTTTGGCTGGCTCTTTTTGTGCTTGGATTTTGGTTCAGCCCCAGAGGATCAGATCCGACCTCTGCTTTTCCGAATTTTCACCTTTTCATAGTAGGCTTGATTGGCGCGAGTTTAGCCCTGACAGTTGCGCCAGTTGGCACAGTTTTCCAGTTCATCACTTGCGCCATTCCCTGTCTGGCGCGGATTACAGCCAGACAGTCGCGCCATTTCCTGTAGGTGCTAGGGTTTACCCTTGTTCGGAAGCTTCTTTTGGTCAGTACTTTGCTTCTGGGTTTGTTTTGGATTCTGCTTGAAGTGGTGAGTCTAGTCTTGGTTGGGAGAAATTCTTTGTTTTTTCATTTTCAGGCGTTGGCGCTTGTTGTTAGTTAGCAACCCTCGCGAATTGGCCATTGGTGCTAGTTGTCAGTGAGCAAGTCGTGTCAGTTGGCACTAGTTGTCAATGACAAAGTCAGGCCAATTTCAGGGTGTGTGAAAATTGAGATTTTTTCCCTAAATCCTTCACCAGTGTGTCTTTCCCTTCCGGCCTTTCTTCTGTATGAGCATAGATTACATTGCTCATTGTTTGGAATGTCTTCTTGCTATGATTGCTTGATGTAAAAGGGAATGAATGCCTTGTTTTGATCTCATGCTTTGGAAGTCCTCTTTGTGTTTGACCTCATATGTCTTGTCAACTTTTGAGGAATTTTGTTACAAAGTGTTTTGAAACAACAATTTCATTCTTAGTGTTTGTTTACATCTCTTTTGCATTCATCCTTCATTAAGGAGATTTGTGTTTATTTAGTTTTCGTCTCAAAGTATCCTTTTTGTTAAAATGCATTAGATCACATTGCATTGAAAAGTATTTTTGAGATTTATCATTGAACTTAGATCACATTATTTAATGATTGAAAGCTAAAAATCGCCATGAGTGCATTCTCTTTCATTGAAAGCATGCATTAAGTAGATTCTCATTTCATCAAAAAATGAATTGAGTGCATTCTTCTCATTTGAAAAGGAAAAGGAAATTGTGCATAGATTACAATTGCATAGTTTTCGAAAAAGAGAATTTTGCATAGATTACATTGCATTATTCGCATCGTTGAATGTTTGAATACTTTTGGATAGTGAAAGTCGTCTAGTTTGGAAGAATTTTGTTTACAGTGCTGTTGTTTGTTGCATCATTGTTTGAAGCTCTTTCCTTAACTAGATAGCATTCATCGAATTGAAAAATTTCTTTTATCATATAGCTGCATATAGGAGATTGTCATATGACACTCGCTAGGGCCTAGAAACTGAAACGTAATTGAAGATAAACTTTAAAATTTACTCAATTTACACTAAGGCAGCATTGAAATCTAACGAAACACATTTAGAGGTCTAGGCTAGAGACGTGTTCCGGCGTCTTAAAACCTAGTAGCTGTCGTTCGCCTCTTGGCTTTAGACAACGCTAGTACGGACTTGTGCTCCCCGTACCATCGCGTATATAAAGGGAGACCCCACTATGTTTCTATCCTTTATCCATAGGAAGCTGAGTCTGCCGCCCTATACCCATGATACACCGAACACAGCATTCGGGGAGATTGCCTGCATGTACGTTAAGTCCTTGGTTGATTTCTCTTTCATTTTGAAACCAAGGTGTATATTGCAGTTCACGATTATTTGGTACACCCTTTGCCTAGTATTCCTGAGTAGTCATTTGATCTTTTCTGACTCTTTAAATTTGAAAGGATCACCAAGCGCTTGTCCTTTCACGCTTTCTTCAAAACTGAAAGAGATAGAGTCACCTTTTCAACCATTTCTCGACTCTTAAAACATGAAACGGTGGAGTTTCTAAGTTTCAATGTGGTAAAATAAATCACCCGCGATCACACGCCCTGTTAGATTTTGCTTGTTGGCCGTTTGATTGTGTGCCTTGGTTTTTAGCCCATTTGCGGTTTTGAGTTGTTGATGGAAACTTTTCTAGAGTTCACCAACCAAGGAATCCCCTCCGATGGGAATCCTAGTCATTTTCCTCCTTTTGGAAATGTTGGTGCTCCTTATATGGCAACGTTGTCCCTTCCTGGGTTAACTGTTGGGTTGCCTGTTTGGTTGTTCTCAACCTCTATGGTCCCAAATGTCTCAGCTACTGTTCAATCAGTTCCTCCGCTTGAACAACATCATGTTGATTCTAAGGTGGACCTCTCCCCTTCTTCGCCTGTTTCTGCGTCCTCCTCTTCTACTTCGCCTGGTGAAAGTTTGGATTCAAGTAACCAGGTGGATAAGAAGAAGAAGAAGAAGAAAAAAAAGAAGAAGTCCGATAAAGGAGAGGCTAGCTCTGCGGCTATCACGCCTAAGAAGTCTCCTCTTGATAAATCTTCCAACCCTCCGCGGAAAGTCAAGTTCCCTTGCATGTTGTACACGGGAGACCATCTTCTTCGAGATTTCCCTGGCATTCCCAAGGTGCTCGAAGTATGGTCCAACGGTCGTCCATCGTTGCCTTTGGCTTCTGGGAGTCAGGTTGGGGGCACGTCTTCAACTGGTGCTGGTAAGGCTCCTAAGAAACAGGGTAAGATTACCAATCTTGTAAGTTGTGTGAAGGGCACCATGCCATTCAACTTTGTCCGTATATGGATGAAGCCAAGCGAGTTTTGGAAAACTCAGCTGTTTCTACACCATGCCTCCCGGTTGGTTATAAGCAGCTGTCTTTGAGTCCTCCACCAGCTGATCCTACTGTTGGTCAAGAGTCATCCTTGGTCAATCCTGCTCCCCCGGAAATTCCCATTAAAGAATCCATCCCCGACCAACCATTGGTTGTGGGATCGGTTGAACTAGCCCCGTCTGCGGTGCACCAGGTCTTTTCCGTTGAGAGTGGACCTCACACCCCTAAGGTTCTTCTTGTTTCTTCAGATTCCTCGGACTTGGAGAAAGATTCTCCTGTCCCTATATCTCAAGAAGTGGCTCCTCCGCCTCCCGTGATGGAGATCCCGGAGGATACCCCTCCCACCTTCGAGATGGAGGTCATGGAGGATGCTGCTCCTTCTTCCATAACACCAAGGGAAGTCCTTCTCGATTTGATGGTAGCCCCTCTGAGTAGTTTGGTCGCTTCCTTTGATCGGAATCGATTTTCAGGATATCGCCTTCCGTCTTATGTGCCTTTCGAGATCACAGTACAGGCTTTTGGTCTGGTCGTACCCAGCACCATTATAGACGAGGGTGCATCTGTTAGTGTTCTATCCTCAACTACTTGGCAAGCTTTTGGTTTGCCGCCGCTTGCGCCTGTTACGCAGAATCTGTTGGCATTTAACAGAAGAACGATTCAACCCTTAGGGATCCTTCCAAGGTTACCTGTTACTTTGGGAGGTAAAACCATCCATATGGACGTGATGGTTGTCCCAGGCCCCTTGGATTTCAATCTGCTCTTGGGGCGTGATTACACCTATGCCATGGGAGTGCTTGTCTCCTCCCTTTTTCGTGTGGTCTATTTTCCACATGAAGGACGGATCGTGACCATTGATCAACTTTCGTTCTTTGGTCCTAATGTGGCAGCTGGCCCGCCATCATCCCTTCCTGGTTTTTATCGACCCGTTGTATATGCCCCACCGCAGGTCAACTATGTGGCTACCTACCCCGTGCCTGTACTCAATGATAGTGCTATTGTGCATCAGGTGCTGGGGGCATTGGGTCCTGACTTCCAAGATGTTTTCCTTCCATCGGGAGTGGAAATCTTGGAAGCGATGACTTCTTGTTCATTATGATGAGGTCGGTCGGAGCACAGTTCATTTTCTTGTGTCAAGCTCCTTAAAAAATGAAACAAGCAGGTTGTCAGAGCATAGTTATTTTCCTTGTGTCAATCTCCTTAAAAAATGAAACAAGCTCTTCGGAGCAGAGTTCTTTTCCTTATGTCAAGCTCCTTAAAAAATGAAACAAGCTCTTCGGAGCAGAGTTCCTTGTCATGGTCAAGCTCCTTAAAAAATGAAACAAGGTGGTCAGAGCAGAGTTCCTTGTCTTGTGTCAAGCTCTCAAAAAATGAAACAAGGTTATCTGAGGATAGTTCTTTTAATGTGTCAACCTCGTTAAAACAATGAAACACATTCTTGTTCAATTCGAGTCTTTGATAAGATCTCGTAAAATCCCAGTCGAGTGTTTCTCTTGATCTCGTAACTTGAACCTTCACTCCATTTGTCTTTCATATGGATTGAAGCTTGGGGGGCATGTACCTCGAATTGAGTCACCATGCTGAGGGCATGCTTGCTTTTTGAAGCATAGTTTGTTTCCGTTTCAAGCTTGTGTAAAAATGCCGGTTTCAAGCATAGTTTATCTTTGTTTCAAGCTTGTGTAAAAATGAAACCAAATTCAAGTAGAGTTTCCTGATTTCAAGCTTGTGTAAAAATGAAACCATTCCCATTTTACCTCTCGTGATTGCCATTTTATCAGCCTGCTTTTGCCAGATGAGCCTTGGTTTTCTCACTCCATCGTCACTATCTGCTTGGCCGATCATATGCCTTCACTTGGTTGTTTTACCCATTCCTGAGGAACTGCTGCAATGAGTGGTCTTGTTAGCCAGCCTCTTAACCTTTACTTGTTCTGAGCAGTTCCACCATTACCGGAACCAGTGGCTACCCTTTATACCACTCGTTCCTCCAGGAGGAGTCATATTTAAGCTCTTTTCTAACTCTCTAAACATGAAAATATTGCCGAGTTACTTGTCGTTTTGATCTCGTTAAAGTGGTTACGAAACGACATCTACCCAGTATACGTTTACCCCTTTTTCGAGTTGGGATAGATTATTTACGAAAAAGGAATACCCTAGCCTATCGCGACTAGGAGGCTTCCTCAGACATAGTTTTCTACCTTTTTAGATCTGAGGAACTATTTACGAAAAGGGACCATTGGAGTTCACTTTTCAGCTGTCTTTTCAAACTCTCTAAACATGAAAAGACGCCGAGTTCTTCCTTTGTCAGACTCATTAAACCCTGATGACATCGGATTCAGTCATAATGATGCTACTCGAGTCTCTCCTTCCTAGGGCTTGTTAAACGTACTAGGATGGACTTATATCACAAGCATATGCTATCCCCTTCAAGCTTGTTATAAAAAATAATTGGGGTACTCGGCAGAAATGGCGGGGAAAAATGGAACCAGTATCATCGTCGTGTCGGCAGTATGTCGCTCTTGAACATGGCACTTGTCTGCATTCGTGTTGGGTTGGGGACATCTCATCTCGTTTTTCGCTTGCCTCCGTGGGTTTGGGTAATCCATTTTGACCTCTCATCTGCTCTTTGCCTCGTCACTATGACCTCTGATCTTTTGATGTCAAATACTGCCAAGTCCACTATTGTGCCATTTATATGTTCAAGAGAAGTTGACCTCTGCAAGTACCAACCTTCCTCTGATTCTCATCTGATCATGATTCACAAAAAAATTATGTTCCTCTGTCTCGTGTCGATGATGTGGGAAACATTATGGCCCACCTTCGATCAAGGTCGCTTCCTGTCGACTTCAGCTCATTATCCGGGAAGCTGATATAGAGACTCCCTTCTGGTACCTTCGAGCCTGCATGCCTCAATTGCAGGTTCTTCGCATTCGATGCGAGGTTTTCATCATTGGCCTCCGATCGAGTGATTCTACTGGTGTTCGACGCCAGCTCATTGATTCACATGCCGTAGATTGTACCTGTAGTACCTTGAGGGCCATCGTCATCATTGGTGGTACCTCTCACGTCTGTTAACAACTTTCATCATTGGCTGGTAATTAGACGATGTTCTTGCATGTTCAACTTTAGCTCGTTTATTCACATGATTGGAATTGTACTGTGTTCGGGTCGAGATGGAGCGCAAGACCTTGGATTGTGTCTATTGTAATACAGGTTGTGATTTTGTGGATTATTATGATTGGTTACATGACTCACTTACTGGATGGCTGCGACCATACCTGAGTCTATTTATCAATCCTCACTGGATGGCTGCACCCATGCCTTGGATCTGGATTATTGTATACTCTGTTATGGATGGCTGTGCCCATACCGCATATATATCATGTATCTGAGATATCAGTTGTACTTCTCCACGCAGGTTTTCCAACGCCGGAGTTTTCAGTTGGAAACGTTCTTGTAAAGCATTTTATCCCTCTCTCTCTCTCTCTCTCAGGCCTCATGCTTTAGGGGACATCTGTTACACAGTAATTTGTCACCATCCCTACAATCCCTGTCTCGCACATTGGAGGGCTCATTTCGTGACCTTTGAGTAGTGACATGGCTTGAAACCACTTTCATGACATCCCTCTGAACAAGAGCTTTCATTGCCCTGAAGACATCTCCTTGTGAAAAACCCTAAAAATGACCCTTTTTGCATTGGCACGGGCAGAAAATTCAGTACCCGCGCTAATAGGGAAAATCCTTCAAAGAGGTCGTGCCAATTGGTGCTCTGTCCCAAAGTCGCACTCGCGCCAGCCAATTTAAGAAGTGTTTTTTAAAAATAAAAGGCGGAAGTTTCATCCTAACCAATTCATGAACTGGTATCTATCTTGAGTTGGGAGGTTTGGCTCCGGATTTCCATGTAGAGGAAGTGGTTTGCCACCTCTCATGGAAGCTTCCTTGAGGATAGGGCCAATCCCATTATTATAGGGATCCCAACTCCCGTTCCTCCATCTATAAAAGCTTGCCCATCTCCATTGCAAGCTAGTCTTCAAGTCTACAAGTTCCCAAGAGCCTAATGCTGCAAGAGCCTTGATTCATTCCCTTAAGGCCAAATCCAAGCAAGGAGATCATTGTCGAGACATCCGGAGAGAGAGGCTTGTCCCATCCCTGACAGGCTTTATCGAGACACGTTCTGCTGATGACCCTTCGAAGGAGAATTCAGCGTCAGAACTATGGTTGTATTCTTCCTTTGATTGATTAATAATAAGCGACTATTGGTTATGGTTCCACTCTTGTTGTTGTTTATGATGATGAGTTATGTCCTTTCTGACTGACATATAGTTGCATCTATTGGATTTTACGCTTGCGTTTGTTTTTTTTCTCGTGTGTGCAGGTGTCCTATCATGGAGATCGTGGGGATCGTGATCTGCCAGAGCTAAGGAACGGGAGCGCTACTTTCTTTACGAGCGACAACATTGGATTCCAGGTAAGCCTTCATCGCTAGTTGGTTTATTTGCAATTAGGAACCTACACTATAGCGTGAACGATTGTTGCTAGACCCGGTCTGGGCTAGTAGGGATTGCCTCTATCCGCAGAGGGGATTTACCTCCACAACACATAGAAATACAACAGAAATAAGGCTTCATTTCAATAATATCAAAGCACAGAAATATGCTTACAAACATGATGGAAATAAAATAGCTAGGATGCTGGTAGCGAATCTATGAGAAGAGATGTGTCGGCTACAGACCTCTGAACTGTGTTGCAATGAGGCTCAAGGGCCTATTTATTATGGAGAAACAATGGAGAACTCTAAACATCCAAAATCATAACCCTAGGAGATGAAGCGCCAAAATTATGGGCCCAGTTTGGGTAAATTGGTGTTTCAACTTCCCGGGGACGTAACTTCGGCATACTATCTCCATTTGGGGCTTCAAAATAGCTCCAGAAGTTCAGGACCTGAAAAACTGCTAAAAATAGTAAGTTGTGAAAAAACTGAAAGAGACAATGGTGGGGCCCCAAGTGGAATAGGCAGGTGGCCACCAATATCCACCTGGATCATTCCTCCCCCCTTAGGAAGCAATGGTCCCCATTGCGTTGAGTTCCTCCATGAGATGAGGAAACTTCTGCTGAACTTGGTCCCTGGTGAATCACTTGCCTTGGTGCAGGAGTTGACCAGCTTTGAAAACCCGATACAGTTGGATATTCTATTGGCGAGTGCTCTTTATTTTCATGTCCATGATACAATCTGTGGTGGCCTGTTCCATGCAGTCTGGGTTTAACTCTATTGATGTGAGTTGTTCTGCAATGTCTGAGGTGTCCAGTAGAGGTGGGAAGTAAGGACGAAGGCGATCCACATTGAATACTGGGTGCAGACCGAGGAATGGTGGAATATTGAGCTCGAAGGCATTGTTCCCTACAGCCTTGGTGATGATGTACGGCCCATATCGGAGCGGGCGAATCTTGCGGTGGGGTCCAGTAAGGCGCTCCTTCTGCAAATTTAGGCACACTTTTTCACCCACCTGGAAGTTGTGTGGCACCCGATGTTGATCATATCGTTACTTGTAATTAGCATTGGCTCTGTCCAATATGTCATGAACCTGTTGGCAGATGTGTTGAATGCGCTCGATGAAGTTGTTTGCTTTGTCAGCTTGAGATTGGACATGAGATGAATCAGCCTGAGTAGTTGCAAATGGCATGGCTACGTCAATGGGACACAGTGGCTGGAATCCCAAGCCCACCTGAAAGGGGCTGTGGCTGGTTGAGCTATGGAGAGCTTGGTTATAACTCTGTTGTACGTAGGGAAGGCTCGCATCCCATGTGTGTGGATGCTTTGAATTGTACATGTGTAGAATGTGTACAATCATCCTGTTGACGACCTCTGTCTGGCCATCAGTTTGGGGATGGAAAGCTGTGGACTTGGTGAGCTTGGTGTCCAACATTGACTAGAGGTTGGACAAAAATGTGCTGAGGAACCTGCTGTCGCAATATGATATGATAGACTGTGGGATCCCAAAGTGCACCCACACTCGTTCAAAGAAGAGTTTAGCAGTGGCTTCTACTGTGATATTCTTCTTGCAGGCTGCCATAATGGCCATCTTTGAGAATCTATTGAATACCATGAAAACATAGTCATTTCCATGCTTAGTAGAAGGAAGGCCTAACATGTAATCCATGGAGATGGATTCCCAAGTTTGACTAGGGGTAGGTAGCGGAGTATAGAGCCCTTGCTTCTTGATGGTCAGTTTGGCAATGGCGCAAGCAGTGCAAGATTTGATGTACTTCCCGACATCCTGTCGAAGGTTCAGCCAATAGAAATACTTCTGTAGTACTGCCACTATTTTCTCGACCCCAAAATGCCCAGTGACTCGACTGTAGTGTGCTTCCCATATCATCTTGGAACGCTCACTTTAAGGAACACAAAGGTGTCCCAAGTGACATAATAGTGCATCTTGGAGGTGAAAATTTGGAACTTGCATACCCCCCAAGAGTGCCTTGTATGTGTAGTTGAACTCTGGATCGCTCTTGTAGAGAAGCGGCCAATAAGAAGTCTCATTCCCACAATATTTGAGAACGATGGTTATGGCCATGATCGGTGGTCGGCTGAGGCAATCTACAAAATTATTGGTGCTACCCTTCTTGTACTTGATGTTCAAATGAAATTTTTGCGGATATGTGGACCACTTCTGATGGCAATCGTTCTGCAACTTCCCTTGTGTTTGTATGAACTGCAAGGGTCGGTGGTTTGTGTGGATGATTGTCTCCTTCCCCAAAATGTAATTCTTCCATTGTCGACAAGCCTGCACAATGGAATACATTTCTTTGTCATAAGTGGGATACTTTCGAACTGTGTCGGACAATGTCTCACTGTGATATGCCATTGGATGCCCATGTTGAGTAATAACTGCCCCAATAGCATAGTCAGAGGCATTTGTCTCGATCTCAAATGGTTGTTGCAAATCTAGTAATGTGAGCACTGGGGTAGAAGAGAGGTGATGTTTCAATTCATGAACGCCTTCTGTTGAGATTCCAAACAACATATTTTTGATTTTGCTCCTCCCTTGGTGACTTGACTCAAGGGCCAAGTGATATGAGAGAATTCCAACACAAACCTGCGGTAGAAATTAGCAAGACCCAGAAAGCTGCGAAGCTCTGTTAGGGTGGTTGGGGCTGGCCAATCCCGAATGACTTGGATCTTGGCTGGATCCACATGCACCCCCCTTTCATCAATAATGTATCCCAGATATTGAACCTGGGTCATGCAAAAAGTGCACTTCTCCAAATTGGCACACAACTTGTGTTGCCGCAGTGTTTGGAGGACTTGTCGGATGTGGTGAAGGTGCTCTTCCCAAGTTTGGCTGAAGATTAGAATGTCATCCAAGTACACCACTACAAATGAGTTGGTGAATGGCCGCAAGATGTCATCCATCATCCTCATGAAGGTGGCGGGAGCATTCGTCAACCCAAAAGGCATGACCAGCCATTCGAAAAGGCCTTCCTTGGCTTTGAAGGCAGTCTTCCATACATCGGAGGGTTCAATTGGTACCTGGTGATACCCAGACTTCAGGTCAATCTTGCTGAAAAATTTTGCACCTTTGAGTTGGTCCAGAAGGTCATCAATCCGTGGGATTGGGTACCTATTCCGGACAGTGATCTTGTTCAACGCCCGATAGTCAATACAGAGTCTCCACGTCCCATCCTTCTTCTGTACCAACACGATCGGGCTCCCACAGGGCGATGAACTTGGTCTGATGTGACCTTTCTGCAACAGCTCCTGAATCTGCCTCTTGATTTCATCATTTTCCAGAACAGAGCGTCGATATATCGGTCCATTGGGTAGTGGTGCACCTGGGGTCAGATCAATCGGGTGCTTGACCTGGCAGTGCAGAGGAACCCCTGTGGGTGAGGTGAAGATGTCCCCGTACTCCTCCACGACCTTATCCATTTTTTGTTGTCGTGCAGAGGGGCCCTGTCTGGAGGTCGTGGCCACAGTCTTCTTCTTGCCCTAGGGGTGGATCATCAGGAAAACGAATTTCCTGGTTTGGGAAATGAGCTTACTGCATTGTTTTGCAGTAACCAAAGAGATAGCCGTAGGAGGTGGTACCTCTGGTATCCTGTGCAACTTATTTCCCAAAGTAATAATAACAGCACGAGGTCGAGACTCATACACAGCATGACGCTTCCACAAGTATGGTTGTCCTAATAATACATCAGAAACATCAATAGGAGCAACGTCACATAATACCTCATGCGTGAAGGGCTTGATGCTATAGGGAAGGCGGCACTGCTGGCTGACGCGGAGATCTCGTCCTTGGTGAAGCCACCCGATGGTGTATGGATGTGGGTGAGCTGTGGTCGGCAAGCCCAACCGCTTCACGGCGTCTGCTGAAATGAGGCTCTTTTGGCTCCCATTGTCGACAATGAACTGTACAGGGGAGCCCTTTACCCACATCTGGGAGTGGAAGAGACGTTCCTCCTCCTCTGGATCTTCCGGTTCCTCCTTCTGGACCTTTGTAGTGGCAACAGTGGCGTTGGGCTCCACATCAATAATCTATTTCCCTTTTTCATTCCCCTTTTCAGGTTCTGATTCGGAGTCGGAGCATGCATCTGACTCAGAAGCCCTCATCTCGGCCACTAGCGACTGCTTGGCCCGACACTCACTTGTGTTGTGAGTGGAGCTCTTATGGAACTCACACCACTTTCCCGTGTCCTTCTTTGGCTTTGCGGTGCTGTTCTTTTCTTGTGGCTTCGATGAGTTGTCTTTAGCCGCCATGCCTTGGCTCGGTCCTTTGTTCTGCGGTTTGGAAGCACCTTTTCCTTGCTTTTGATTCACAGATCCAAAGTCTCGCTTCTTCTGCTTGAATTTCTGCTCAATCTTGGCAGCATACCGGTATGTCGTACCAAGCAAGGAGATGTCAAGGAACTCCATTTCCTCCTGAATGTATTTGTGCAGACAGCTGCGATACTTTAGCACCAGATGTTTCTCTGAATCTTTGATACCCAACTTTGTGCGCAGGGTATGGAATAGATTCGTCAGCTCATGCACATCTTGATCCCTTTGTTGTCGCAGCATGGTCCATTGTATGTACTTTTCCTCATAGCTCCCCACGGGATAGTACTGTTCCTTGACGGCATCTTGGAAAGAATTCCAAGTTGGTATGGCTGAGAATAGAGAGGGTTCTGTCTGGTCCTTGTTCTCACAGTAGGTCTCCCACCAGTCCTTGACATGGGGGGTAGCTTTGAGGAGTGCAAAAATAATCTTCTCCCGGTCTGAAAAGTCATGAACAGAGAAATATCCTTCTAATAGATTCAACCATCTATCTACGGCATCTGCGTCTATTTGACCCTCAAATATGGGAATGTCAAAATTTACTTGTACCTTAAAGGGAGTTGCACCTCCAGAGTGGCTACTGGATGCAGATGCGCCGCCGGTGGGCAGCCGTTGAAGGATCTGAGAAAAGCTATCCATCATCGCGTTCCTTTGTTTTTCGAGGGCCTCCTCGAGCAATATTTTGATAGGATCTCCTGCTCCCTCATCTTTCTTTTCGTCCCCCATCGGCGTCCGTCGAGGTTTGCGAGGCGGGTGCGCAAGGTTCCACGGATCTTGTCCAACTCTTATACCGACCTTGTATATTGCATGCAAAGAGGATCGAGAAAGAAAAAGTAGGCTGTACGATGCTAACGGAGTCGGTTATGCGGGGAACGCAACGAATACACCAATAGCCATAAACACCGCTAGAAATATAGTGGAAATAAGGCTTTATTTCATTAATATCAAATCACGAAATATGCTCACAAACATAGTGGAAATAAAATGGCTGGGAATGTTATAGTCCAGATGCGAGAAGAGATGTGGCGACTACGGACCTTTGAACTGTGTTCTAGTAGGCTCAGAAGTCCTATTTATTATGGAAAAACAATGGAGAACTCTAAATGTACAAAAACCTAGCCCTAGGAGATGAAGCGCCAAAACTATGGGCCCCGTTTGGGTAAATTGGTGTTTTAACTTCCCGGGGACCTAAATTTGGCATACTATCTCCGTTTGGGGCCTCAAAATGGCTCCAAAATTTTAGGACCTGAAAAAATGCTAAAAATAGGAAGTTGTGAAAAAAACTGAAAGAGACAATGGTGGGGCCCCAAGTGGAATAGGCGGGTGGCCACCAATATCCACCTAGATCAACCAAATAGCTGATTGCATAGCTAATAATATCCTAAACTGTAATGCATCTCGAATAAACCATCATACATAAAAACCCAAAAATATAGATATCCATCAGAATAACATCATACATAAACCGAAACAGGTGACACATCATGTAGAGCCACAAAAAATATCTCTCATCTATATATATATATATCACAATGTGTATGTCTAAGTACAAAAAATAGTGTCGCTGGCCCAACTGCCAGCCCAAAGATACAAATTTCATCAAAAATAAGGGAAGCATCCTCATAATGGGTGCTTTCCCTGTGTACAAGTATACTCTAGGGAGGTGGCCCCTCACAAGGGGCACTTGGACCCATAACCACTCTTGGTGCCACCACTGGAGCTGCTGTCGCAACCGAGATTGCTACCCGATGTAGAACGAATAGATAATCGCTCTCGCGGGCCGTCACGGTCTCTATCCAGACCTCGTCAAAGTCATCCATAAATCCTCAAGAAGGCACCCCCTGGGTCAAGTGGTCCACTCGACCCCAGGCATCCTCAAGAGCTGACACCCGAGTAGTCAACTCCTTAATACAAGCACCCACAGTATCCACACATGCTATTGCTGCATCAACACGAGCCCGCTCTGCCGCAGCCTCCGCAACGGCTGAGTTGCAGCCCTCTCCTGAAGGGAAAACACCACCACCAGGTCCCTGAGTAGCACCTCCTCCCTGATCACCCCTAGGCCGTCATAGAGGATCGTGGCCAGCCAACCGAGCCATGGGGCGACCCACCTCGCAAACATCTACAAGAGTAACCAAAATGATGTCATTGTCACTAGAAAAACACATAAGTACATGTATACTCAAATAAATGCAGAAAACATACACAATATACTTGTAAGCCCCCAAGCATAACCAAAAGGGAGACCCATGTCTAGATCCCCCCAAAAGTCCATCCCCGCATATGGGTATGGTAGAAACATTTGCGGGTTGGGCTCGAACCAGGCCTCTGTCGTGGCATTCTAGTAACACCCCACCATGCCACCACCGCCTCGCGGCATCACCGAAGCCCTTCTCCTCATACGGGGCTCCTATGGCCCCCCAGGAGGCACCACCACTACTGGCCTCAGCAGCACTACCCTCTTGTACATGATGTTGCACAAGATACTAGCATACGCAAATGACTTAGATCCACGATGGACCTTGATGAGTTGCGCCACCATCCCATCAATGCAGAAATAGGCAAAGTCAAAAAAATGCCCAGACCTCAACCAACGCAGTATTCCAACCTGCGGGCCTGATGCCTATTGTGGAGCAACTGACCCAGCCAGTCGCACAATCATTGCCAAAGCACATCGCTCTGCCAAATATGTCACTGATGCAATGATGATGCACCCCTTAGTAAGAGGTGCCCCACCATAGTGGCGTCTCTGAAATCTCTCCAAGTCCACTCTCCCGGCAGGGAGTGGATATCTCAACGTCTCACCTTGAGGTATCAACTTGGTCAAAAAGTACACATCCGTCTCAAGACGGATGACTAGGTGCGTCCCCTACAACACGAACATGTTGCACCTCCTGCGCCAATGTTGGATCAAGTAGCGTAGCAGTCGGTCCTGCGACCGAAGAAACTCGTTCTCTGCAAAATTCAGGAGCCCCCATAGCGCCAGCTTATGGCGTGCCCCATCATTAGCAGCTAAAGCAGTTCGGAGCTCGATCCAATCTCGCTCCCTCCATAATAACCTGTCATCAAAACAGGTACCCATCAGTAAAAAAAAAAAAAAAAAAAACACAAAAAATAGGCAAAAAATCCAAAATATTTTTTCCTCGGCTTTGCGCACTTGTCCCTCAAACAGGCGCGCTTAGCGTGCACCTGTATTTTGCATAGGCGCGCTTAGCGTGCTCCTGTATTTTGAATAGGCATGCTTAAGGCACGCTTAGAAAGGGGAACTGAGCGCATCAACGTGCCTGTCCCCCTAAAAAGCGCACAAGGGGGCGCGCCTGTGCCCTGATCGCCCGCGTAATCTAGAGCCAAAAGCACCTAAAATCCATACAAACCAAGTCTGTACGGACCCTGGCATGATCAAAATAAAAAAATTAAGTGCAGGATGTCATGGAGGTTACCTGGGCATGATCTCTCTAATCCCTAGTGCTCAGGATGACCGCAACAGCAAGAAATGCTTCGCAGAATCCTTTGACCTCTCAAAAACTCAGCAAGTTCAAATGAATTGAATTAGGGCCATATCCACCTATATATTGCCCTTTCCAAAAACTTCGGAGGACCATAATGAGAGATCAGAAGGTCCGTTCTCTGAACCGCAAGTTGCACCACAATCAACACTCCATGATGAACAAAGGCGATGCCACACATTCGCACTCCCGAAAAAATAAATTTTCAGCGCCGGCATGTATGCTCTCTCTCATCTTCTTTTTTAAACCTCATGATTTTCAGTAAAATTTTGATTAAGAAGATGCTTTCACCTGAGGTGGTTTTTTTTGCAAGAAAATCTCACAAACCATACACAATGCCATCTACTAAAAGTTCTAGAGCAGGTATCATTCTACCCCCAGCATGATAGACTCCCAGAAAACCCTACATATCCTAACATCATTTCTCCATCAGAAATAAACCATAGGGTCCTCACATCCGACCATGTTTATCATCACCTCACCCTACACATGATAAACATCCTCATTGGTCGGTAGAGCCTCCCCTCCATGGCGCTCATCACCCAAAATAGACCATACATCACAATAAAAGTAACGCCATGGCCGTACCACTTCAGGTTGGGAAACACCTCATGCCCATCCATCCACCATGCATAAGGTCAAGTTTACCATACAAGCTAAAACCCCCTTCCCGGACGACCAGGTTGTACAAGCAGATCAAAAGTGCACCACCGCGCCTCACATTTGGCCCATCATACCTCCACCAGCATAATCCCATTTGCGATACTTTCTCATCCACTTCATCAACCCCGCACATGAGACCAACCAATGGGATCCCCACCCTCAGCAAAACACCTTCCTCACAACATCAATGAGCGAACACTTTCATGTTTTGGGGTACCCGTCTCTGTGTTTTGTACAAACCAAACCCCATTATTTTATTCTTTTTGCAAGTGTACAAAGACCCCAAACGGTGCACTACGTCCTTCACCCTCTCATTTCATCTTTTCTCCCATGACAATAGTCCTTGAACACCCTTGGTTGGAGTATTATACCCCCACGCACAAGCCACCTTGACATTCATGGCCAATTTATACCGACTCTAGAGATTTCCCCATCAGAAATAACTATGACTGCCGCCAAGATGATTAGTATACTCCAACCTTGGGCCACTGAATCCCCATCATCAGTTTTCAGTCACCCCTCGCCAACATGCCTATGTTAAACCCATCACATCACGGTCCCTGATCCCTCATATCAGAGACCCCTCGTTTGGTTGAGGCTTCCTTTTTGTCGACTTCGACACCTATTTTCTGAAAAGGAAGCGGTACCTTGGATCACCCCTCTCCATACAAGGGGCATCCTCGAGTAGCACCTGTTGGAAATATTGTCATTGATGGCAATGAGGCAGCAAAGACAGAGACAGACAAAGAAGGCAGCAGATGCAAAGATAGGCAAAGAACAACAGCAGGTAATATGTACAGCGAAGGCAAAGGCAGAGGTCGAGCAGCGGAAGCAGCTAAGGCAGAGGCAGAGGTAGCGAATATAGATGCAGAGCTGTTATCACAAGCAGAGGCAGAGCCATTTTTTAATTCTGAGATTCGCTACCCCAACTGTAGGATACATAAACACAATTCCGAGAATCGTATAACCCAAGTGGCAAGTATATATATATATATAAAACAAATTCTGAGAATCACCTCCCCCGCTGGAAGATACACTAAAGATTGGAGCAGCAAAGTATATATATATATATATATATATATATATATATATAAATCTCATTCTGGGAATCGTTACCCACGCTGGAGTATATATGCAGCGCATTACATATATTGCGCCTTATGCACAAAGGTCCAAAGCATACATATTAATCTATATGGAGCGCCTTTTTAACAAAGAATCAAAGTACCATAAGGTGGGACCCTCACCCAATCGCATCGAAGAATATAAGGGTAGCGGAACAGGTTATCAACAGGAATTTGTGATTGCGATTGTAGCTCGGACCCGATGGGTTTATAAACTGTAATTTATATGTGTTGGAAGATATATAAACAAAGAAATTGCGATTGCGATGAAGCCCATATCATATAAAAAAAGGTTCAAAGCATAAATATATATATTTATAAGTGGAGCGCTTTATGATAAACAAATAACCAAAGTACCATAAGGTGGGACCAAATCACATCGGAGAGAAACAAAGCAGCGGAACATGCAAACAGGAAGTTGCGATTGCGATTGAAGTTCGGACCCGATGGACTTATAAACTATGATTTATACAGGCTTAAGTTCCGTGTCAAAGCAAATCATTCATCGCATAGGAAAAATTGAGTGAACAGTGGTTAATCACATCAGACCCATCGCATTGGCACATCCAAATGAACAGTGTTTCATCGCATCGGAAAATCTAAGCACAGCGGAACAGGTTAATGAAACTTGCGATTGTGACCAATCGCAATCGAAAATCTGTGGAGGGTATCAATCGCATCGGAGCAAGGTAGCTTGCGATTGCGATCAATCGCAATCGGAAATTTTTGGAGGAGAAATAGATCACATCAGAAAGCATGGAAAGTGGGCCCAAAAGGGAATTTGTTAAGTATTAACATGATTCTTTATTGTTATAGTGGAAAAGGAAGTTTGTGTGATTAAACTGAGAAATGAAATTGGGTTATATATATAAAAGGCGCTGTTATTGAAATGCGCCGCGTGGTTTATGGACCCACAGGCCTTGACTTAAGGTAGAGGGTGATTGTCAATATAAAACGATTGCAATGTGTGCAATCACATCGAGCCATAAAACAAAGACCGTGGTGTATGTATGTTCCGCTTGCGGAACTCACCACATCAACAAGACACTTGCTGTGTAAAGCGTTGGAATTCGCCCAGATTTAGAGTCAGCAGTTATATATATAAAAGGGGCTGATATAAAAAGCACAGTTACAAAGGTGTGGAATATGGCCATTACCCTTTGACAGCGAATAAGGAAACAAACAAAGCCGAAAGGGACAAAGACACAGTCAGAGAAAAGACAAATGCGCAGCAAGCCAAGACACAAAACGAGTGAGCTGGAGTTCTCATTTGTAATTTGAATGTAAATGTTTTATTTAATTTATATTGTTGTGATGCATTGGCAAGTCTCCGGAAGAGAGAAAATATCCCACTGTAATGTTAAAATAAGCACCTACAGTTACATTTTTCTGAGTGAGATGAAAAGAAATGAGAAGGCTAAAGACCAAGAGGTATGACTATCCATTCCGAATTCCTAGAGGAATACAAATAGTCATGTGAGGAACTCTATATATAATATAACCTGGATATGCATAAGAGAGGTTAGAGAGAGAAAATATAGAGAATGCAGAGTATAGAAGAGTAAGGCAGAGAAGATTAAGAAAATAAGAGCAGAAAGAGATGCTACAGAACAGAGCTGATATCTGAGGTAAATCAGCAAACATTCAGTTTGATAAATTGAGGAAGTTGGAGCTTCCCTATCAAGTTGCAGCTTGACAACCGTCAATTGTAGCTGACTGAGGTTGGAGCCTCCTGTAGGTTGGTGCCTACAGAAAATTGAAGGGAGTTGGTGCTTCCTTGCAAGTTGTAGCTTGTAGAATTGAGGTTGGAGCCTCCTGTAGGTTGGTGCCGGCAGAAAAACAATGGTGAGAGGGAGTTGGAGCTTGCCTTTGCATCACAACAATAATAAGATGTGGTTTTCTCCCTTTATGGGTTTCCACTTATATCTAGTGTCTCTGTGCATGATGTTTATGTGTTGATCTAATTTATATCATTTTATTAATACCTGTTGCTCTCATATTAAGTCTAATTTTATATTATATTGATACTTGCTGCTCACATTCTAAGATTTCTCACATATTAAGTTGGACATGAAATGAAGGCGTAAATAAGGTGTTAGAGTCGGTCCTTATAGCCCTCCGTCAGAGATCATTTCGCCTTTTGCATATTCATTCTTAGGTGTCTCGCTTGTTCCACTTCGTTGCATTTCGCTAGGAGCATGCCATTGACTGACGAGGGGGTCTGGTTGTCATGTGTTTCCTCATGCTTGTACCTGCAGGGCTATTTAAAAATTCCTCAAAAATCATTGAAGTTCATCGTCATTTCATTCATAGTCATTAATGATTGTTTTCATTAAAAAAGAGTCTTTAGTCTTAGAGTCTAGGGTTTTCAAGTCCTTTTCATACATGTCATAAAGCCCGCAGGCCATGAGGTTGGTTTCGCAAGTTTTCTATTTCACATTTTTATCATTAAAAGCATTTGAAGACATTTCTAGTCCAAAACTCTGTTTTGGAACTAGAAATTGTCTAATTTCATTTTTGTAAAAATTGTATTTATTTCATCATAAGAAAATTCAGAGCAAGCCTTTGATCTTTTCCTAAGCCAAGTGCCGGATCCCTGCAAAAGACAGCAAAGTTATTAGTCCAAAAACTCAGAAAAGCCAAAGGAGAAGCATTGTATTAAAAGATCAAATGTCAAAGTTCAGAAACATTATGAAAGTGGGTTATCAAAAAAATTTGAAATCAAATCTGATTTGTTGAGATATTTTCTTCATATATAAAACATGGCAAACAAATTCATTTGCAAGAAATCCGCAGGCAGAAGTCGAAATTGTGTGGTTGAGGGCCGAAATCGCGCTTAGCAGAGTTCTGGACAGAGTTTGGAGTGCGCGATACCCATACGTGGTGCGCGCTACCCACTTGGTGCACGCTACCCACTTGAAAGCCACAGCCAGTGTTAAATAACACAGGCGCTACCCACTTGGTGCGCACTACCCATTGGGCAGGGGTGCTACCCACACAACAACAGAGCCCAGAAATTTTTGTTTTGCGCCCAGTTTCGTTTCAAATCGACTCCAGCAACTTGCAAACAGGTTTTTATCATTGCTCAGTAGATTTTTAACAATGGTTGTGATGTTATTGACGTTGGGAAACAGGCCATGCTTGGAGAGAAATGTATAAACCCTACATTCACATGCAAATTAATTCCTTAAGGGTTTTGAAAATATATGGACAATTTTATGAAAAGTTTGAAAACTCTTGAATGGTGAATATGCTCATGCCCTGGCACGTTGTGTACATGATCCTCACGCCCTCAGTTATCATCTTATCACTGCTGTCACGCCCTTTCATGTTTTTGCACAGTCTTATGTTGACTAGTCTATAGCCTCCATCACCATAATACCACCACTGCTGTCATCATCATTTTATTACCACTGTCATGGTCATTTGTGTCACTATGGTTATTGTCATGTTGTCCCTATTCTCCAACTCATAAAACACAGTCTCATACTTGTTTTCTTCTTTGACAAATTTTGGCCATCATTATAAAATAGTACCATACATTTGCATTTGGTATTCATTTGTCAAACTTACTTGTGATCAAAGCAGTGATAGTTTTTATGCCATTAAAACAGAGCCATCCTCATTATGATTTTGTTCTCTTGTGATACTTGGGTACATGTGTGACATTTATTGGGTTTTGAACATACATTAAAACTTTGCCTTCACTGCACCTATATCAGCATCCATATTGCAAATATCTTGTTCAAAGCCATGTCAGAGACAGATTCAGTTTATGAGCAGGAGTCTGATAGTGATTCCACAGCAGAGGGTAATGTGCCACGGAGGCCTCACAGAGGTGGCAAAGGTGGTAAACATCTCAGGGAGGAGCCTACTTCTTTGGCTCAATTGCATGCATGTCCGCTTGCAATGGATTGTTTTCGGGTTCAGTCATGTTTTCGATTCTGTGAAATGATTTCACAAACCCAGCTTCATCATGAACTAGCTCGTCTGTTTGTTCTACATTTACATGATGGCCGTGTAAATCTCGCTGGAGTAGATTTCATTCTGTCACCAATGACTATTGCTCAGGCCACTGGCATACCAAATTTAGGAGAGGAATGGAACAAACGTCAGCAGTTGGAAAAATTCCACTATGAGCCATACATCAAACCTGGGTATATGAGGCACTTGGGCAGAGTTTTTCCTTTCAGATTCCTGAAGGATGAGTTTGCACCACTGATGAAACTCATCATTCGGTATTTCAGTTGCGAGGGCAGATTCTCGCGTCTCTTTGCGTACCATGTCCATTTGTTGATGCACTTCACGAGGGTACGTATGATGAACATTCCGTAATTCATGTATCGCAACATAGAGAGGATGATGATTTTTGTACAGAAGAAGACCCCAGCACAGCAGCATAGAAGTATATATCATTACGCTCTGATCAAGATCATAGTGTTACATCAGTTGGCACAGCAGGGCATCACTTGGGAGGATTTCATCTCCCGTGACTTTTTCACAGCGCCACAGCCGCCTCCCGAGGTAGTTGATGATGCGGGAGAGCCTTCACACCAGCCTGGCATTCCTGAGATTGAGCATATCAGCGCTCCATTGTTTGTAACATATCAGCGAGGCCATAGGGCCTTATTTGCAGCTACACGGCGATTATTATCTCCACCCAGGGTGGAAGGGGTCTTGCCGACTTCATCAGCAGAGCGAGTATTATCTCCACATGATGTGGAAGGGGTCTCACCTTCTTCTTCAGCACAGGTACAAATCCAGGACAGGGGCAAGAAGCCCATGCATGATGAGGGCCCATCAGGAGGCCGGTACACGGATTTCACGATCATTGATGTTGATGCGAGCTCTCCTAGCTCGAAACTGAAGGAGATCATCCAGGAGCAAAGGGCCGAGAATGACACGCTGAAAGATAAATTGCAGAAGGCTCAGTGGGTGATAAAATATATGGAGCAGCACAACAAACAGCTTGAGGATGAGCACACACTTTATGAGCTGAGGCGAATCCGTGAGGATCGACAGTTGGCCCGGAAGAGACCCGGCGACATGACACCAATCGATCGAGATTCTGTACTCACGCATGTTAACATTCATCTGGAGAAGTTGTTGGAGAAGGCCAACAGAGACAAAGACATGCTTCGCCACATGAAAGGTCATTATTGGGCTTGCATGCATGTCTGCAAAGCGAGAATGAAGATTCTGAAGAGGAGGTTGAGCGAAGCACTAAAGCGGCGGAAAAGGCCTGATCCACTCCGGATTTTGGCCAAGGCTTCATTGGATGGGAATGATTCATGATGGAGGTCTTCGCTCCGAATTTGAGCAAATTCGGAGAAATTTTTGTCATTTTGAAATTTTTGGTCTCAAAAACAGATTTGTCAGTTATACGGGTAGCACCTCGATATGCTCACTTTTTTTCAGGACACTTGTTGAAGGAAGTCTTTGAATTTTTGGGTTTTTCATGGTAAGTTATGCATCCTCAGGCATTGCCGAAGCATTTCATCAGATTCTGGATGGTCAAAAAGCTAAAAAACACCATGAAAACCACCTTGCTGCCACCTTTTGCACCAGCAGGAAGTACTTCTGGGAGAATGAAGTTTTGGAGGGGAAAAGGAGCTCCAAATTGGGAAATTCCACTTGGGTTGGATAGCTAACATCCAGGGCTTTCCAACGAGCTATCATGAGCTCAATTTGGATGCCGGGAAGGGCCTCAAAATCAGGCTGAAAGGCGCGCTACCCACTCAGCTCAAGCGCGCTACCCACATAGATTTTTGGCTGAATTTTCAACTTCCAGCTCAGAATTTCGGCCAGTTGGGACCAGTTTTGCTTGTGGATGAAATTTTTGGGTTTTCATGATGTAAATTGATGGTTGGCATGTAACTTTGGCTCATTTCTACCTATTCTAGAAGATTCACTCTCAAAAAAGTGAAAATCATGTAAATGAATCAGTTTCCACTCTTTTAGAGGCAAGTTGTTAGCTGCCTAGATTCTAGTTCCTTGATTAGAATTTGGTTGAAACTGATCCCTGAAGAAGGAATTCGACCCCTAGAGGCATGGGAAGGGGTTATAGTGATCTATATATTATAATTTTTGAGACATTCTACAAGTTGGACTCTTGGGAAACTTTTGGCACCATTGTACATATTTTTTCATATTTTGGCTAAGGAAAGATCAGAGGTTTTGCGGCACCTGTTGGTATTCTTGTGGCTTTCTGTTCTTAATTGTGTTTTCTCTCAGTTTATTGTAAGTTCCTTCATGTTTAATGTATGCCATTTCTCACTGATGCTTCTTAAATTAAATGAATGAGTATATGAGGTTGAATCCATTGTTCACAGTGCTCTGCCTTTGAATTCATTTAGTTTTTCATGTTTTCGCCTGTTTGAAAAGGATCCATGTTCATCCTTGCCCTTTTCAGCTCCTGTTCGTTCTGATCCATCCACGTATCCAATCAAAAGCATTAAGGCTATTGCCTACCTCGCCCCAACTCGAAATCTGCAAAGATCCGACCTTATCCCCGGACCCAAAATTTGTTTTTCCCATTTCTCCAACGAAAACCCAAAAAATCAAAATCAAACTTTCCTATCTCTTTACTAGCCTAAAATCAGTTCCCATTTTAAGTCATCTCGCACCCTATTTCTCATTTTATCGAGATTGACGAAGAGAGCCCTCTCCTGTCCTCGTAGGGCTAGCTACGAGGCTAAGCGTGGTTTGATGTAGCCTTGAGTTTTACCTTATTTCAGCTTGAGGTAGATTTGAGCGCTAACATAAGGTTTAATGAAAAGATTTAAAAGACCATGAATGTGTTAAACTGATTCACTCCCCCCTCTAAGTTTAACTAAGGGTTCAACAAATGGTATCGGAGCAGGTTCCTTTGTACCAGTTTGACAACTGAAAGGAGATTCTAGGTTCTCAGATGGTTAGTAAAGAAGGATGCTCAACCAATAAAGCCCCTTTCTTTACAGGTGAAAATTATGCCTTCTGGAAAATCAGGATGAGGACATACATAATGTCTTTAGGAATAGAAGTTTGGGGTGTTGTGGAATTAGGATATGCCCCAAAGGCAACTGACTCAGAGAAAGAATCCAAACAAGATTTTGTAGCTAACGCAAAAGCCATGAATGCCATCTTGAATGGATTGTGTGAAGCAGATTTTATCAAAGTAATGCACAAAGACACTGCCAAAGAGATGTGGGATACTCTGGAGAACATCCATGAGGGAGACAAGAAAGTAAAGACTGCCAAACTTCAGATCTATAGAGCCCAGTTTGAGAACTTAAAAATGAATGATGATGAAGACATTGACAGTTTCTTCCTAAAAGTTGCAGAAATTGTTAACAATATGAAAGCTCTTGGAGAAACCATGCCATAAATAATAATTGTGCAAAATATTCTAACATCTCTTCCATCCAGGTTTAATCCCAAGGTGTCTGCAATAGAAGAAACAGCTGATTGGGAGACCTTGACCATGAACCAACTACTTGGAAATGTAACATCATATGAGATGAGGCTCCCACAGAAGAAGCCAAGTCCGAGGGAGGCAGCTTTTAAAACAGAAAAGAAGAAAGAAGAAGAGGAAGACATATGCTCTTCCTCGGATGAAGAAGAGGCAAAATTTGTCAAGAAATTGGATAGAGGCTCAGGTAAATACAAAGGTAAACTTCCTTTCAAATGCTTTAACTGTGGAAGAGTTGGACACTATGATGCTAAGTGTCCTCACAAGAAAGTAAGGAATCAGGCTCAAGAGTCAGAGAAAAACACATCAAATAACACACAGAAAGGAAAGAAGTTCAGCAGAAAATCCTTCTATGCTCAACAAGACAGCAGTACATCTGAAGATCCAGATGAACTCTCAAGTGAAGATGGAACCTCTGAATTTTTATTGATGGCTATAGAAGAACTTGAAGGTCTCCTGCTAGAAGATGAAGAAGAAGAAGGTGAAGTCGACCTTGAGGGAAAGCTAAGAAGTGCCCTGGAAGAGATTGATAGACTCAAGCTGAAATGCAGAAAACAAAAGGACATTCTCCTCAAGTATGTACGAGAAGAACATAATTCAGAAGTTCTGATGCAACTAAATATAGAGCTTGAAGAAGCCAAGAAGATAGAGGACATGTTACTTAAGCAAATCAAAGAAAAAACTCAGGAACAAGAAAAGTTGGAAGAAGAAGTAGTATGTCTCAGGAAGAAATTAGAAAATTCTCAAAGGAAAATGGTTATAAACTCTTCTCAAACAACAAGCTCTAGTAAGTTGAACGAAATTCTTGGTGCTCAAATATCTCCTATGATAAAAACTGGAATAGGCTATGAAGGAGAATCAAGTAAAGGCAAAGAAAAGGTTGACAGAGAGATTATTTTTGTAAAAGAAAAGAAGAATGATGAAGCAGCTCAAACAATTCCTACAAAAGAAGAAACCTGTAATAAGGAAGACAGAGATCAGAAGAAACCACTAGTAGCAAAGAATGTAATAAATACTAAGACCCCTGAGTATGTAAAATTTGGAAACCATCAAAGGAGATTCTTTCCTCCTATGAAGAATGTCACCTGTTATGCTTGCCACAAGCTGGGACACATTGCTGCATATTGTCATGTAAGGAGGAGTAATTCAAACCAGCAAAAGATGCAAACATTGAAGAGACTACCTCAAGCAAACAGATGGAAGAGACAACCTTACATCAGGTATGCAAATAGTTTCTATGGTTACTGTTTTTATTGTAAGGAATTTGGCCATAAAATCATTGAGTGTAGAAAGTATGGACAAAGATTGATGTTTAACACCTCAAGGAGGTTTATGAATCAAAGAAATTTTGTTCATACTCATAATTCTACAAAAATTATGATCAAATGTTGTGTATGCAATCAAGTTGGGCATATACCTTCCAAATGTCCTCTAAGAAGATGTAGTTCATCACCTCAAAAAGGATACCAAACAAAAGGGTGCCTCCAGTGGATAAAGAAGGTGAATAAATGTGACTTGGCTCTAACTGCTCAAGACCTGAAAAGCCAGTGGTATTTGGACAATGGCTGCTCTAAACACATGACTGGAGACAGAAGCAAGTTTATAACTTTTGATGAAAAGAAAATTGGTAATGTTACTTTTGGCAATGATAAATCAGCAAAAATCAAGGTAAAGGGCTTAGTCAGCTTAGATAATGGCAGAGGTAAGGCCCAAGATGTACTATTTGTAGATGGGCTGAAATCAAATTTGCTGAGTGTCAGTAAAATGTGTGATAAAGGTTGCGAAGTTCTTTTCAGAGCACAAGACTGTGAAGTCATATCAAGCACCACAGGTAAGACTCTGCTCAAAGGTGTTCAAACAGAGAGAAATGTTTACATCGTGAAAGAGAAAGATGAAGCATGCCATCTTAGCAAACTTGAGGAGTCATGGTTATGGCATAGGAGATTGGGACATCTCAGCTTCGATCATATCATCAGACTTAGCAAAAAGAAAGCAGTCAAAGACATGCCAGAAATAAAAAGGCCTTCTAATATCATATGCAAATCTTTTCAATTGGGTAAACAGACCCGTACATCATTTAAGGCCAAAGATGAGTTATCAACAAGAAGACCTATACAACTTGTGCACATGGACCTGTGCGGACCTGCAAGAACTAAAACACCAAGTGGAGAATCATACTTCATGCTGATAATAGATGATTTCTCCAGAATGACATGGGTTGCATTTCTCAAGAATAAATCGGAAGCTCTGGAAAAATTCAAAATATTCAAAGCTTTAGTAGAAAACCAGACAGGATGCAAGCTAAAATGCATCAGATTAGATATAGGAGGTGAATTCACAGATTATGACTTTGCTGACCTATGCAATGAACATGGCATAAAACAACAATTTACTATTACAGGGACACCTCAGCAGAATGGAGTAGCAGAGAGACAAAACAGATCTGTTCAACAAATTGCCAGAGCCATGATGCAAGAAAATAATATTTCTCAAACCTTCTGGGCAGAAGCGGTGCACACAGCAGTACATATCCTTAATAAAGCTCACTTAAGGCTAAGCAGTGACAAGACTCCCTATGAACTATGGCATGGAAAGCTAGCTTCAATCAAAAAATTCAGAATCTTTGGAAGCAAGTGTTACATAAAGAATAATGATGAAAGTCTTGGAAAATTTGATGCAAGAGCAGATGAAGGGATATTTCTAGGATATGCATCCAAAAGTAAAGGGTACAGGTGATACAACAAGACTCTTCGGAAAATAGTAGAAAGCATTGATGTGAGATTTGATGAAGAACTTCTAGACAATACAAGAGATGCAGACTGCTGCAGTCCATCAGAAAACCATGAATAAGAAAACCAAGATGATGAGGAAACAAGAAAGACAACAGAAGATACAGAGCTGAGTTCTAAAGCTCCCTCAAGATATACTCAGAAGAAACATCCTGAAGATCAGATCATTGGAGACAAGAGAGTAGGGGTCCAAACAAGAAGGCAGCTAACAGAACAAATTGAAGAGGTATACTTAGCCATGTTGTCACAAATAGAGCCAAAGAAATTTGAAGAAGCCAGCAAGGACAAGTCTTGGGTGAATGCTATGAATGAAGAATTGGACCAAATTGAGAAAAACAATACCTGGCCGGAACTAGTTCCTAGACCCACTGAGAAAAATGTCATAGGGTCAAAATGGGTATTCAAAAATAAAATGAACGAGGAAGGACAGGTAATCAGGAACATAGCTAGACTTGTCTGCAAAGGATATTCACAAATCGAAGGACTTGATTACGATGAAAATTTTTCCCCTGTAGCCAGAATGGAAGCTATTAGAATGTTACTGGCATTTGCTTGCTACCAAAACTTCAAAGTATATCAAATGGATGTAAAATCTGCATTTCTGAATGGAGACTTAGAAGAATAAGTCTACATGGAACAACCAAAAGGCTTCTCATTAACAGACAAAGAATACTGTGTGTGCAGACTGAAGAAGGCTCTATATGGACTGAAACAGGCTCCTCGTGCTTGGTAGTCAAGACTGGATAAATATTTGCAAAAACAAGGCTTTAAGAGAGGCGGAGTAGACAGCAATCTATACATAAAAGCCCATGAAAATGAACTCCTGATTTTTGTAGTATATGTTGATGACATTATGTTTGGAAGCAATATAGAATAACTAGCAAAAGGGTTTGCTGATGAGATGAAAACAGAGTTTGAGATGTCTATGATTGGAGAGCTCATTTTCTACTTAGGACTTCAAATTCAGCAAAAGAACACAGGTGCATTCATCTCACAGGAAAAATACTTAAGAGAAATGTTGAAAATTTTCAAAATGGAGGACTGCAAACCTGTGTCAACTCCCATGATCACGGGATGCAAGCTATGTGTTGATGATGGATTTGCTGATATAGACCAAAAACTCTACAGATCCATGATAGGAATCCTCCTGTATTTGACAGCATCAAGACCAGACATCATGGTAGCAGTAGGACTAGTGGCTAGATATCAAGCAGCACCTAAACAAAATCACCTTCTTGCAGTCAAACGAATATTCAGATATCTACAAGGAAATGCACAGTATGGGCTTTGGTATCCAAAAAGAAAAAGCTTCACCTTGACAGCATACACAGATGCAGATTGGGCCAGCTATGTGGATGACAGGAAAAGTACAAGTGGAGGTGCATTCTATTTAGGAGAAATTCTGGTGGCATGGTTAAGCAAGAAACAAACATCTATCTCTCTGTCTACAACAGAAGGAGAATATATAGCAGCAGCAGCATGTTGCACACAAGTCATGTGGATGAAGCAAACCCTCCAAGACATGAAGGTAAGCATTGATGAACCTATCTTAATCAAATGTGATAATACAAGTGCTATAAGTATATCTAAAAATCCTGTGCTTCACTCAAAAACTAAACATATCCCAATCAAGTATCATTTTCTCCGAGAACAAGTGGCTCAGAAGATAGTAAAACTGGAGTATGTACCAACAAAAGAATAGACAGTAGATATATTTACTAAACCTCTTGCCAGAGAAACATTTGAATATTTGAGAGATAGATTAGGGGTAGTATCTGTAGATGCTACTCTCTAATATGAAGAGAAAGCACAGTTTCAGGGGGAGAACAGAAACGAAAATATCATTCCCAGGGGGAGATCAAACAGCAAGGGAAGCATGAAAACAGGTCCTCGGGATCAAAAGGATTATGGAAAGAATACATTCAGCTTAAAAGAATCATTGAAAAGGAAAAAGGGGCAGCGGTGCAGCGGAAGAGTGGTGAACCCGACGTGAACCGAACATGGAAGAGTGGTGAACTCGACGTGAATATAATCCAAAGGTTGAAGCAGAATCATACAAATCAGAAAATTCCAGACAGAGAAAATGCACGAAATATTGAAAAAGGATAAAATCACAGGATCAAAGAATAGAAGCTACACTAAAAATTCAAACCCCTTGCCATTGATGTCAAAGGGGGAGGAAGAGTAAGCAACAGGAGGAAGAGCAGGAAAACAGAGAAAGTGTATTTCCATTAATGCCAAAGGGGGAGACTGTTGGAAATATTTTCATTGATGGCAATGGAGGCAACAAAGACAGAAACAGACAAAGAAGGCAGCAGATGCAAAGTTAGGCGAAGAACAACAGCAGGTAATATGTACAACGAAGGTAGAGGCAGAGGTCGAGCAGTAGAAGCAGCTAAAGCAGAGGCAGAGGTAGCAAATATAGAGGCAGAGCCATTATATCAGAGGCAGAGGCAGAGGCAGAGCCGTTATCACAGCAGGTTATCAGAAGCAGAGGTAGAGGCAGAGCCGTTATGACAACGAAAGGCAGAGCCATTTTTTAATTCTGAGATTCACTACCCCAGCTAGAGGATACATAAACACAATTCCAAGAATCGTATAAACTAAGCAGAAAAGTATATATATATATATATATATATATATATATATATCATTCCGGGAATCGTTACCCACGCTGGAGTATATATGCAACGCATTACATATATTGCGCCTTATGCACAAAGGTCCAAAGCATATATATTAATCTATATGGAGCGCCTTTTTAACAAAGAATCAAAGTACCATAAGGTGGGACCCTCACCCAATCGCATCGGAGAATATAAGGGTAGCGGAACAGGTTACCAACAAGAAGTTGCGATTGCGATTGTAGCCCGGACCCGATGGGTTTATAAACTGTAATTGATATGTATCGGAACATATATAAACAAAGAAATTGCGATTGCGATGAAGCCCGGATCATATAAACAAAGGTTCAAAGCATAAAAATATATATTTATAAGTGGAGCGCTTTATGATAAACAAATAACCAAAGTACCATAAGGTGGGACCAAATCGAATCGGAGAGAAACAAACCAGCGGAACATGCAAACAGGAAGTTGCGATTTCAATTGAAGTTCAAACCCAATGGACTTATAAACTATGCTTTATACAGGCTTAAGTTCCTCGTCAAAGCAAATCATTCATCGCATCGGAAAAATTGAGTGAACAGTGGTTAATCGCATCAGACCCATCGCATCGGCACATCCAAATGAACAGTGTTTCATCGCATCAGAAAATCTAAGCACAATGGAACAGGTTAATGAAACTTGCAATTGCGATCAATTGCAATCGGAAATTTGTGGAGGGTATCAATCGCATCGGAGCAAGGCAGCTTGTGATTGCGATCAATCGCAATCGGAATTTTTTGGAGGAGAAATAGATCACATCGAAAAGCGTGGAAAGTGGGCCTGAAAGGGAATTTGTTAAGTATTAACATGATTCTTTATTGTTATAGTGCAAAAGGCAGTTTGTGTGATTAAACTGAGAAATGAAATTGGGTTATATATATAAAAGGCATTGTTATTGAAATGTGTCACGTGGTCTGTGGACTTGCGGGCCTCGGCTTAAGGTAGAGGGTGATTGTCAATATAAAATGATTGCGATGTGTGCAATCGCATCAAGCCATAAAATAAAGACCGTGGTGTATGTATGTTCCGCTTGCGGAACTCACCACATCAACAAGACACTTGCTGTGTAAAGCGTTGGAATTCGCCTAGATTTAGAGTCAGCAGTTATATATATAAAAGGGGCTGATATAAAAAGCACAGTTACAAAGGTATGACATATGGCCATTACCCTGTGACAACGAATAAGGAAACAAACAGAGCCGAAAGTGACAAAGACACAGTCAGAGAAAAGAAAAATGCGCAGCAAGCCAAGAGACAAAACGAGCGAGCTCGAGTTCTCATTTGTAATTTGAATGTAAATGTTTTATTTAATTTATATTGTTGTGATGCATTGGAAAGTCTCCGGAAGAGAGCAAATATCCCACTGTAATGTTAAAATAAGCACCTACAGTTACATTTTTCTGAGTGAGCTGAAAAGAAATGAGAAGGCTGAAGACCAAGAGGTATGACTATCCATTCCGAACTCCTAGAGGAATAAAAATAGTCATGTGAGGAACTCTATATATAATATCAACTGGATATGCATAAGAGAGGTTAGAGAGAGCAAATATAGAGAATGCAGAGTATAGAAGAGTAAGGTAGAGAAGATTAAGAAAAGAAGAGCAGAAAGAGATGCTACAGAACAGAGCTGATATCTGAGGTAAATCATCAAACATTTAGTTTGATAAATTGAGGAAGTTGGAGCTTCCCTATCAAGTTGCAGCTTGATAGCCGTTAGTTGTAGCTGACTGAGGTTGGAGCCTCCTGTAGGTTGGTTCCTACAGAAAATTGAAGGGAGTTGGTGCTTCCTTGCAAGTTGTAGCTTGCAGAATTGAGGTTGGAGCCTCCTGTAGGTTGGTGCCTGCAAAAAAACAATGGGGAGATGGAGTTGGAGCTTGCCTTTGCATCACAACAATAATAAGATGTGGTTTTCTCCCTTTATGGGTTTCCACTTATATCTGGTGTCTCTGTGCATGATGTTTATGTGTTGATCTGATTTATATCATCTGCTTAATACCTACTGCTCTCTTATTAAGTCTACTGTTGTATTATATTAATACTTGCTGCTCACATTCTAAGATTTCTCACATATTAAGTTGGACATGAAATGAAGGCGTAAATAAGGTTTAATGAAAAGTTTTAAAAGACCATGAATGTGTTAAACTGACTCACCCGCCCTCTCAGTTTAACTAAGGGTTCAACAGCACTGTGGGAGACATCATTGTCCACATATGTCATCGATCCTCCTGACATTTGACTATGACAAAAGCTTTGATGTCAAGATGGTATCATACCTTACAACCATTGCACTTTGATCAAATTCGTCGAAGACCCGTGCCTCTATAAGTGTCTCTTTCAACAATGCTTACACAAGAAGGTCCCAACCAACACCTATGCGTACAACGCGCAGCTATATGCCATACCAAGTTTATGCATATGGGTACCATATTCCACCAATTGTCAAAGAAAAACACGCCTGAAGGCATTAGCAGTTGTCGTCAACAACCTCCAACATCACTAGCACATCAGTGATACCGACAAAACACATATCTGTCATCTAGATTTATTTAAATAGCCACAACATTACGAGCATGGGACATGCCCACATCGTAGAAAAATTGTATATGTATTGTAAATTGTATTTGCTTACAGGGATCCCTTAGGACATGGTCATTCTTAGAACCGGTGCAGGGTGTTTTCAATTCCAAGCTTCATGCAGGTCTCTCTCTCTCTCTATGCATGATATAGAAAAGAAACTATAATGTATTTCGACTATACAGTGCTTCCTAGACCTCACATATTAGGGGGAAACTATTACCAATAGAAAATCATTCAGTAGAAGACGACATTAATTAATGTCAGGAAAAATGATTTACAAGGCTAGAAGACATTACAGAATCTGGAAAGTATTTAAAAATATCTAAGTTCTGAGGAAAATCAAATTTGAACAAGTCCTAAATGCTCTTTGTGCACATAATCCTTTGTGTAGAGTGCCTTCCACGCACCTTTTTGGCCGATATGTGTCGCAATCCTAGGAGTGGCGAAATGTCACTATCTGGGACCACACAAAGCAAAGGACAAGTGACCCCTTACTTGAAGCTGCCTAAGGAGAACCACCAGTGCCTCCTTAGACACTATGTGAGCACACGATGGAATATTTGGAGCACACAAAGGAATCATACCTCTCTCTTGGGTCACCATTCTCCATGTACCAAGAGAGGGAAGGGAGGATTTGAAATCTCCTATATAAGGCCACCATGAGATGAAGAATTGGTGAAGACATTGTTACGTTGGCCAGAATTTCCCAAGAAACACCAGCAGTGTGTGAGACAGAGCTGAAGATAGAGGGTACTCAATTTTCGTCCACCCAACAAGTTCAGTCCAACACAGTAGAGAGAGAGGGAGACTGCACGAAGGCAAGCTTGGGATAAAAACATCCTTGCATCGGGACCTAGAACCATTGTCTAGGGGCCCTTTGGAAAGAGGGTAAAGTTTCACTCTTATTACTACCAGCGCTCAATAAGAGGGGCCTAGAGCCACCATTCATATTGTTGTTGTCGTTTGACTCTTTTCAGAGCTCGTGTTTATTTGTTTTAGTTTTTAGTTTATATATGCATGCTATTTCTCTATCTAGTATGATGATTGATTCTAGCTTGTTCCACTAACTTGCTTGACTCCACTTCTTTTTCTGCCTATTACCAATAACTTTAGTGGGTAGAACACACCCTTTAAGATGATCTGATTTCATACATATGTGCACCAAACACATCCCAACAATTGTCATATTTTTCTACTTTTTGCTTGTGAGCTCCCTTTGAGTTCCATTTTTTTTTGGGTTTCCTGCACCATCAAGAGAGAGAGATCTTGGATCTGAAGCACTGGGGAAATACAAGAACCCATCCCATTTAGGGGGACTGGTAACATCTTTCTATGTTCCCTTCCTAGGTGTCATAATAAAAAAAATTCATTACAAATTCTTGTATTGTCCATTGGATGTATGGAGCAAACTATTGCTTAGTTTTGTTGATTAATATTTATAACTGCATAGATCTGGATTTTTGTAGCATTTATTCTAATCACCTACTACAGATTTAAGGAAATTGACAACCACATTTGATTTTAGGGTTGTTTGTTATGCACAGCTAATGTGAGTATTTTTCGTAAGTTTGCGATTATAATTCATACTAACAACTGGCGACTCCACAAGGGTTTATAATTACGACCGTTGTCATTTTTTGGATCCCTGCATGACCAGCTACTTCAACCCCTAAGGTTTTTCTTCAGCTTCTTATTTTTCATTTCTTGATTTTTTTTTTAAACCTTTTTAACCCTAAAATAGTAAAAAATCTAACTTTCATGTGTTTCTGGGCCTTTTGCACAGGTAACCGGTATCAGCCGCAGCAGAGACGACATTTTTTTCTTTTTCTTTTCTGAAGCATGCTCCCGAGATAGCCGGAAGTGCAGGTTGCACTTTTTGGCCCAAAACCCGCAACCTCAACTCTCAAGTAGCAGATAACTACTAAAAAACTATGATCTCAGTGGAAAATAGGTCAGAACCTACGACCTGTACCTTTTGCAGGATTTTTTCTGTGATTTTTAGGGTTTCTCTGGGGCACTGTTTAGGGTTGTATGACCTTCGTCTTTACCTGTCTTGGACTTGTACTTGCTTAGTTTTACTCATCAAAGTAGGAACCAAGCCCCCTAGGGATTTAGTACGCTTCCACCTTTTTAGGAGGAGTTTAGCTGGAGCAGGTCTTCTGAGATTTCAGTGTTTTTCAACAATTTTTCAGATCTGAACCTACACTTTCAGATCCATTTCAGATCGGTTATTTATCCATCCAAAACACCTATTTTCAGTTTTCTTTGGTCCTCCTTTAGGGTCCCCTCCATTTCCCTTTAGGTTGTAGCCTTTCGCCACCTATTTTTCAACATTTTTCCCTCTGGTTTCTTATTGTTTTCTGCACCTCTTCTAGTAGATCTGACCTTTAGATCCCTGTCCCTCTTGACCTTAGATACATTCGCCATTTTGTGTGTTTTGACTAGATTTCGCCCACCCTTAGACTAGTTGGGAAGCCCTCCTCCTTCAGTTTAAAGTTATGCATCTTTAGCTGTTTAGTTTACTGTCGCTTTCAGTTTCCTTTACTGTCACTTTCAGTTTCCTTTACTGTCGCTTTCATTTTTATTTACAGTTATACAACATATTTTTTTATTTTTTCTCTACACACTTCTGAGCTTAATTAAAATTAACACACTTATCACACACACACACACACCTAAAGCAAAGAGCGCCTAGTTTACACAGCTAGGCCAAGACTTAAACATTGTAATCAATTGATCTACATCTCCATGCCCTTGTTTACCTCTCTTCCTTTTTGTGTTCCATGTCTCTTTCCCATAATTGCGCCCCCAAGGCGTTTATGTCAGAGACTCCAAGGCCTTCATCCTCAGTTTCCGTTAAGAATACTTACCCCACCGCGTAGGTTTCGATTTTGTCCTCCATCGAGTCCCCATTACAACTCTGACTCTAGTTCATCAAGTTCCCCTTCTATTTCTGTCCCTGGTTCCCCTCCACCTTTCACCTTCATCATGTCTCGTGCAAGACCTACCTCTGGTGGTGGCCCTGGCTCTAATGTTGGAACTGATACTAGTGGAGAAGCAACATGAATAGTCTCGACTGCTCCCTTGCTTCCTTATATGGCAGGCCCCAGCCTTCCCGATTCCAACTAGTTGATTAATGACCCTATACACCATGATCCAGGTTTTCCTGCTATGCCAACCAAGCTTCCTTCAGACATCCCTAAGTTTGAAATAAATGTTGGAGAGGATCCTACCAACCATGTCCGCTCTTTCCACATGTGGTGTTCGTCTAACTCTATCACTAATGACTCTGTCCATCTTCGGTTATTGTAGCGTACGATTTTTGGAGAAGCTTCCAAGTGGTATGTTGACCAGGCTGCTGCCTCTCATACTACTTTTGCGACTCTTTCAAAGGCATTTCTATCCTACTTCTAGCTTCCCCTTCGCTATGACACCAGTACTGAACTTTTGACCGCTTTCCGTCAAACTTCTGCCACCCACCTATCTGACCATGTCCAAGAATGGTGTAGAAGGAAGAGCCTATGTTGAGCCCCTGTTTTCAAAGATCGTGTCTACATGGACTGGTTTCTCATATCCCTTTTTCCCTCTATTGGTAAAGATTTCGCATCTCACTTTCCTCAGACTGAGGAAGAAGCCCTCCAAATTGCATTGAAATATGACTTGATCTACGCGCAGTCTGGTTATGTTTATATCGTCTTATCTAATCTCCCTAGACCTGGTGGTGCCAACACACTAGGGCATCTCATGCCGCCAACGATATCGTTGGATCCCTTTCACATCTGTACACTCATCCTCCTATGGGTTATGGTTTCCCTCAAGGAGGAGCCAGCTCATCCAACACTTTTCCCCCTCTCCTCTAGCACTTGTTACCCTCGTGGAAGCATGTATCCAGGACACATCATGCCTCATGCCTTTGCCGAACTGCATCCTCTGATGCCAGGGCCTAGTTTTTTCCAACCTATTTACCACAATGTTGCTCAACCTCCTTACTATCTATATCCATAACCCGGTGCTCCAGCTCCTCCAGCACAAGCACCTCAGCTCCCATTCCTTCTCAAGCTCCGCAATAGCAGCCACCCCCCCCTTAGGGTCAGGTGTATGTGCAATAGAGTGCGACTAATATTCCCACTTACAAAAAGAAGAGGAAAGGAAACCAGAACCAACCCGCTCTAGGTAACCTAGGTAACAATCCCCAAGGGAATACATCTAACACTGCAACCCAGCAACAGGGCGCTCAACCCAAGTAGGACAAGCCTCTTTGCATGAATAAACCTTATTCTTGTTGCGGTTTCCATGGTCACTATACCCATTATTGTCCCCTTTTACCTCAGATCCATCAAATGTAGGAAGCTTAAGCAACATCTCGAGGCCAACAAGCCTCTTCTTCAGTTCCTCCTAATTCTGTGTTTACCAATCCTTTCCCTCAGTAAGGATATGTGGCTACCCAACCCCTTGAAAGTCAGGTAGCCACTCAACCTCCCCCATTTGGTACCTTTGATTCCCAGATCCTCATGATGAACTTTGAACATGCCAATACCGCTGACCTCAACCTTCAGACTCGGTCCCGCCAGTACACCAAGCCTCCTGTTACGTCTGTAACCGAGCCCCCTTCTTCAAGTCCCACAGAGCCAATTTCGACACCCTATTGTCCTTTACAAATCTCTCAGCCTAAGGCATAGGTACATATCAAGATCCCCAAAGGAATGTTATGCCAAAATGTTGATCCGGTAAATCTACCCACACCTACAGTATAGTAGATGACTTGGCGCAATCCCCCGCCGCCATGTCAACGTTGGAAGTCCTCCAGTCATTCCCTTCACAATAAAAATCTCTACTAAATTTTATGGGCGTTGTGAGTCCTTCAGATGATTGTTACATTGTCTTCTATGTTGACAAGTCAGAGCACCCACCCCTTCCTGCATCCGTCGCCTTCCGAATTCCTGTCAAGATTCGAAATGCCAACGTCTCCCGTTGTATCATTGAAGAGGGGGAATCCACCTACGTGATGTATGCTTCTATTTGGAAGCAGCTCGGATCACCTGAGTTAGCCCCTTCCACTATGAACCCTCATGTGTGGGATGACCACTCTTCTCAGCCCCTTGACACGTTCCGCAATTGTCCTATTACTCTTGTGGGAAAACCTGTTTGTGTTGAAGTTGAAGTCAATGATGCCCTCGTAGACTACAACATTCTATTGGGCCATAGCTACACTTATGCAATGTGTTTTGTCCCATTTGTGGTTCACCGTAAGATGTTATTTCGTCACAATGGAAAGATTTTCACCATTGATCAGCTGACATATTACGAACCGAAGTCCCAGACCTTTCCTGAGTCCATTATTTCTTTAGTGGCAAATAAAAAAGCAGTTGAACCTCCAACCAGTGTCTCACTCGGATTCTATAAAGAATCTTCTTTTCTTGGTTCATTCCCTCGTCTCCCCCCTCCTATCTCTGACCCTAGCTCATCGAATGTTTGCATGATTAAATCGTCTTGGTCCGACCTCAAACAATCTAATTCGACTAGTCAACAACCTCGCCCCTTGCAACCTACTCCTAGTACTTTGACTCAGCCTTCAGGACCTCATACTCAAGGCCCCTTATTTGTAGATGATTTCCTTGATCCTATTTATCCTCCTAGAATGGTTCCCCCTAGTCTTAACCATCTAGGAGTCTTCCTCCTAGTCATTACCCCTCTAGTCAAATACCGTTTCTTGCTCCCCCTGCTGGAGTATTTTCGGTACCTATTATGGCTACCTTAACCCTTCCCAACATGACCCTGGGGATCCCTATCTGGTACATTGTTCCCCCAGCCAATACCCCGCCTGGTTAGCTCAAACCTTACACTGCTTTGACCCTGGTCAAACCAGTCACTATGACTCCTCCCTTTGCTTGTGTGCCTTAGACACGTCAACAGGAACCTACTCCTCTTGTGAAAGCCTCAGGTGAGGGGGGAAAAGCCCACAAAAAGGCACCTAAGGAAAAGGATACCCAGACAACACCTGCTCCTCCTAAGCCTCCAAAGTGTACACTTGTGTGTGCTTTGTGTGATGTTGACGGTCATGCCACCCATCATTGTCTTGAATTGCCTCGTATCAAACCCATGGTTAACATCATGTTTCCTAAGTTTGATGTCCCAGAATTCCATGTTACTTTACTGACTTCAGCCAAGAAACTCAAGACTGTGCATAAAAATCACCCTTGTGCTTTGTGTGATCTCCATGGCCATTATACTCACCTTTGTCCCGCCTCATTGACTACCGCACCTCCTTGGAGTGGTTTTCCATTACGAGGCCAAGCACAATGAGTCCACCTCTCCCTTACTTGCACGTTATGCTTCGTCAAAACCAGAGGACACATCCACTCCCGTCAAAATTACCCCTCTCGATGTCGAGATGACGGAGTCTTTGGCCACTATCCTCTACTTGTCATCATCTAGGAGATCCACGGTGGAAGACCTCTTTGGGGCATCCCCTTCTGTTTCGCCTACCCTCCCTTCAATGATCACATTGGGCTTAACATCGGTGGATCCTTCTCACTCTCCCAAGTGGAGTAGGAAATCATCCGACAAGTTCCTCCACCTCACCAAATACTCCATGATTTCCTACTCTGCAGCTGCCTTTCTCTGGTATCTATGATGGCTTCTAGCTGTAGCACCAAATGCCTCTCATCATCTTTTGGTGGAAGCTCCTCTGTTGCAGTCACCTTCTTCCCCAATGCCTTTTTCAGGCAAGATACATGGAACATGTTATGGATCCTGCTACTTGTGGGTAACGCCAGCTCATATGCAACCTCCCCGATCCTGCGTATCACCCTGTATGGCCCATAGAAGCAGGGCTTGAGCTTCTCGGCCCCCTTCTGCTTTAGTGTGGACTACTAGTATGGCTAAAGCCATAGATATACCAAGTATCCTACCTCAAACTACCTCTACACCTGTCCCCTGTCAACATACAACTTTTACTGGTTTTGTGCTGTAGCTAAATTGTCCTTGAGGGCCTAGAGTATATCCTGACTCTCTTGGATCCAGTCCTTGGCCCTGGGGGACTTACTAGCACCAAACATCACGTCAAAAAAAGATAAAGCATGATATCCATATAAAGCATAAAACGGGGACATACCAATGGACATGTGGAAAATAGTGTTGTAGCAGTACTCCCCCAAGTGCAACCATCGTAACCATGCCTTCTGCTACCATGTCACATAGTTTCACAAGTAGCCTTCCAACCACTTGTTCACTATCTCCGTCTGCTCGTCTGTCTGAGGGTGGTAACTGGTGCTCAGAGTCAACTCTGTACCCACCAAACGAAAGAGCTCCTGCCAAAAGCCGCCCATGAAACGACTGTCCTGATCACTAACAATGGTCTTTGGGAGACCATGCAATCTGAAAACATCCCTGAAAAACAAATCCACCACTTGAGCTGCGGTGTAACGTGCTGATATAGAAAATAAGTGTGCATAATTTTTTAATCGATACACAACTACAAAGATACATTCCTTTCCCTGCACTACGGGCAACCCAATGATTAAATCCATCGATATGCTATCCCATTTCCCCTATGGAATGGGAAGAGGTTGTAGTAATCCTACTAGATGGCTTATCTCCCCTTTGTTACATTGGCATACTTCGCACTCCCTAACATGCCAAAGTACATCCTCCTTGAGGGCCCTTCCAAGAGAACTTCTCTCTGGCGGCCCTATAGTTTTTGGTGAACCCCTGGTGGCCTGATAGTGGTGAGTCATGTGAGGCATGCAACACCTTCTCCTTGAGCTGAGCTCCCCCAATCAAGAAGATCTGATCTCTAAAGTATATCACCTCATCTATCACCCTGTATTTGTCATCTGTGACCTGTCCATCCAAGATCTCACAGGAAAACTGGTCTTTGGAGTACTCTACTAGCAACTGAGCCCTCCAATCTGTGTCTAAACTCATCAGTGACAACGCTTCCGGTCTACGTGAAATACCATTTTCCACCACATTGTTCTTCCCCTTTACATACTCAATGTCAAAATCGTATGCCTGGATCTTGCTGACCCACTTATGCTACCTCTCCTGCAACTTCTTCTTCTCTAGGAAGAATCGAAGGCTGTTGTGGTCAGTCCTCACCCTAAATCTATTCCCCACCAAGTACCACCGAAACTTGGCCAGTGCATGCATGATAGCCATCATTTCCTTGTCGTATATGCGATACAAACTCTCATGCGGAAATATCTTCCTACACTCAAAAGCTATGGGATGGTCCCCCTACATCAAAGCTGCACATACCCCCTCTCCTAATGCATCACACTCAAGGACGAAAGGCTGTGTAAAATCCGACAACACAAGAACTGGGTAGCTGCTCATCACCTCCTTGAGCCTGTCAAAGGCCCTCTGCACTGTGTTTGTCCAACTAAATTCCCTCTTCTTTGTAATATCTGTGAGGGATGCAACAAGTTGGGAAAATACCTTGACGAACTTTCAGTAGTAGGTGCAGATGCCTACAAATCCCCGAAGCTCAGCTGCGTTCTTTAGATCTAGCCAATCCCGGATGGCCCTGATCTTCTCTTTGTGGACCCTCAATCCATCCACACCAATGATATGCCCCAAGTAGAGCATCTCTGTCAATCGAAACTCGCACTTGGAGAGCTTAGCATAGAAATTTTTCTCCTCCAATATGCGCAACACAGCCTCAATGTGTTGCAAGTGCTCCTCCCACGTCTGGTTGTATATCAAGATGTCATCAAATAATACCAGCAAAATCTTCCTTAGTTGACCACAAAAGATGTGGTTCATGCAGGAGTGGAAGGTGGCTAGTGCATTTATTAGCCCAAAGGGCATCACCAAAAACTCGAAGTGACTGTGGTGACATCTGAAAATGGTCTTGGGAACATCCTGGTCACTCACGCGAATCTGGTGGTACCCTGATCTCATATCAATCTTCAAGAAGAATTTTGATCCCCTCAACTCATCCATCAACTCATAAATCCATGGGATGGGGTATCGGTTCTTCATGTTACTTTTTTTGACAACCCGATAATCAATGCACATCCTCAGTGTGCCATCCTTCTTCTTCACCAGTACAACAAAAGAAGCAAATGGACTAGTGCTAGGTCGGATGTGCCCCAATGTTAAGAGCTCATGAATAGCCCTCTCAATCTCATCCCTGTAGGCTGTAGGATGCCTATAGGATGTAGTAATCACAACCTGGATGCCCTGCTCCAGCTCAATGGTGTGCTCAAACCCCCTATTTGGTGGCTGCCCTGGTGGTATATCTCCAAAAACCATGGCATATTTGTCCAAGATAGACTGCACATATGGGTGCACGGCCTACCCTGTAGACCCTACCTCTGAAACACGCAACTCCACTGCCCACTCTATATCTCCTTTTCGGAAGTCTGCCTCCATCAATCCGGTGTGTTGAAACTGTCTGTGGTGAATAAGTGTGCATGCCTCGAATCATCTCATGCTTCTCGGTCTGCTCGTCTGTCCACTCCATCTCCAAGGTCTCCCAATCTGTGGTAACTTTCCCCAGCATGATCAACCATTGCACTCCCAGTACCACGTTGGTGTATGAAATGTCCACCACATAGAAATGATCTGTTAGAGTGTAAGTGCCCATAGTCACTGCCAAGGCTGGCACATATCTGGCACATTGCATGGTTCTGGCACCTGGAACCAGTGCCAAAAACCCATCAAAGCTCTCTGTCGGTATGCTCCTACGCTCTACCAATCGTGCATCAATAAAATTATAGGTATCCCCACTGTCCACTAATATCAAAACACGATGTCCCTACTCAGTACCCTGGACACGCAGTGTCAAGTATTTGGGAACCCCTCGAAAAGAAGCAAGGACTCCCCCGGTAGGTGCAAATGCTGACCCTCCTACTCCTGGTGGTGGAGGTGGTGGATGATCTCCTCTCTGTACCACACCTCTGCCTCCTGCCTCCATCTCCTCATACTCATCCTCTTCCTCTTCACTGTTGGAGAAGACCTCGATATAGTGTTCCTTCCCCATGGCACAACGATGTCCCAATGCCCATGGCTCCTATCATGTGAAGCATAGCTTCTTCCGTCTCAGATCTCTTCAGGTCTCATTGTCCAAAGGCCCCCGGCCTTGGTTCCCCTTTGGAGGCGGAACCCTCGTGTCCTTCCCCTTCGGATGAAATGTCGGTCTCTGGTGGAAAGGAGCTCTGGTCTTGGGTAGGGAATCCTGCAAATCCCTGGTCCTCCCAACTGCATCATGAAGTGTAGTCAGCCTCGGCGATCCAATTAACCCTTAAAGAGGTTCTTCCAACCCATCAATGAACATGTAGATCATCCTGGCCAAAGAAAAGTCAGGTACCATCACAGAGAGTATCAAAAACATAGAAATGTATGTGTCTGGACTCTCGGTCTGCTTGAGCTTAGTCAGCTAAACAAATTTCTCCTCCAGATCCCTCCAATCAAACCGCTCTAGCAGCCTCTGTGTAAACTCTGCATATGTTGTCACCCCTGAGTGCCCTAGCATGGCCATCCCGTGGAACCACCAATCATTGGCCTCGCCCTCCAGGTGTAGCGCTACCACCTTGATGGCCTCTCCCTCTGCCATTTGATTGAGCTGGAAGTAAATATTCAACTCCTCCACCCAAGCCTTTTCTGAACACTTGGAGGATCCGTCAAATGTTGGCAGGTAAAATCTACCCACTATACGTTGTACATTCCTATCCTGTGTGTATCTGGCCCCTCTGTTCTGGTTGCGGGGTCTGTTGTCCTTCTTGAACTACACAAAGTCATAGAAAGTGAGAGCCTCACCAAACTATCGCCTGTAGGGATGATACTCAGAAAAATAATCTCCCATGTGAACTGGTTCTAGTTCCTGAGGTGCTCCTGCCCCCATGCTTGTAGCTAGAAATGTGGGCATCGTGGAATGTGGGGGAGTCAGTGATGCCATCTGTTGCACTGTGAGGTTCTCATGTAAGTGATGGGATGTGTTGGACCCTTCTCCGGTGTGGAAACCCCTTGGGGTTTCACGCTGTCTCTGGGCTGCAGTTAACTTCTGTCCCATATCCTCTATCCTCCTCAACAAATCCAGCATAGACTTCAGGAGAAGTTCCCGGAACTCCTTCCCTTCATCTTTCTCCTCTGCCATTGGTTCCTCCTCTTCTGTGTCCACTACCAGAATGCGGTCACCTTCTCCAAAAGTGGCCTCAAGATTCCTCTCTTGGTCCTTATACCTCCTTCCCTGGTAAGTGATGTATGGTTTACTTGCGGGCATCATAGACAATCTGCTCCACAGGCTGAGCCAAGTCTATGAGCTCTGATACCACTGTAATATTCCAAGTAGAAATAAATAACAATATAAAGCAACATAAACATGAAACTAAAAAAAATAGAGAGACATCACACATAGAATGAAAAAAATAGAGAACGTTGAGCCATTTTATTATATAACTGAAAGTGATAATGGGTATAAAAGGTGATCAGAATGATGGCACCTTGGCTTGCACAAGGAAAGCTAGGGATACTCCCAGAATGGTTGCTCTATCAATGATTGTGTTATCTCCAAGCTGTTGTTGTCGGACTGCTGCTGCTACTAGAATAAGCTGACTCTTTAGGGTTGTTCCCTTGCTTAGAAACATACAGGACTCTAGAAATGAGCTCCTCACCCAATACCCAGAAAAGCCCAAAAAGGGTTTCTGGAATGGATGACCCTGGAAAATCACCTTCCCTTAGAAATCATGTTGTCCCAGTGGAATATGCTCACACTGAATGTGTCTTTGCAAATGGTGGCCTCCTCCTCTACCAAAATGGTGGAATATCTAAGTTTTTATCCATTCTCACTATCACGGGTTGAATCCCTTGATAAATCTCTATTCCCGGCACTACCTCTCCAAGAACTGCGTGGTCTGTCCTCAAGACTACGCTGCCCAAGAAAATGCAGAATCCCTATTGAAGATGATATAGTGCCCACCTGAAAATCAATTGATAGAACTCCTCACCCAAGCAGGCACTCGAAGTCCCCTGGGGCTAAGATTGGGATCTCCACTCGGAGACACCCAGTGTGCTAAACAACACTTGCAGACTTTGGTCAACAGCAAAAATGTGCTCAATGTCAATAGAAAAAAAAAATATGCATAATCGAATGAGAAATTGAGGAGCCTCTCCCTCTCTTTATTCTTGGAGAGCCTTTCTCTCCCCTAGGCCCCACCAAAACTGCGTTGTGCCTCTTGGCCACATTGTCCATCTGTCACTGCACCGTCGTGGGCCCATGCTACCCACGCTACCACTATCCCCACACTGTCACTTCAACCTATGGGTCCCACACTGATAAATAAATGTGCTCAAGTGACTTTAGCAAGTGTTTTATTTCCTAAGTGTATGTTGAGGGTCTTCTCACCCACTTTATTACTGACTTTACTTTATAAAAGTAAACTGGCCAAAAATTAATATTGCCAATTAGCTATTGCTAATTGGGAATGTTACACTTTCATTCTCTTATCCTCTCTAACGGTGTATTCATTGGTGCTCCCACCAATAACCAGGCCGAATATGATGCAGTGATAGGTTTGTTCGCTGATGCCCTGGACCGTCGCATCCTTCACCTTCATGTTCGTTTAGATTCTTTGATGCTTGTCATGCAATTGAAAGGTGTTTATCGTGTGCATAATCCTGTCCTTTTTAGAAGATATTTACGAGTGAAGCTCTTAATGGATGAATTTGAAATCATTACATTCAGTCATGTTCCTAGAGCCCGGATAGCATTACAAACAATATTCTAGATTGGAATTTATCACACGCATTTAACATAAGACAATAACCATAAAACGATGCATATCCATAATACGTTTCGTGAAAATATACAATGTTTTAGAGTCCATTAACTCTGATACATATTACATGCCCATAGCATGTTACAGAAAACCAAAACTAGGGGCACCCCATGCCCCTACATCTAATCACTATCTGGAGGGTCTTGGGCTAATGGCTCGGCTCCTGCAGCCCATAGATCCTACATCCCCTATCCGGCCATCACCATGCGCCACATGACTCCTCGCCCCTCTGAAGGTAGACCAATACATGGCTCTATGTACTAGTCTTCAAGGTCCTGCCAGCCGCGCTCGAATACTCCAGTCAACAACCTCTCACATCTATGATAGATATCCTCCAGGAGGGCAACTGCATCCTCATTTTGTGTTCCCCTCAATCCACTAAGTTATGCAGCTCTTGACACTGCAGGTCGTCCCATATACCTGGTTGGTTTCACCTGTGCTATATCTGCATACCAAAAGTCAATGAAACTTTACAATGCACCATAAAATATAGGCAAATTTTCACTTACCGTCTGGCCCCCATGCTCGACCTAGCAGAAGTGGCAAGTCCAGGTCCCCATGATAGCTCATCCCACCATAGGGATAGTCATCTATGTACAATGGCATCTGATCCCAATGCGCAAAATTCTCGGGTTAGAAAACCCATCCGACTGCCCCACCTCCTCCTCTATACAGTAGCCGCCCCCCAGTGGCGCATCCTGGGCTATTTTCGGCCCCCATCTTGGATCTATATACGAGGCCGAAGTGTCAAGATCTTCTCAAAGAAGAACGAGCAAATCACTATGCCATATGCACAGTCATGGTTCACCTGTCACTTGCATAGTGACAGTTGTCGTTTCAACGACAACAACATCATCTGGGCCCACTCATAGTAGGTCCCACTCAATACACTCTCAACCAGCATCATTTTCCCTTCGGTGATGTGGTTGAGTGCCTGGTTGCCCAAGATCTGCAACACCGTTGCGGCCACAACACGAGTCTCTAGCCTCTTTAGATCTCTGATCGGTATCCGTGTGCCTTTCACATGGACACCTGGTCGAAAGTGGTGCTCTACAAACTCCATAATGTTCCGCCCTCACGATAACACTGGCTGTGTGTTTACCACCATCCCCAATGGTGGGAGACTGGTCAGGAAGTATATATCCTAGACTGACAGCTCGATCCGGTGCCCCTGCACTATAAAGATATCATGATCCGGGTGCCAATAGCTGACTATCCGGGCCAACAAGGGCTCTCCTGCCCTCATCAAAGGGTTCTCCACAAATTTAAAGACCCCAAACCTTGCCAATGCGACACGAACTGCATGATCCTCTCGAATCTCAGAACGTAATTAGTTCAAGTCTCTCTCTCTCTAGTTGATCCTCAACTCTGCCATACCTGCACAAAACCATCATGTTTGTCAACATACAGAAAGGAAAGACAGTCTCATAACCATAAATCACAGCTCTTAGCCAAAAAACAACATTAAACCCCATCCCCCTGATAGGTCGCACTTTTCAGGTCATTTCCTAGGACAAGTCACAGTTTTTTGCCCAAAACCTACTACCCAGGTCACAGAAAAGGCCCCAAAAAGTGCGACCCAACCATGAAGAGGAGCAGGGGTATGTTCCTGAGCTCTGGGTGCCTAAACTGAAACTTTAATCCACTAAATTGAAAGAGTATGGTTAGGCCTCTTACCTGAAACTGACGGATCTTGATTCCAACGGTCAATTTGTCCGCTACGATCGACACAAGATTTAGGGCCCTTTTTCCTCTCTACATTCACCACAGCTACACTTGAAAATGAATCAAATTGGAGGGAAAATGCCTTATTAAAAGAGAAACCCTAGATTTTTATTTCGCCAATTACGACCAAACCGTAGCTCAGTTTGACAAACCATCTGCACCGTTGGAAAGCTCTCACCGAGCACTCAAATGGGTATCCTTTATTTTTTGGTTATTTGATACTTCACCCATACACATTTTTTCCAAGAAGGGTCACTTCATTGCTTCTCAAAATTGAATTTCTTCACTTGCGACACTTGTACTTGTTGCTCCACTTTTCCTTCATACTTGTTGACAATCATGTCAATTTTCATCATGAGTAACCATCTTGTACTCATGTTTTTATGGCCCCCACCATGCCTCTTCTGTGTGGCAGCATCATCGAGTCACCCTTGTTTAGAACATCCGAGTTGAGTCATCATCGCATCCATGGAGTCTATCTCGAGTACCATTTGTTTCCCATCGTAGTCTTCCATCCTTCATTGCTTTGTACCTCTCTCATGTCGTACATTTTGGCCCCCATTCATACTGTCCCCTATCCCCTCCAGAGTTGATTCAGTAGTTGCCAGGTCATCTGTGCCCTTTATGCTCTAACAAGGGAAGTTGTCTACCCGCAACTCAGTATCCCCCATTCCACCATCATCCATGGTGTTAGTCTATCAGTTGCTCTAATATTATCCCTCGTGCCTTAGTTGAGGATCCATTATTGCCTCACCTATGGCAGACCTCCTTCTGTCGACATTAACTTATTCATTCCAGAATACAGGTCTAGAGGGCAGTGTACCTTGGTTCCAACTTCCACTCTTGTTCGGTTCCTCGAATCAGGAAAAGGGACCCTTTATTTCCCTTTGACTTGATTTTTTCTCAGTTCCAGCTCCTTATTACATGATCGAGATCTATATACTTGATGGTTCAGTGATGCAGCAAATGGTACCAGCGATTCTCGGGTGTGTGTGAGATGTTTTCAGACCTCATGAGGGGGTGGCCCTTCAGGTAGCCCCCCACATATCTGGATGATCTCTTTACTACAAACTTGGATTCAACTCTACAGATTTGATGTTTCCGACCTCATCCGCTTGTAGTGCCTTTTTAGCTTGCATGTATCATTCAGATGTTCAAAGCCCTTTCCTGTTTTACATGGCCTCTTTGGTTGTACTTATATCTCATGCACTTAGATATTATTGTATAAGTCCTAGCTGTTGTCCCAGGCACAGTATGTATGTGGGATCCATTATCATGTTTTTTATCTGGCCCATGTTTATGCCAGCATGTACTATATAGTTAAGTCCCATGTCTGCTGGACGCACCATTATTCTTTGTACTTTGTTATCTCGGTGGGCATAGGCATGCCTCCCCCGCCTCATCCAGATCAGGTGATCACTCATAAAAGAGACTTGTCACACCTGTAAGTCTCACCCCCTCAGGGTCTTGTCCTCTCTCGCTTCAATCCACCTTATATTTCTCTCTCTCTCTGACTCCCCCCCCCCCCCCCGGTGTCTAGGGATTGTGTTCTTACAACGTATTTCGGTCATACGATTAGCTCATAACGCTTGCACATTGGGGGACAATCTATTACACCAATTTTTGGTCATCTAACCTATTACTATTAGATGGAATAAAGTACACCATGTAAGATCAATTTTACCATGGTAAATTTGCTTTCACTATGAGAAATAATTTAATAACCCATAGTTTATTAAGTTATTTCTGGTCTAAACAGGAAACTCCATGAGGAATAATTAAATAAATCCTTATTTGTTTGATTTTCCTCTAGGGATAATTAATTAAACCATTGTTTATTTAATATTCCTGGTCATATTTAACCCAAAACAGGAAAATTAATTAGATAAATCATTATTTATCTTATTATGTTCTAGGAATAGTTATTTAAATCATTATTTAATAATATTCCTTGTTAAATTTGACTAAATCATTTACAAATAAATGAATAAATCATTATTTATTTAATTATTCTTAAAATAGTAAACAAATCATTTATTCATTTATTATTGCTAAATAAAGGGATTTGACCAAATTCAAATTCCTTTTCCCTCCAACAAAAATAATAAAATATTCCATAAAAGTTCGATCTAGATTTGGTTAATAATATTTTAATTATGCACCAATATCTAGACTAACTCAAAATTTTGTTATAAATAGAAGGGGTTTTCCATTCATTCACTACCTTTTGTTGCCTTGAGATCACCTCTTGATCTATACTTTTGGTCTGACTTTGATCCTCCATCATTGTCATATTTTTCTACTTTTTTCTTGTGAGCTCCCTTTGAGTTCCATTTTTGTTTGGGTTATCTGCATCATCAAGAGAGACGGATCTTGGATCTGAAGCACTGAGGACATACAAGAACCCATCCCATTGAGGGGGACTGGTAATATCTTTCTATATTCCCTTCCCAAGTGTCATAATACAATTTTTTTTAAATAAATTCTTGTCTTGTCCATTGGATGTATGGAGCAAAATTTTGATTATTTTTGCTGATTTAATGTCTTTAACTGCATAGATCTGGATTTTTGTAGCACTTATTCTGATCACCTACTATAGATCTAAGGAAATTGATAGCCACATTTGATGTTAGGGTTGTTTTTTATGCACAGCTAAAGTGAGTTTTTTTCCGTACGCTTGCGATTAGAATTCACACTAAAAATTGTGATTTGTAAATTAATAGTGAATCAACTAAATATTTCCTTACTATGTTAGTCATGTTTATATCATTACTCAATTGCGTTAACCTTTTATGTCGAAAGTGTAAAAGGATAATTTTGATCAGTCCATTACTCGGGTCTAAATTTTCAGAATGATTTTTAGGAATTTAGATCTAGATTAGGCCACCAAACCATCATAGTTATAATATTTTTAGCTTCCTTACTTAGCTTTCTACTATGATGATTCTATACTAAAAATTGCAGCTTCCTAAGAACTCCCCCTTAGTCCTGACATTCCTTGGAAAGCTCCAAGGAACCCACATATTTTACATCAATGACAACATTATTCCCAACAATTGAAATTTGCAATTATTAGATTGAAGGGACATGTCTCACTATGGTGGGACAATGCCCAAGCAGAGTGAAGGAATAAATACAAGAAGAATATTACCAGTTGGGACCGAATGGTGGTGAAATTAGAAGGTAAATTGATACCCAAATATTATCAACTAAATCTCTTGAGAAAAATGCAAAACCTCAAGAAAAAATCAATGTTTTTGAAAGAGTATAAAAGAAAATTATATAAGATAAATATAAGGGTGGTTCATGTAGAAAAAGGAATTGAAAATTAACTAGATATATTAATGGTTTAAGATATGAGATCCAAGATGAGTTGAGCATTTTTCCTCTAAAAATTGTTGAAGAAGCATACTAGGTAGCTCTCAAGGTGGAAGAGAAACTAGAAAGAAAACGAAGTAAGAGAGAAAAGGAGTAAAGTACAATGGGAGGAAATGACAAACATGAAATTGAGAAAGATTTTTATCCCACATAGAAGAAGGAAGAAATTCATATAAGCTAGAATAATCATCGAGAAGAGGATACTTCAAGAGGTAGAGGAAAACCCTTTGTTGTTATATGTTACACATGCAACACACTTAACCACAAATCAAATAAATGTACAAAGAACACTTTTGCAAATATAGGAAGTTTCCACATTACACATGTAAATATAGGAAGTGTGAAGTCATCCATGCATGAGAATGCACCAGAAGTTGGAGAATATATAATAATGTAGACAGTCCTATTGAAACCTACCAAGGAGATTAAGGAGCCTCCACAAAGAAAAGCATTATTCAAAACCACGTGTAAGTCAAAAGGTAAATGTTGTAAAGTTGTTATTGATGGTGGAAGTACTAATAATTTGGTGTCTACATAGATAATGGAGAAGTTAACCCTAAAGAGGACAATGCATCATACTTAAAACAAAGTGTCATTGCTACAGAAAGGACATTAGATACCAGTATACAAACAATGTGAAGTAGAGTTCCATATTGGATGCTACAAAGAAAAAGTACTTTGTGATGTCATGCTCATAGTTGCATGTCATGTTTTGTTAGGAAGACCCTAAGAATATGAAAAAATAGAAATGCCCAATGGAAGGAGAAACACATACACATTTGAAAAGTATGGTGAGCCATTCATTGTTATCATTAAAGGATGAAGGTGCAATGGTAGAGATTAATAGTCAAGTGTTAATCATGAGTGAGAAGGATATTTTGACACATGAAATAGAAGAGGAAACATGACATTGCTTGATAAGGCAAAGACAATTGTTGAGGTAACTGATTTGCCTTTAGAAAATCATATTTTGTTAAATTACCATGATAATATGATGACTGATGAATTGGGAAATGAAGTATTGATGAAATAATGGTTAGATAATCTAGTGATATATAATATAGAAGAGAAATTTCAAACGAGATTATGATGGAAGGAAATAGTGAAAAAATTGTCATGTGTGAACAACAGAAAAATGAAAAGCAAGAGGTTTTCATGAGAGACAATGAGGGGTTTTATGTGAAAAACCTCAAATCGATATTGAAAATTATATGATTGAGCAAGTCATGGAAGAGGAAGTATTTGTGGGTTTGAGAAAGGGTGGGCACAAGCAAACGATATTGTTACAATTCCATGCATATGAGGAAAAAAAATGAGATAATGGACCATATATGTGTGGAAGAAAGGAAGGATAAAATAATAAAAAGACAACTTTATTTCAACTTTTCATGGTATTTATATACATGGCAATGATTTTGATTGTTAATGATGGGCTTTAGAATCCTAATGAACAATTTTTTTTCTTTAACATGTTTGTTTCATGTGCATGTGAAATTAAAGAAGACGAGAATGCAATGAAGATTAAATACAAAGAAATAAATCATCAAAAATACTTCAGTTATGCCTACAATATTATTGTATTTTACCAAATTTCAAGAAGAAATCAAGGTTCCAGATCAAAACAGTAGAGTACAATTGAGAAGCAAACTAGGTATGCATTTAACAAACAGACCTTGGGATCTAAGAGGAAAATATTTGAACAAAACACTTTATTTTACAAATGGACTAGAATTAATTTAAACTTCTAAATGAAGGCAACAAAAATGAATAATTTATAGATTGGATTCCATGAAGAAATTTGGTCCTCAAGATTTTGCATTAAGAAAAATATATGTATTCAGATTTTCCTAATTTTGAGAAGGGTTTAGAAAATACTAGATTATAAAAAAATTTAGAAAAAAGAATGTATTCAAAACTATTTGTTTTTTTTTAGAATAGAGTTAAGATAGGTTCCTAAATTTGAGATGATTCCTCTCAACTTCCTCAAAATTTATGTAGGGGAGGAACGATCTCCTGAAAATCGAGAGTTTTCCTTCCCTGAGAATAAATAGGGATGTAATGCATTTGTTGGGAAGCAAAGAAATTGTTGAGCTTCATAAGTAAATTGAAGTTTGTTTTTGAGTAATTAGTGGTTTTATGTTTGAATTTTTCTTTCAATATGAAAATTTTGGTCTTGGTATCAATTGGGAGTATATCCATGAAACTATATGTCCCTAAAAATAGAAAGCCATTACTCTATTGACTTTTTCTCATGCTTACTTCATATCCTTAAGTGTTTATGAGTTAAGGTGAAAATACATAAAAAGCCAATGAAAGAATAAATATAAAAGCTAACCAAAAACCTTATTTTGTATTGTATTTTATATTAAGAAAAAAACCCAAAACTATATAACCTGTTTTGTAATTAAACATATAAACAAATAAATAATTAAATTTTATAAAAAATTAAGCTTATAAAAAATCAATTTAAAATCCTTTAAATTAAATATTGCTTGGGAAACAAAGCAACAAAGCAAACTCATCTATTTCTCATAAGTTCATTGAAAAATCCATAGAAACGAAAGTGAGGAACAAATAAATAGATGTCACTCGAAAGAGTTAAGGTTTCAAATTACTGTAATCTCAAGTTTATAAACCACCTATAACAAAATAATACAAATTAATTATTTTGTTATCTTTTCATTTTATCTCTTTATGCTGACATGTTTATTTTACACTACATTTCCTTTTTATATTAAATTCTTTTAATTATTATGAGGAATTCAATGGTTTTGTAATTTTATTTTTTCTATTTCTTACATGTCTACTATACATTATATGCCGTTTCATCATTTCTTTCTTCTTTTAAAAATTAGATTCCTTTTTAACTACTTTGTTAAATTCAATGTTTTTTTTGGTTTGACTCTTTAATTATTTTGTTGATTTCAATAGTTTTATTTTTATTTGCGTCTCCTCCTCTCCTTTTCACTTTCTTTTATCATTCCTTTCTTCTTTTAAAAATCATATTCGCATGGGAGGAAAGCTTGTTTTGGGACCAACATGGGAAGGAATAGGAAAAAATACTAATTTGTCAAAGAATAATTTATTATCGAGTCACATCGATAAGGACATATGAGAGGAATGTGGGGCTTCTTACACTTAAAGATTATACTCAGAAGTTTATAAGCACTCCATATGTCCACTTACAATATTAACGTACTTCAGATGTCCTTTTAGAAGGGGTGTGAGAAAAATATTTTTAAATATATAGAATTTAGTATTTTTCAGGATTTTCTAAACAAATCATAAGAATCCAAGGTTTTGCACAAAGTTGAGTTTTATTAATTCCATCTCAACACTTAGACCGATCACATAGTTGAGTTTTATTAGATCCATCTCAACACTTCAACCGATCACATGGGTATGAATATTGAGTCAACTTATGTTAAGAAGTAATTTGGTGGGGACGGGTTGAGGTGGGGTGATGCACCATAGTTTATATTCCATAAAATTAATCTCCAAAAATATAACAAATGGTATACACTATGGAAAGAAGTAAAAGTGATATAAGCATTTAATGCAATCAAAACAAACTATTACGATTTTGTCTCTCCTAGTACTCTTCATCCATGTTTACAAGTCTAATCCAAATTTAGAATTAAAGAGCTATGCAATAGGTTTGTTTGGAAAATGTGGGAATGTTGTGGTTATTCTTAGATTTCATGCAATAGGTTTGTTTGGAAAATGTGGGAGTGTTGTGGTTATTCTTAGATTTCATTGTAATTTTGTATTAGTGATCTTGCTAGTGGCTCAAATTTCAATCTCTAATGTGCATTGGAATTATAGGTTTAGTCTATGTCTTATGGTGGGTTACGGCTTATCTTGTATCTAGTGTTATAAGTGATTATCTAGTGTTTTTTTATGGTTTTAACTCTGTAAGTTTCAAGACCCTATCATGGATGACTACCATGAAATTAATCCTTTTACTCCATGTGAAATTGTAGGTCTTCAATGGGTTTGAAGGAGGCTAGCATGCCAAACAAAGGGCCTCAAAGTTGTGGTTTCTAAACTCAACAATAATATTACATCTCAGATTAAAGTATAATTAGTTAAAAAGTGTAGAATTGGAACCAAGGGTGGCCATGATAGTAGACCACAACAAACAATAGTAATTGATGTTGGGTTTAACTAGGAGCTTTCACTAGTTGACTACACCTCCAAAATTCTCAATTGGGTCTATCATTGAAGTTGTAAAGGTAGTGAACTTTTAATAATTTTAAATATTTTGAATCTCAATTATTAAATTTATTTTGACTCGTATATATTATCATGTTGTATGGCGCATCTCAACCTTCTTTTAATATATATATATATGTGTGTGTGTGTGTGTGTGTGTGTGTGTGTGTGTGTGTGTGTATACACACACACACACACACACACACACACACATATATATATGTATATATATATGTGTATATATATGTATATATATAAATGTATATATATATGTATATATATATATGTATATATACATATATATACATATATATATACATATATATACATATATATACATATATATATACATATATATACATATATATACATATATATACATATATATACATATATATATATATATATATATATATATATATATTCAATAACACATAATAATAATAGTTGTTGTTGTTGTTGTTTCACAAATGTGTTAGATTGTGAGTCCCTATACAACCACAAAGTTTGAGACTATGAGTTTTAATCCTTATCTTAATGAGGTGTTATCACGATCCACTGATGAGTTGTTATTGAGATCTAGAAGATGTAGATGATCAATTGATGTATTATAAATTCATATCATGGGATCAATAAAATATAACACAAGGGCTCTGATGTAGGAATAAACAACACACAATTCCTACCAATCAATTCATTGTAATAAAATGTATAATTTTACTAAGGCCCATACTTTTCCTATTGAAACTAGTTTGCTTCTTGTTGGTCCAGATATACTAGATTTCCACAACTTTAGTCAGTGTAAAATTTCCCACCTATTTCCCAACACAATGATGTAAATGTCTCGAGATCACATACCACTTATTTCTTTCCAAATGGTATTTTGTTTTAAAACCCTGCTTGAACTATATCATTTACAAATTGGAATCCGTTAAAGGATTTGAATAACATGAATTTAAACCAAAATATATGACAGCTTCAAACTTCATAGGTTGTATCCATATAATTCATTTGACTCGACCAATTCATAAAGCATTAACAAAGTATCCATATAATTCATATCTCAACAAATTCCAAAACCTTCATTTGATTCAACCAATGCATAAAGCATTTACGAAATATCCATATAATTCATATCTCAACAAATTTCAAAACCCACCGTAAGCAAGGTTGCATTCTTGCCTACGTGTATATATTATAACTTGTGCACCTGTGGTATCAGCATTTATTTCCACCATACATAATACAATGTAACATGACTCCACGCACGCCATTGTGGACTCGACGTTCAACTCTGTATCGATGACAGAGTGTGTATCGATGGCAGAGCCTGCGCAAGGTTGCTAATTTTCTCACCTCACGGTTTTATAAAACCATTTGTCAGCACACGCTATGGTGTTTTGGCATCATTTCATATTTGCATAACTGACCTTCGAGCTATTATGGTGCTGCAACTGCATCGTCCCATGGCTCCACTATACCCATAGTCACACTCTTTTCCCCAACGTAGGATGTGTCTTCAATCTGGTGTCAATCTCCTGCACTCATGCATTCCAGCAATATATATATGTGTAATAAAATTGCAGAAATAAACCAATTCACAAAATCATTTCATTAGATATGAATAATCTACTGATCAAATTTTCCCATAAAAATCTGGAATCTACATATCGACAAAAAAACTTGATGTTCCCTTACCATCCTCCAACTATTTATACTTATGGAATAAAACTGCTTCTCTTAGAATAGGTTTTCTCAATAAATTACTACCTTCCTATTTTTTAGGCTTATCCCTATGTTGGTTCTACATCTACGCAGGGAGAGAAACCAATTGCTAAATTTATTCCATATTTATTTAATTAAAAAAAAAACTAACAATGCTCCAAAAATTAATAACAAATTTAATAAAATAATAAATTATACTATTCCTAAGTCTATTTTATTTCAAATTAGCCACAACATGTGACCAAGACGTCACATTGCTGGCTAGGTCCTTGATGCTCCTGCATCAAACTCCCGGGGAAGAAAACTGATCGTGTAGTACTTTGGAGTCGATCCCCAATCTTTGTAGTTCTACTGCAGTCATCCAACTGGCGTCTTCCATTGGCTGTCCTTTTCACTTGACCAAATATTGATAATAAGTTTGGTTCCTTGTTTTCTTTGACACTCTCTTTTCCCTTTTTCCTGCTTTGGGCTTTCTTTTGTTATGGCGTCTCCTTGTGGTTCTTCTTCTGGTTCTTGGCATAGGTAAAAATCTGCAATACATGACTAAGTCACCCACTTGGAATTTCTTTTTTCACCTATTCATATCTGCTCGCTGCTTGTCTTTACTACTGCATTCCTACCATCTTCTTTTGACAACTCCCTCAAATATGCTTCTAGGAGTTAGCCAATTTACAACTGCTTGGATTTTCTTCGGATCCATTTTCAACTCTTCTTTAGAGACTGCATATTCCTCGAAAACTTCATTCATCAACCTGATGGTGATTTTATTTATGGCTCGAGAATCTGTGCTCATGCGCCATTCACCCTCTTTCTTTGGACTGAGTACTGTTGGTACAGTACATGGATTAAGGCTTCCTATGATGAACCCTTTATCTGTCAACTCTTGCACTTGTCTTCTAGCTTCAGTATTTTCTGGCGGTGTTAACCTGTAGGCTGCTTTATTCGGCAAACTGGCTCCAGGTATTTGATCAACATGGTGACTAATACTCCTGATGGGTGGTAACTTATCATCCACAATAATATCAGCAAAATCATTCAATATATTCTGAATTTCTTCAAGTAAATCTTCTAAATTTGTAGAAGTTAAAATTACCTTGGGTTTTCCAAAACTAGAAAAATGCATCTCCTTACCCTTCTCATCTTCTTGCAACAGGGTCTTCCCACTCATCAACATAATACTGTTTCCAGGTGTCTCCTCATCAGCTTCAGCTTTCAATGGCAGCAGTGTATGTTTGTTCCCATCTTTCTCAAAAGTATAAGTGTTTCTTCTGCCATCGTGTATGGCGTTTCAATCAAACTGCTAGGGTCTCCCTAGCAATATGTGACATACATCCATCAGCATTATATCACATAAAATAACATCCTTATAAGTACCAATCTTAAAGTCAACTTTACATTGTTTAGTTACAGTAATTCGATGGCCTTTCTGAAGCCACGATACTTTATAAGGAGTGGGGTGTACTGTTCTCTCCAACTTCAACTTGTCCACCATCTCTGTAGAAACAAGGTTATCAGTACTACCACTATCAATTACCAATTTTCAACACTTACCCTTTGACTTACATACAGTTCTGAACAGATTCCTTCTTTGAGTTGGTTCTATGGCTTCTTTAGCTTCTTTAAGAAATACCCTCTTCAGTAACAAGGATTCTTCGGCTTCAGGTGGTTCCTCTTTGGCTTCAGGTTGAGGAATCTCCTCCTTGGCTTCAACAACATTCACATTACGTTGGGTTGCTGATCTGTTGTGAGGACAATCCCATTGTACATGTCCCCATTCACCACACACAAAGCACCGAACATCTCTTCCTCGACCTCTTCCTCTGGGCACGAACCTTCCGCAACCAGAATCTCCTCTTTGTGGTGATCTATTGCTCGCACTCCCTGCCTCATTCTAAGAGTGTTGAAATCTGGATTCAAATGTTCCCCCTTCTTTTGCCGGACTCTTGCCTTTATTTCTCTGGTTTTGTTTGCGCAATAGTTTTTCCTCTGCTCTCAAAGCTACTTGATAAGTGTCTTCAATCGTTTTAAAGTTTAATAAGTTGATCTCATCCTGTATTTCATATCTCAAACCATTTATATATCTAGCTACCTTTTCTAGATCATCTTCAACATGGCCAGATCTAATACTCAGCTTATAAAATTCTTCAATATATTCCTTGATTGTCATCCCTTTTTGTTTTAAGTTCTGTAATTGTCTAAATAGATTTAATTGGTAATCCTTCGGCAAAAACTTACCTTTAAGCTTACTTACTATCCTGTCCCATTGCTTGATTTTGGGCTTCCCTTTTCGCTCCCTGGATAGCTGCAATTCGTCCCACCATAAGGTTGCATGGCCTTTCAATCTCGTGGCTGCAAACTTCACTTTCTTCTTGTCATCGACTTCTTCATAGTCAAAGTATTTTTCCAATGAATTGATCCAGTCCATTAGCACCTCCACACTAAGACTTCCGTCATATAAAGGTACTTCTATACTCAGTCGACTGATGGCTTTGACTAGCATCTTCATGACCTGAGTTGCTTAATTTTCTTTCTCCACTTCTTCGTCAGTGGCCTCTTCTTCATCGGCACTGGAAATTCCACCATCCGTCGCTCTCCGTTGAATGGTTTCCATGGTAGCCATTCTCATGCGCAAATTTCGGATCTCATCTAGCAAAACTGCATTTTCTATAGGTCTCCCTCGACCTATCCCAGCTCCTCTTCTGGGCGGAATTCACTGAAATGCTTCAAAAACAGCTTAACAAGCTCTGATACCAAATGATGTAGGAATAAACAACACAGAATTCCTACCAATCAATTCATTGTAATAAAATGTATAATTTTACTAAGGCCCATAATTTTCCTATTGAAACTCGTTTGCTTCTTGTTGGTCCAAATATACTAGATTTCCACAACTTTAGTCAGTGTAAAATTTCCCACCTATTTCCCAACACAATGATGTAAATGTCTCGAGACCACATACCATTTATTTATTTCCAAATGGTATTTTGTTTTAAAACCCCGCTTGAACTATATCATTTACAAATTGGAATTCATTAAAGGATTTGAATAACATGAATTTAAACCAAAATATATGATAGCTTCAAACTTCATAGGTTGTATCCATATAATTCATTTGACTCGACCAACGCATAAAGCGTTAACGAAGTATCCATATAATTAATATCTCAACAAATTCCAAAACCTTCATTTGATTTGACCAATGCATAAAGCATTAACAAAATATCCATATAATTCATATCTCAACAAATTTCAAAACCCACCGTAAGCAAGTTTGCATTCTTGCCTACGTGTATATATTATAACTTGCGCACCTGTGGTATCAACATTTATTTCCACCATACATAATACAATGTAATCTGACTCCACGCACGCCATTGTGGACTCGACGTTCAACTCTGTATCGATGGCAGAGCTTGTGCAAGGTTGCTAATTCGCTTATCTCACGGTTTTATAAAACCATTTGTCAGCACACGCTGTGGTGTTTTGGCAACGTTTCATATTTGCATAACTGACCTTCGAGCTATTATGGTGCTGCAACTGCATCGTCCCATGGCTCCACTCTACCCATAGTCACACTCTTTTCCCCAACGTAGGACGTGTCTTCAATCTGGTTTCAATCTCCTGCACTCACGCATTCCAGCAATATATATATGTGTAATAAAATTGCAGAAATAAACCAATTCACAAAATCATTTCATTAGATATGAATAATCTACTGATCAAATTTTCCCATAAAAATTTGGAATCTACAAATCGACAAAAAAACTTGATGTTCCCTTACCATCCTCCAACTATTTATACTTGAGGAATAAAATTTCTTCTCTTAGAATAGGTTTTCTCAATAAATTACTACCTTCCTATTTTTTAGGCTTATCCCTATGTTGGCTCTACATCCACGCAGGGAGAGAAACCAATTGCTAAATTTATTCCATATTTATTTAATTTCAAAACAAACTAACAATGCTCCAAAAATAAATAACAAATTTAATAAAATAATAAATTATACTATTCCTAAGTCTATTTTATTTCAAATTAGCCACAACATGTGACCAAGACGTCACATTGCTGGCTAGGTCCTTGATGCTCCTGCATCAGGCTCAATCTTTTTCCACCACTTTTCTTGTCTTGTCTTGCTTTTTCCAATTCTTAACATGGTATCAAAGCCTTTCCAAAACTATGGTTAAAAAATCTCAATAATATCAGAGCAGGAACTTCCTGCCTGCTTGAGTAAATTTCTTTGGCTTCAATCCATGTTTTTTCCCTTAGCATTGATTTTCATGGGTGTCGCGCTATTTTGGGGTTTAATTATTTCGTTTGGGTTACTGTAAATGTTCTTTTAGGGAGGTTTGTGTCCAATGCTCAAGCTATCGACAAGATATTTTCCGAAGCTTACCTATCTCCACTTTAAAGCTACTATATCTTGTATCTAGTAAAATTTCCATAAATATCTTTGTTTCTAAAAGACTATAAACAACCAAGGGAGAATGTTAGACTATAAGTCCCTATGCAATCAAAAAGTTCGAGACTATGAGATATAATCCTTTGCTTCATGAGGTATTATCATGATCTATTGATGAATTATCAGTGACATATAGAAGGCCTAGAAGATTATTGATGTATTATAAAGTCACATATTAAAATTAATACAAGGAAATAGAATGGATTAAGGCCTTTTCCACCACTTGATTATGTCATATCATTCTTCCTAATTCTTAAAAAAAAGAAAATTAATCCATTGCATTCACCCTAAATTTATTCCTATACCTAACAACCACTTATCCATATAATTAAAGTAATGAGTGACCTAATACGCTATTTTCTATGCGATTATCAAAAGCTTACTAGAAATCCTTAAAATAACATATTTTTTAATTATATCATATAAAAAACTTGATAATTCCCTATCAATTGTGTACTCATATAAATTACTACGATATATGAAATTCAATGGTCTCCCCTTTATTTTTGTACTTATATTTTATAACAATTCCCTTTTAGTATATTTACATATTTTCCCTCTAGTTTAGTTGTATAGAAATATGCAATGCTACCGTCATAATCTATACAATGATATAGTCACACTGCTTGTATCATTAGGTGACCTTGATAAAAAATTATCACTATATAACCATGCCCTTGAAAAGCTATTTTAACAAACTGGGAGCCTTAGATAAAGAGACAAAGTGGATACAATAGGGAGATAAAAGTATATTTGTAAAGTATCATATACAAAGAGACTTTAACAAACAATCATGCAAGTATGGAATCTAACCAAACTCATGCACTCTTTATTTTATCCCAAATATGAAGAAAAATATGAAGAAAAATATAATGGAAAAGGTTGGGTGATATAACATGTGGGATGGTTCACTTGACCTAAATGTTTTTGGATGGATCAAAAGGATGTCTTAATTGACATTTAATATATGTTGTGATTTTTTTATTAGTTTTTTTAAAAATAGATTATTATTAGTAATGAGATCATTTTCATATTTGTGTGTGTGAGATAAGAGTGTTTTTAATCATTTTAATCATACTAGAAAAAGTATAGTGCATATTATTGAGAAGTCAATTCATTAAATCAAGAGGAAAAACCTACTATACAAATAATGGTTAAATATCTCTAAGGGAGAGATTGAAATGGTAAGGCTTTTTTGGAATAACTGGAGTGATTGGAATAGCATGGGGTTTTTTAACATTTCTAACTTTTAAAATTAAGTTGAGTATTATGGGAGAATTTAATCTAGGATTTGTTTTTTATTAATGAATTCGTTGTCATTTGATAAATGAGCCCTCATCATTCCCTTTTTATTATAATTTATAGTATTTGTTATTTCTATATAGTAGCATATTCCTTTTATGAGACTTGCTTGATATTTTTTGTTGTATTATTAATTTTTACGTATAATATCTTTGTTTTTTTTTCTTTTGGTGTTAATTTTTGTTGATGGTCAGAAAAAATCCTACACCAACAATAATAATGGAGGATCACTTGGTCGAAAGTCCCCATTAGACCTACTCTCATTTGGTATGGTGACCTCCATCATTATATGGGCCCAATTTCCATCAAAAGATACTTTGAAATCGACCATAAACTCATTCCAATTAAATCATGAAACTAATCTAAACTTTATACAAAATAAACAAATGCATTCTAACTAATAATATATCTATTTTCTTATTTTTATCAAAAAAAAGTACTAATTAAAATTAAAAAAATGAAATAAATGATTTATCATCAAATAAAAAACGAATTCATTTATCCAATAAAATATAATGCACATAATCACATTATTTTTGAAATAAATAATTATTAGGAAAAAAATATCATATTTAACCATCACATCAATTGAAGCATAACATTTCATGATAATAAATCACAGTTGAAAAATGTAAATGACTGACAAATACATGTAATTTATAAATGCAAAAATATCATCTATAATTCCATCAAACTTATGCCTCAAAAGGTATATAGCTATTTTATTCAATTAAAACTTAAAATTCATAAAATGTATATCTTAAATAAATTCAAGTTTAAAGCAGGAAGAATCTTACTTTCTCCTAAGAAATTACAATCCTAAAAAGATACTCTAGCCACAAATATAAAAATGTAGCCTCTCAAGCCTATGAATCCAATCCATGTATACACGTAAAGATTTCCCATGTATATAATTGTTCATATGTTCTTCCAATGCTTAACTTCCATCTCGATTATGTAGAAAGGGATATATATCCATAAATTATTCCTCAAGAAGAGGAAGTCATTTTTTTTTTTTCTCTTTCCCTTAAAATAGGTCTTTCATTGACTATGGAGATCCTTTATATGGGAAACATGTGGAGGTTTCACGCTTTCCAAAGCAATTTCACAATGATAATTCTCTTTCTTGATTTTTTATTCTTCATCTTATATTTGGAAAATACGTTTGAAAATAGTTTTGTTACATTTTTTTCGGAAACATATAAATTATTTTATTGATTCATTTCTCCATTAACTTATCTGCATAATTAAATAGATTCATTGCTTGCATCTCATTTTTCTTATAAATTCATTAAAAATGTTGAATTGGAAAAGCTTGCCCGATAGGTCTTGAATATGGAAATTTTTAATATTCCATTATATCTCCAGCTAAATTCCATAACTTGTAACATCACTAATTTGTAATTTCGTTTCCTTGACAATTTTATGTATATTTTTTGAGTTTTTTTTTCACATTATAACTTTATCAAAAGATTCAGGTGTGGCCTATTTATTATCCATTTTAATTTATTAACAAATTTAAGAAGTTAATGATAAAAATAATGTATTTTTCTCACCTCTTTGAGTAAATTTTCTTGAATACTTCTTTGATGGAGATTGATTGTATTGGCTTTTTCTTTAAAAACTATATATTCTTTTTGTTTAATTCGAAATTGTTGTAATTTTTATTTTAAGGTTTTGATTCACAATTAGAAAATTATGGATAATATTTCCAAATTCATCTCTTTGTCATTTCTTTTAATCTACGTGTCCTTTGAATGTTCTTGATTTATTATATCAATTCCATGTGTTTACCAACCTTCTCCCTCTGTGGTTAGGAAAGTAAATTATTGGTTTATTTAATTCATTTTTCATTTTGATATCGTCCTTCTGACTCATATTTTTACTATTCAATATTTTTTTTGAATCTGCAAACTGAGTCTTGTACTTATCTAATTTAGAAATTAATTTTTTAATAGAGTAGTCATTTGCATTAGCTAAATCTCTGGGATGCAGTCGCTTGGGTCACTTCATCTAGCATTCTACTAGCTATATTTTAGATAAATATTGTTAAGAGGTATCTTTTTACAATACATCTAATTTACTTCTTTGTGGTTTGCTTTTAAGAATATTTTTCATTTTTTCATTGAAGAAATATTTCTGTAAAGGCGGAATAGTTTTTTCAACAAAATTCAATTGATCCAAACTTAACATAAAGGGAGTAATGATACCTCTTCTAGTTGCAATGAATGTAATATAACTTTAGGTGAAATGGTTTTATAAATTTCTATGATTGTGAATTGTGTTGGAGACTTATAAATTGTGATTGTATCTTCTACTTCAATAAGTGTAGGTTGTGTAGTATTTTTTTGACAAATAGGATTTTGATCCACTCCCTATTGAAATTATTGTCATTGATGTCAAATGATTAATGTTGTTATTAATTTCATATTAAGGAATTACAAGTATAATATAAAATGGGCTATACATGAAAAATTAAAAAGTGAAATGGGAGTTTTAAACCGATGGGTTTGAAAGCCAATGATATTCTCTCATGCTATGTGTAAAAGTGAAAAAATAGGGGAATCAATTATTTGATTAATAGTAATAATTTCCTTTTGAATTGAAATGTCCTTTCACGAAGGGTTATGATAAATTATAAAAAGAGGAAAGTATTGAGAGAAAGCATGTGGGTGAAAATATAGTGTTCTTTTGAAGAAGTGGATGAGAAAATATTGAATATCATTCCAAAAGGAGAGAGTAAAAAATCAATTACAAGGCATTTTGGAATTTTCACTATAGATTTCAAATGGTGAAATTTTGTGGAGATATAGGTGAAATATATGGGTACATGTGATCAACATTTCATACATTGGTTCATTATACTTTCTAATACATGCCTTGTAGAAGTTAGGTTTTTTGAATCTTTCTGAAATCAATTTCGAACAGGTCAATTGGAATTTCACTATAACTTATTTTTTAGAATGTTTCAAGTCATGACATTATGAAGAGATAGAATCATGATCTCTATGTACATGTGGTAACAAATTTGAACATTGTTTCATTATACTTTATACTATGCCCTGTGGAATTTAGGGTTCTTCAATAATCCTGAAATCAGTGGCGGACAAGTTAAGTTCTATCTATGTTAGAATTTTAGGAAGTTATCATTAAGGGGGGATAGGCTCTAACACTTCCTTTTTTCTCCTATTATGTCACCATTGTAAATCCTTCAATTTTGTCCCAAGTTGTTCTTAATGGGGGGATGTTAGGATATTTAGACACTTAGGAGTTCATTAAGTTCAACTTGGTCTGATGCGCCTATTAGATAAAACTTTGTTTCTTTAGTATTCCTTAGATTCACTGTAATATGATGGCAACGATATTTTATAGACATAAAATGATTTGAAAACTCATATTATCCTCAATAGTAATAGATATTGCTCGATATCTTAACACTGATTGGTTCATGATCCCTATTTAAAGAGCATAGAGGGTCATGGATGCTAATCGATTGTGAGAAATATCTTTATGTAAAAACAAAAATGCATAAATAAAATTGCTCAAATGGCCATGTTGGTTGTGGTCATGGATTTTTTCCCTTTTAGAGCATTTTAACCACGTAAGAGTATTGGCTTGTGATCTTTGATCTATTTTTGTGAGTACTTATTAAAGGTTTTTTTCATGTATGGGATACCTTGTTTACCAGAACATGTGGGTGTGGAGGCTTTCTCGGTGTGATAACATTGTGTAAATTTCTATAGTTAAACTTTATAAAAAATTTAAAACATCCAAAACAATTACATAGTTTCAAAAAACTACACAATTTAACTCTAGAAATTTAAACACTCCATTGTCATTTTCAAAAATAGTGTACAAGTAAAGAGAGAAATCACCTAAGGTTTAATATGTGAAGGGAATTTAGAGAAAATCTATAAAAAATAATACGTTATTTCATCTCCTATTGTTACACCATTTTTTGGTCATCTAACCTATTATCATTAGATGGACCCAAGTACACCATGTAAGACCAATTTATCCTAAGTAAAATTGCTTTCACTATGTAAAATAACTTAATAAACCACATTCATTAGGTTGTTTATGGTCTAAACAGGAAACCCCAAAAGGAAATATTAAACAAACCTATTTTGTTTAATTTTCCTCATGGAATAATTAATTAAACCATAATTTAATTCTTATTCCTAGTCATGTTTAACCCAAAAACAAAGAAATTAATTAGATAAACCTTTATTTATCTTATTATTTTCTAGGAATAATTATTTAAATCTTATTTAGATAATATTCCTTGTTAAATATAACCAAATCACCCACAAATAATTAAATAAATCATTATTTATTTAATTATCCTTCAACCACTTCCTTAAAAAGATAAATAAATCATTTATTTATTTATTATTAACAAATAAAGGGATTTGACCCAAGTCAAATACTTTTTCCCTCCAACAAATATAATAAAATATTCCATAAAAGGTGAATCTAGATTTGGTTAACATTATTTTAATCATGCACCAAGATCTAGAATGACCCAATATTTTGTTATAAATAGGAGGGTTTTTCCTACCATTCTTCACCTTTGTTGCCTATTAGATCACTCTGGATCTATACACTTGGTCACATTTTTCTACATTATTTGTTGTGTGAGCTCCCTTTGAGTTCTATCTTTGTCTGGGTTTTCTACACCAACAAGAGAGAGAGATTCTAGATCTGAAGTGCTGAGGACTTCCAAGAACCCATCACATTGAGGAGAATTGGATACGCCTTCTTGTTTTCCTCCCAGGTGCCCTTAATACAAAAATTCTTTCAAAAATTGTTCTTGTCTTGTCTATTGGTATATGGAGCAAACCCTTCTTTTTACTACTTAATGTCTTTCTATGCATAGATCTGGTTTTTTGCAGCTCTTTTCTTGATCAACTAACTGCAGATCTGAAGATATTGGCAACCACATTTGTTGTTAGGGCTATTAGTTATGCGTAGCTAAAGTGGTCCTTTTTCGTACACTTCGACAAAGGATTCATACTAACAAATGGCGACTCCACACGGGTTTTAAATTACGACCGCTGTCGTTTTTCATATTCCTGCATATCCAGCTACTTGAGACCCTAGGGTTTCTTTTCAGCTGTTTATTTTTCCTATTTTTATGTTGTTTTTCTCACATAAAACCCTAAAACATTAAAATTTCTAACTTCCATGTGTTTAAGCACGTGCGCGGGTGACCGACATCGTATGGCGGGGCAACAACACACGAAAATACGCATGGGAACACCAGGAGCAATTAGCACTTTTTGGCCCAAAAATGCACCTGGACCTCCAGTGCGCACTTTACTGCCCATTTAACGACATAACATAAGCAGGTCAGAACACAAACTTTATGAAATTTTGGTGTTTTAATTTTTAGGTTTTCTAAAGCTTATTTCAAGGTTTTTCCGACCTCTGTCTCGACCCGTTTAGACTTCATTTACCACAAATGTTTTGCTCATCTGGTAGAACCTAACCCCCTAGGGCTTGAACACCTCATTTGGTGGAAAGAGTTTAGGCGCCGAATTGTAGGTTTTTCGAGGTTCGACCTCCCTTTCGGATACGGTAACAACACGCACTCCCCTCATGCTCCTCTAGTGTGGCCACTACCCAACAGTACCCATTTTTACCGGTCACTTTCCCTCGGCAAGGATTGGTGGCTACCCAACCACCTGACGGACAGGTCGCCACTCCACCTTCCATTTCTGGTTCCTCCGATTACCAGATCCTCATGATGAACTCTGATCCATCCCCAACCGTCGACCTTCACCTTCAAACTCGGTCTCACCAGTACCCCAAGCCTCCCGCTCAGTCTGCCCCTGAGTCCTCTTCTTCCGGTTCTACAGAGCCTCTTTCGACATCCAATGGCCCTTTACATATCCCTCAACCCAAAGTTGAGGTCCATACAAAGATTCTGGTAGTGCATTAATGTTTATACCGATAAGTTGCTCATTGTTATGTATAGTAGATGATTGTGAAAAACAATCTCTGCATTGTATTCTACTTCAGAACTCCTCCGGTCATGCCCTTCCCAAAGAAACTCTACTATCTCTTTGTAAGTATTTGTAAAATCTGTTGATGACAAACGTTGTTTTCGATATGTCAATCGGTCATCCTCCTCTTCTGCTTCATGTTCTTAAATCCCCGATCCAAAATCCGAGCATGGCATTTCCGATGTGCCATTGATGAGGGGGCATCCACCTGTGTGATGTCCGCTTCGGTTTGGAAGCAACTCGGATCCCCAGAGTTGGCCCCTTCCACGATCACCCTTCGAGCGTGGGATGGTCATGCCTCCCAGCCTATTGGCCTGTTTCGTAACTGTCCCATCACCCTCGCCGGTAAGACTGTTTGCGTTGACGTCGAAGTCATTGACGCCCCACTAGGCTACAACATTCTTTTGGGGCGAAGCTACACCTATGCTATGTCTGCTGTCCCATCCGCAGTCTTTCATGAATTCTTTTCCCTCACTGTTGGAGAAAGATAGTCACAGTGACAGAGTTGTTGTATCATGATGGAAATCACTACGATTCTCACAAGGCGACCATCTCGCCCGCCTTCAACAAACAACCTTGGTAAGTTCCTTGCGCCGGTGTCTCTCGTCGCATCCTACAAAGGCTCCTATTTGTCGAACGCTTCCTGGTCTTCCTCCTCCTATCTGCGACGACTCGCCAGGGATAACGCAGTACGATGGAAATGCGTTTCGCTCTCCGGCTGTTCGCCATTCATTAAACATGTCCTCCCTAACTTTCAACGTAAACGCTTCCCGCAGTCCCAGGCGGTACGGGCCTCTTTGTCACTCTAGCACGGTTCCTTGGCTTCCTTCTTGGAACCGTCCCACACAGTCGCTACCCCTGCGGTGAATACGCGTTTCCTAGCTCCCCACCAGGAGTGTACACGGTATCGGTCATGGCCACCCTCTCTCTCCCTAACCTGACCCTAGGCATACCCGTCTGGTACATTGACCCTCCAGCCGCTACCCCACCCGGTCACCCCAAACCCTACCTTGCTTTGACACCGGTTCACCCGGTCCCCCTCGCTTCCTCCGGGCCCCCCGCACCTCCCCAGGACCTCGTCCCTGTGGTGATAGCCCCGGGAAAGAAAGGCAAAGCTCGTAAGGGGGCAACCAATCAGGACCAAGCCGCCCCGACAAACCCTACCCCTCCGCGACCGCCAAAGCCCGCTATCCAGTGTGCTTTGTGCGATATTGTCGGTCACGCCACCCATATGTGTCCTGAATTGCCGCACCTCAAGATCCTAGTCAACGAGACGTTTCCCGACTCTGATATCCCCGAAGTCTACGTCATTATCCCGGATTCTATCCCGAAACTAAAAACCTTGTGCACAAATCACCCTTGTGCTTTGTGTGATTTCCACGGCCATTACACCCACCTCTGTCCCCTCCTTGACGAGTATCGTTCCTCCTTAGACACGTACCGCCAATTCAAGGCTACGCACGACAAGATACCTTCTCACTTGTCTGCGATTTCTACTTCGATAAGACCAGAGGATATTCCTACTCCCATTCACATTCCTCCTCCCACTATCGAACCAATGGAGCCTTCGACCACCATTTTGTACCTATCATCATCCTTGAGAGATAGTTCACCTAACCTTCGACACTATGGAGCACCTGGACACCCCCTCGACCGACCTTGGATACGCAGTGAGCATTTGCACCTTCGAACCCGCTATACCAGGCAAGTCACCACATCACCCTCATCGGGTGAACGCTTCTTCCTCGATCTTCATCTCCAGTTCGATGAAGACATTATGGAAGCCATGACCAACCCTGACTTCCCGTGGGATGATATGCACCATCGCGCATTCTTCCTCCCACAGCAGTCCCATGACCAATATGTTGTGGAAACTAAAGACTTCATTCCTAATGCATTCGATTGGTTCAAAAATCTCATCCCTGCACCTGATGCTTTCAAAGAAGGAAACATGGCCAATATATCTCCTACCATTAAAATTGACATTTCGATCAAACCGGGAATCGAAGAATATATCACCTTGGGCACCCAATGCACCCCGGAAGAAATTGAAGCTTACACTAAGCTTTTCAAAGAATTCCGCGATATTTTCGCCTGGTCCTACTCCGAAATGCCTGGACTCGATCCCGCCATCATCGAACACCATATCGACACATGGCCTGATGCCAACCCGGTCTGTCAAAAGTTGAGACCCATTCATCCTTCCATACGTAATGCTATCAAAGCCGAAATCGATAAGCTCAAGCAGGCTGGTTTCATTTACCCCATTGAATACACCACTTGGGTGTCCAACCCAGTTCCCGTCCTAAAGAAACAAGGCACCATCCGTGTCTGCACGGACTTTCGCGACTTGAAAAAAGCTTGTCCCAAAGACAACTTCCCCACACCGTTCATTGACCAAATCATTGACGAGTGTGCGGGGCATGAGGTTCTATCCTTTATGGATGGTTTCTCCGGATACAACCAAATTGCTATCCGTCCTGCTGATCAACTCAAAACCGCGTTCATTAGTCCGTGGGGAACTTTTGCATACCGCGTCATGCCTTTCGGCCTTAAAAACGCCGGCGCCACTTTTCAACGGGCCATGTCTTATTGTTTCCATGACTTAGCTCATATTATCCTTGCTTATTTAGACGACCTCACTGCACGTTCTAAGCATCGGGCGCAGCACCTACATGATCTGCGTACCATTTTTCTCCGATGTCGCAAGTATAATATCCGCCTTAACCCGTTGAAATGCGTCTTTTGCGTTCCCGCTGGCCGCCTCTTAGGCTTCATAGTGTCTAAATATGGTATCACTCTTGACCCTTTGAAAGTTCAAGCCATTCTTGAACTTCCCATTCCGCGTACCCTACGTCAGCTCCAAAGTCTCCAAGGCAAAGCTAATTTTCTTCGTCGGTTCGTCCCTGACTATGCCACCACCGCACATGGGTTCCTTAGACTCCTCTGATCCAATATCCCATTTGTTTGAGATACCTATGCTCATGAGTCTTTCGATGCCCTCAAGTAAGCTCTCACATCCGCTCCCTTAATCTGCCCTCCCGACTTTGATCGGGACTTCATCCTGTACATCTCCGTTTCCACCTATTCGGTCGCTGGAGTCCTTATCCAGGAAGATGACAATGGTATCGAGCATGTGATTTACTACGTCAGTAAGAACCTTGTAGGTCCTCCTGTTTCCTACTCGTATGAAGAAAAATTAGCACTGGATGTCATGTTCTCAGTCCAAAAACTTCGTCATTATATCCTCATGTGCTCCACCAAGGTTGTGACTAATTCCATCCCCATGGCCTTCCTATTGAGTCGTCGTATCCTCACTGGGAAGTACTCCCGTTGGGTCATTATTCTTCAGGAATTCGACCTCGAATTTGTCACACCAAAGAGTAAGAAAGGCTTAGCCCTCACTGAGCTCATTTCTGAATTACCTACCGGATCGCAAGACCCCCCAGTTAATGATGATTTTCCTGATGAACACTTATTTGCCATTACTTCCGACGACCCGTGGTATGGAGATATTCTTACTTACTTGCAAACCCAAAAGTTAGCCCTCCACCTTGATCGTGAAGCTCGCCGACGTATCCGACACCAGGCTCCCCGATACCTCCTTATCGGTGACGACCTCTATCATCGCGGGATCGATACTGTCCTTCATCGGTGTCTCACACACGCTGAAGCTGAACAGGTCCTTAATGCCTTCCATAGCGGCGCTTACGGTGGCCACCTCTCCGGTCTTGGTACTGCCCAGAAAGTCATGCGTGCTAGGTATTTTTGGCCTTCCCTCTTCAGTGATTGCATTGAGGCAGTCAAACATTGTCCCAATTTCCAACATTTCGCCCCTAAGGCGCGAGCTCCCCCAGCTCCCCTCCATCCGGTCGTCTCAACTGGTCCCTTTTGTAAATGGGCCATCGACTTTATGGAGTGTCGCCCGCCATCCGCTGGTAACCACAAATATATCATCGTGGCGGTCGACTATTTCACAAAATGGGCCGAGGCCATGCCAACATTTAACAACACGGCAGCTACCGCAGCCCTCTTTTTCTTTAACCACGTTATCGCTCGATTTGGGGTTCCGAAACAACTGGTCTCTGACCATGGCAGACATTTTGAAGATGAGATATGGCGTGAGCTATCCTCACTGTTGGGTTTTGAGCACCAATATTCCTCCTCCTACTACCCCCAAGGTAATGGCTAAGTTGAAGCAGTCAACAAAATCCTTAAGACTATGCTTCAACAAACGGTGAATAGGCACAGAACCAACTGGCATCTTATGCTCTTCCTTGCTTTGTGGGCCTATCGAACTTCTGTTAAAACTGCCACCGGGTTTACTCCTTTCCACCTCGTTTTTGGAGAGGAGGCAGTCTTATCGATCGAGTGTGAGATTCCTTCCCTGCATCTGGCCGTTGAACTTCTCCCTGACACCCAAACTCTAGAACAACGACTTACCATGCTTGAGCGCGCTTCCGAAGACCGCCGTGTTGCCTTGCAAACCATGGAAGCGGCCAAGAAATGCACCAAAGCTCAGTATGACAGAAAAGTCCAGCCTCGCACTTTTCACGAAGGTGACCTTGTTCTAGTGTATGACCAGGCCCATGATGTCCTTGGTCATGGGAAGTTCGACTCATTATGGCTAGGCCCTTACATCATTAGTAAGGATCTCGATAAGGGGGCATACCTCTTAGAGGATTTCAAAGGCAATCCCCTTCCTAATCCTCGCAATGCACTCTATATTAAGAAATATTACCCTTAGCATTTCCCTTCTGAAATGCATGTTTTATTTTCTTTTAGATAGCCCGCATCTTTTTTCGTTTTTGTGATTTACTACTTCACCTGGACCCATTTTTTCCAAGAAGGGTCACTTCACCTCCCCTTTAAATCAAATTTCCTCACTTACAATACTTGTACTTGGGGCACCACTTCGCCTCCATACTTTTCCATGTTCGTGTCGATTTTCGTCGTGAGTTCCCACCTTGTACTCATGTTTTCATGGTTCCCCATTGGGCCTTTACTGTGTGGTAGCACCATCGAGTCGCCCTTGTTTAGAGCATCCAAGTTGATTCATCATAGCATTCTTGGAGTCTATCCCGAGTCCCTTTGTACCCCGCTATAGCCCTCCATCCTTCATTGCTTGGTCTCTCTCTTGTGTCGCACATTATGGCCTTCAGTCCCACTGTCCCCTATCCCTTATGATATTGCGTCAGTCGCTGCCATGTCATTCATGCCCTTTATGCTCTAACAAGGGAAGTCGTCCATTCGCTACTCAGTCCCTTCCATTTCACCATCATCATTAGTGTTAGTCTGTCCGTCGCTCTACTATTTTCTCTCGTGCCTTAGTTGAGGATCTCTCATTGCCTCACCTATGGCGGACCTCCTTCTGTCGACATCAGCTCCTTCATTCTAGAAGACAGGTCTAGAGGGCGGTGTACCTTGGTTCCAGCTTCCACTCTTGTTCGGTGCCTCGGATCAGGCAAAGGGATCTCTCATTTCCCTTTGACTTGATTGTTTCTCCACTCCAGCTCCTTTCCGCATGATCGAGATCCGTATACTTGATGGTTCAGTGATACAGCAGCGGCTCTTGATGATTCCCGGGTGTGTGTGAGATGTCTCAACCTTCATGAGGGGGTGGCCCTGCAGGTAGCCCCCCACATGCCCGGATGACCTCCTCCTTGCAGCCTTCGATGCAGCTCCAGATATTTGATGATGTTGGCCTTAGCCACTTGCAGTGCCTCTTTGATTTGCATGTATCAGTCTGATTTTGTGAGCCCTTCCCCATTTACAGGGGGAATTTGGGTTTTATTTGTATCTCATGTACTCAGATATTATTTGTATCAGTCCTGGCTGTTATCCCAGGCACAGCATGTATGTGGGATTCCTCATTGTATTTTTATCTGGCTCATGATTATGCCGGCTGTACTTTATGGTTCGGTCCCTTGTTTACTGGACACACTATTCTTTTTTACTTTGTCTCGGCGGGCATAGGTATGCCTCCCCCGCCGCCTTTAGCACAGGTACCCTCTCATAAAAAGAGACTTGTTGCACCTGCGAGTCTCGTCTCCTCAGGGTCTAGTTCTTCAGCACACTCGTCTACCTTACATTTCTCTCTCTGACTTCCCTCTTGATGTCTGGTGATCGAGTTCTTACAACGTACTTCGGTCATACGATTTTCTCCTAACACTCGCACGCTGGGGGGCAATCTGTTACACCATTTTTTGGTCATCTCACCTATTATCATTATATGGACCCAAGTACACCATGTAAGACCAATTTTACCCTAAGTAAAATTTCTTTCACTATGTAAAATAATTTAATAAGCCACATTTATTAGGTTGTTTATGGTCTAAACAGGAAACCCCAAAAGGAAATATTAAACAAACCTATTTTGTTTAATTTTCCTCATGGAATAATTAATTAAACCATAATTTAATTATTATTCCTAGTCATGTTTAACCCAAAACAAAGAAATTAATTAGATAAACCTTTATTTATCTTATTATTTTCTAGGAATAATTATTTAAATCTTATTTAGATAATATTCCTTGTTAAATATAACCAAATCACCCACAAATAATTAAATAAATCATTATTTATTTGATTATCCTTCAACCACTTCCTTAAAAAGATAAATAAATCATTTGTTTATTTATTATTAACAAATAAAGGGATTTGACCCAAGTCAAATACTTTTTCCCTCCAACAAATATAATAAAATATTCCATAAAAGGTGGATCTAGATTTGGTTAACATTATTTTAATCATGCACCAAGATCTAGAATGACCCAATATTTTTGTTATAAATAGGAGGGTTTTTCCTACCATTCTTCACCTTTTGTTGCCTATTAGATCACTCTGGATCTATACACTTGGTCACATTTTTCCATTATTTGTTGTGTGAGCTCCCTTTGAGCTCTATTCTTTGCATTGGGTTTTCTACACCAACAAGAGAGAGAGATTCTAGATCTGAAGTGCTGAGGACTTCCAAGAACCCATCCCACTGAGGAGAATTGGATACGCCTTCTTGTTTTCCTCCCAGGTGCCCTTAATACAAAAATTCTTTCAAAAATTGTTCTTGTCTTGTCTATTGGTATATGGGGCAAACCCTTATTTTTACTGCTTAATGTCTTTCTATGCATAGATCTGGTTTTTTGCAGCTCTTTTCTTGATCAACTAACTGCAGATCTGAAGATATTGGCAGCCACATTTGTTGTTAGGGATATTAGTTATGCGTAGCTAAAGTGGTCCTTTTTCGTACACTTCGACAAAGGATTCATACTAACACCTATGGTCACCAACTTGAGGGAATTATATTTGTGGGAACAAAACTACTATATCTAAAACCTACTGTAAGGTATAGAGTGCACATAATCAAGGAAATAGATAAAGGAACAAATCTTAACCCAAATTAACCAACAATTGTATAATATTCACTGCAAGTAAATGAATAAATTAATATCTAATTATTTTCTAATAAATTAAAATTGATATTGTTTAGAGAATAAATGAAATTAAGAACTTATATTGTTAGGTGTGTCATAATCCTATGAATCTTTGACTCATTATAACACATCATAATAACATTTGGAGGAGTGATACTTGAATTTTGCAGTAGTTAGTGTGATCATAAATGAATAGATAGTGGATTAGAGTAACTTAGAATAGATTTATAGGTGCAAACCTTTGTGAAATCGAATGAAATCTAAAGTAACAATAAATATTTTACTCAATAATTAATTTTTCTCCAAATAACTCCTAAGATATGATGGGCAAGGGAATGTCCTCAAAGTGAATGTACAAAAACCAATGGACGTGACTAATAATGTTTGAGGTAAAAGGGGAGAAAAAAGGATATATTTAATTCATATAGTTTGTTTTTAAATGATTAAAATACATTGTGTGTGTGTGGATACACAGGCACCAAAAAAAAAAAAATCATCTTACACGGGAATGCAAAATCTTGTCATTAACACCTCTATCTTATTAACAATAATGCGTTAGAATTATGATTATACTGAGAGGGAGGGGTGGGTGGGTGAATCAGTATAACAAAATATCTTATCAATTATTAATAATATACAAAATTCAAACCATTCAACAAACAATTAGATAAGCAACACATAGTAACATCAAATGTATGTGGAAACTCATGAAGGGATAAAACAACAAACCTTATGTTAAAATATTGTTTTAGGAACCAACCTAAAGTTACATTAACTTTACTAGCACAAACTAGAAGGAGACACTCATCCCATGAATTTTACATCCAGCATATTAAAGGAGGCACCAACCCCCTAAAATTTGCAGGCACCAACCTAGAGGAGGAACCAACTGTAACATACCCGAGCTAAAAGTTCATGTAATAAAAGTTAATAGAGGCAAAAATAAGACCACGGTTAAGGGAAACTTATTCCAAGATGAATGTTGGGAAAAATATCCTAGTGGGAATCACTTGATGTGTTTATGGCCGAGGGGAAATCAACAAAGGGAATGGCTAAGGCATTGAAAAGGAAAAAAGTATTTTGCCACATTTATTTTTGAAAATAAAAGAAATTAGGAGAAAAGGAAGGTGAAAGGTCATAGGTTGCATGTGAGGAGGAAAATGAAGGAAAATAATGGAAAATGAATAAAATAGAGACCTAATTGATAAAAAGGATTATGAGGATCAGTTGGTACATTTTGTCAGTGTAACCTTTTTTCAGTTCAGTTTTGGAGCTCCCTCTCTATTCTCTCTCTCTCTCTCACTCTTGGACACTTAGATTTTTCTAGGAGAATTTCTGTATTGGATCAAGAAAGGAAAAAGAAAACAAATGAAGGAAAAATAAGTCAAAGAAAAGCAAAGATCAAGCAAGGAAACGTTGGAACAAGAAAGCTTCAACAAGAATACTTGCACGTAAGAGATTTCATGTATGATATTCCTAGCTGGTTTTGACATGCATGGTAGGTGCATGTTGGTATTTGGTTCTTTTTTTTTCGATGGCATGATTTTCCTGGGTTTTGACATTGTTTTTCAACCTTTCCTTACCATTCTCGATAGCCATGGTCTGACGGGATTTTTCTCGGTTTTGAGCTTTGGAATTTCCAGAAGATTTTAGAATTTGGGGTGAAGGTGGTCTCAGGAAAATTCTCAAAGGCCTAGGAACCCCTTGACCGGTAATGGTGGGATGCACAGTAAGGCCTAAGGTGGAGTCCCAGTTAGGGCTTAGTGATTCGGTGTGGATTGTGGTAAAGCCTAGAGACTTGGAGATGAAAAATTCCTCAAGGATGGTGAAGGAATCTAGGGGAATTCTAAGCTCGATTTGGTTTTTTTATCTCAGAGCTAGTTTAGGTGAGATCACGGTATGGTGAGGGTGGAGGTGGTTTTACCTCTGGATTCCCTTGGTTGTTTTGGATTGGTTTATCCCATGATATCTTACATTCATGCTTGGAATATGGCACGGGGGTGAGTGGATGAAAGAAAGATTTGGTTTAGTCATGTCTATGGCCAGGTGGTACATGGAAGTCTCGAACCTGGTTGGATCTTGCCTATGTTTAATGAACATTAAGTTCTCTTGATTTTATTGGTAAATGTACTTGTTGAAATGTAGCTTTAATGGTTGCTATCTTATGTTTATTTATATGCTTATATGTTGGTTATGAGCATGGATATATGATTGTTTTAAATTGTGGATATTTTCATGTTTTTACTTGTAACTGAAAGAATAATGGATGAAATACCTAATTGATGTTAAGACAACTAATCTGAGAGGGTGGTGATCCGTCTTGTTAAGTCTCATATGAGTTTTTAGTCCATTATTCTCAGACTTTCATTCATGACCTATGTATTCCATGTTCACCAAGTGTGTGACAGAATTTCAGCCCTGGTTGGAGATGGCCAAGCCTAATCCTATTTCAGTTTTTGGTTTATAATCCTTGTTTTCATGTATTTTATGAGTTCTATAAGTTATATGGATTTCTAGGTAGAGGCTTAGCCCCAGCCCTAAAAAAGTGGCTTAAATTTCATAATCGCTGGCACAACACTGGGAAAAAAAGGCCACAGTCACACTAATAGAGGCCTGTGGGAGAGACTGGGGATTTCCAACTGTATGGAGGGCTTGGAAAGGGAGAAACTGGGGCTTAATATCAGGGAAAAGTAGCTTGGCTTAGGGGATGGACACTTGGTGGGGTTGGGTTACTCATGGAGGGTCCTGAGGCACCTAAGGGAAGTTTGTAAGGTATGTGTTATCGACTCCATTTCCTTAAGGTCACCTAGGAGTTTGAGTCTTGTCATAACAACCCCTCATCTCATGTTTAACCCAGGTAAGCTAGTGAAAGTGGGTAGATGTGATAGGAGAGGTTCGTTACAGGTGGTATCAGAGCAGTTATTTCTCTCTTTGGGTCATATTTGATGCCATAATGGGTTGCACTCTCTTTGGGAAAAGTATGATGTTGTCAATCATGACCTTGGTTGTCATGCATGGGGTTAGGGTATATCGTTGGTATGCTCATACATGATGGTGTATATTGATATGTTTATGATCTAGGTGGATATTGGTGGCCACCCACCTATTCCACTTGGTGCCCCACCATTGTCTCTTTCAATTTTTTAGTTTCCTTAATTATAGCACAATTTACTATTTTTAGCAGTTTTTCGGGTCTTGAACTTCCAGAGCCTTTTTTAGGCCCTAAACGACGTTTTTTGTAAAAACCAGGAGCAACATGTCTCTATGGATCAATTTTTCTCCCTCAAAAGTTGTAATCCTCGGATAGATATTTCTAACGAGGTATGGTGCACGTCAAACGGAGATCGTATGCCAAAGTTACATCCCCAGGAAGTTGATGTACCAATTTACCCAAACAGGGCCCATAGTTTTGGCGCTTCATCTCCTAGGGTTAGGTTTTTGGATGTTTAGGGTTTTCCATTATTTCTCAATAATAAATAGGCCCTCGAGCCTCAATGTAACATAGTTCAGAGGCCTATAGCCACCACATCTCTTCTCAGAGATAAGCTTCCAACGCCCTATATAGTTTATTTCCATTGTCTGTAAGAAAATTTCAATTCTTTGATATTAATAAAATGAAGTGTTATTTCCGCTGCATCTTTGTATTTATGGTTATATGTGTATTTTTTTGTGTTCCTGCATAATTCCGGATCAGTTTATGATTATACATGTACATTCTAATGTGGAATGATCTTAGAGATGAGATAAGCCTCCCCTGAACGTCAATGAGGTATGATTTTTATTTTGGTATCTTTTTGGCTTGTCTGGCATGATATACTTGCAGGAAGAAGAGAATCAAGGAGGAAGAGAAAAATGGTAGACTATAATTCCTGCGACTCTCCTTATAGATTAGTTCAAAAGAAAGGAGATGAGAATTCTCCTAGTGTAGTAGATACTTTGAGGAGCTTGAGGGTAGAGGTCAGAAGTTGTAAGGAAAATAATGATAGGTTGCTTGAGGCTCAGGAAAAAATTTCAAGGGCTCATGAAAAGCACATAGAGGTCAATGCAGTGATTCTTCAGAGCTTGTTTGAGTTTCATAATCAGGGACAGATGAGGATCAGTCAAGAGCAGGAGGAAAATACTAATAGATCATATGGTAGCAGGTCTCCATCTAGATACAGGTTGGATAGAGGTGGCACAGTTAGAGGTGGAAGATCATTAGACACGCCTGATAGGAGGACTAATATTTATGGGAAACATTCTAGTTTCTCTTTCTGGAGACATCATCATAGTCGTCACCATCATCATCGATATAGGAAGGGTGACTATTTTCCAGTGGAGTTCAAGAAATTCAAGCCTCCTAAATTAGACGGGTTGATGAAGAAGTCATAAGATGCATAGGCATGGTTGCTTGGGATGAAAAAATTCTTCAAATTGCATAGCTATAAAAAGAACATGAAAACCAAAATAACCACTTTCATTCTTAAAGGGAAAGCATATTTGTGGTGGGAGGATGTGAATAATGTTAAAGGTATTCAAGAGGATGACTTGACTTGTGATGAGTTTGAGAGGATCTTCAAGAAGAAGTGCCTGCCAAAGAGGTATTATGATTCTAGAGCTAAGGATTTTTATGAGTTGCAGATGGGTTTTATGAAAGATGATGAGTATACTAGTAGGTGTTTGGAGATGTTGAGATATGTTCCTTACCTCAAGGAGGAGAAGGCCAAGGTTCACAGATTCATTAGTGGGTTTCCAGTAGCATATCGAGACCGAATTGATTTATATGATCCGAGATCGCTAGAAGAAGTCATTCAGAATCAGAAGCATTTTTATGAGTAGTCAAAGCACAAATTTGATCCTAAGCGTGCCTTGAAAGGAAATGAGAAATCTAAAGGAATATGGCCACCAAAGTGGGGAAGGCCTTAGGATGCACGTGAGAAAGAAAATGTGGTTCCTTACAAGAAGTTCAATACAATTAAGAAGGGACATGGATCGCATCTTGGAGAGCAACATACTAGAGGTGATGGTAGAGCACCGTTTTAGTGTTCGATATGTGGAAATATCATCACAAGAGAGATTTCCTGTAGTATCAGTGTGGTAGACCTAAGTTCTATAGTGCTCAGGAGATAAATACAATTGGGGATGTTGGTAATATATTTCCTTGTATTTATGTAGTTTTGGACGACAGGCAGGCGAATCACCAAACATCTATCATTAATATGGATGGTAAGCTTTGTGATCAAGTTATTTCTATTTTGATTGATCTTGGATCTAATTATAGCTATGTTGATCCTGACCTGGTGGATAAGTGTGGCTTGAGAAAAGAAGTGCATGCAGAATATTGGTTGGTGAAGTTGGCTACAGGTACTAAGAAGAGAGTTCACCGTTGGGTAAAAGCATATGCATTTGAGTTAAATGGTATGCCTACAACAACACATTTCAATTTACTACCATTGGGATCGTATAGTATGATTTTTCGTATGGATTGGTTGTAACTTCACAAGACCAAATTGGATTATTATGACAAGGCCATTGAGTGCTTGGATGATAATGGGAAAAAGAGAATTTTTTATGGAAAGGAGAAGCCTACATCAATGAGGATGGTCACCATTATGTAGGCTAAGCGTAGTTGCAGGAAAGGGTGTGTGATGTTTGTAGTGCATATTTCCAATGACAAGGGTAAGGATTTTGAGGATGCATAAATATTTCAGAGATATCTTGTATTGCAAAAATTTCATGATGTGTTCCCAGCAGAGAGAACAAAGTTACTTCCTCATAGGGAAGTAGAATTTTCTATTGAGTTGGTACTAGGGGCAACACCAACATTAAAGGCACCTTACAGGATGAGCATGTAAAGTTAGTAGAGTTGAATTTTTCGCTGAAGGAAATGCTTAACAAGGGATACATTAGGCTGAGTGTAACACCTTGGGCTGCACCAATGTTGTTCGTAAAGAAGAAGGATGGTACTCTTAGGTTTTGCATTGATTACATGAAGCTTAACAAGGTTAAAATCTAGAGCAAGTACCCATTGTCAAGGATTGATGATTCATTTGATCATTTGAAAGGAGAAACAATATTCTCAAAGATTGATTTGAGATCAGGATATCATGAGGTACGAATCGAAGAAGATGACATCTACAAGATTGCCTTCAGGACTAGGTATGTGCATTATGAGTTTATTGTAGTTCCATTTTCTTTGACTAATGCCCCATCTACATTTTTGTGTTTTATGAATAGTGTGTTGCATCCTTATCTGGACAAGTTTGTTATTGTATTCATTGATGACATATTAGTATATTCTAAAAATGAGGAAGAGCATGCCGAGCATTTAGCAGCATTGTTGAGATTGCTAAGAGAGCATCAGTTATATGCTAATCATAGCAAGTATAGTTTCTTTCAGACAGAGGTACACTAATTGAGACATGTTTTTTCTAAGGAAGGAATAGCAGTAGATCTAATTATAGCTATGTTGATCCTGACCTGGTGGATAAGTGTGGCTTGAGAAAATAAGTGCATGCAGAATATTGGTTGGTGAAGTTGGCTACAGGTACTAAGAAGAGAGTTCACCATTGGGTAAAAGCATATGCATTTGAGTTTAATGGTATGCCTACAACAACACATTTCAATGTACTGCCATTGGGATCGTATAGTATGATTTTTCGTATGGATTGGTTGTACCTTCACAAGACCAAATTGGATTATTACGACAAGGCCATTGAGTGCTTGGATGATAATGGGAAAAAGAGAATTTTTTATGGAAAGAAGAAGCCTACATCAGTGAGGATGGTCACCGTTATGTAGGCTAAGTGCAGTTGCAGGAAAGGGTGTGTGATGTTTGTAGTGCATATTTCCAATGACAAGGGTAAGGATGTTGAGGATGCATAAATCTTTTAGAGATATCTTGTATTGCGAAAATTTCATGATGTGTTCCCAGCAGAGAGACCAGAGTTACTTCCTCACAGAGAAGTAGACTTTTCTATTGAGTTGGTACCAGGGGCAACACCAACATCAAAGGCACCTTACGAGATGAGCACGTAAAGTTAGTAGAGTTGAATTTGCAGCTGAAGGAAATGCTTAACAAGGGATACATTAGGCTAAGTGTAACACCTTGGGCTGCACCAATGTTGTTCGTAAAGAAGAAGGATGGTACTCTTAGGTTTTGCATTGATTACATGAAGCTTAACAAGGTTAAAATCTAGAGCAGGTACCCATTGTCAAGGATTGATGATTCATTTGATCATTTGAAAGGAGAAACAATATTCTCAAAGATTGATTTGAGATCAGGATATCATGAGGTACGAATCGAAGAAGAGGACATCTACAAGATCGCCTTCAGGACTAGGTATGTGCATTATGAGTTTATTGTAGTTCCATTTTCTTTGACTAATGCCCCATCTACATTTTTGTGTTTGATGAATAGTGTGTTGCGTCCTTATCTGGACAAGTTTGTTATTGTATTCATTGATGACATATTAGTATATTCTAAAAATTAGGAAGAGCATACCGAGCATTTAGCAGCATTGTTGAGATTGCTAAGAGAGCATCAGTTATATGCTAATCATAGCAAGTATAGTTTCTTTCAGACAGAGGTACACTACTTGGGACATGTTTTTTCTAAGGAAGGAATAACAGTAGATCCAGAAAAGATAAATGCCATCATGAAGTGGGTAGATCCTAAGAATGTGGAGGAAGTAAGATCATTTATGGGATTAACAAGTTATTATAGGATGTTCATCAGGAACTTTTCACAGATTGCATATCCTATTACATCTTTGTAGAGAAAAGGTAAGAAGTTTTAGTTGGCAGAAGAATGTGCCACTAGCTTTGAGAAGTTGAAGCAGTTGTGGACCAATGCACTAGCTCTTAAGGTCGCAGATCTGGATAAAGAATTTGTAGTGTGTACAGATGCTTGTAAAATAATAATTTGTGTAGTCCTTATGCAGGAGGGATAGGTTGTATGCTATGAGTCCAGGAAATTAAATGAGCACGCATATAACTACATGACTCAAAAATGTTAAGAAAATAATGGGCTACAAATATATCTGGATTTTAGGGGTTTTTTTGGCAAGTATTTAGTTAGAATATAACTAAACTCTCTATGGAAATGTGTAATGGTGTAAGGTATTGGGTTGTACCTGTGTGTTCTAATACAAACCTTCAAAGCATTTTGGTTGAAGAAGTTCTTAGAAGAAATGTATTGGTTTGAGATAGATCATTTTTTTATTAATACAAACTCTATATGTTTTTAAAAAGAGAGTCCATACAGGTGCAATGGTTTAACAGAATAGTGGAATAACCTGTTCAAGTGTATTAATGACCCAACATTTCGGACTTCTTAGGTGAGTCCATCATCAGGGGAAATGCAATGAATTTGAAATTATAATAAAATTATAATAAAATTTTATTAAATAAATTATAATAAAATTTTATTAAATTATAACTAATACCATGTTCCTAATATATTTAACCTAAACATAAACATATGAGCCATTTTTAAATTGGAGCTCTAGCCAATCATGAAATTAGCATTGTGAAAAATCACTCATGTTTTAAAAATTCTCTAGCTAAATTATTACAAGTTGGATATGTTTTTAAAGGAAAAATAGCATTGTGGAATGTTGATTATATTTCACTCATTCTTTTGAATTATATTCGTATGTGAAAAATTGTATTAACATTGTATCCATTTATGTTTTGATTTAAAATATGTGTTATAGTTGTATTTTGGATGGCTCCATTAACATTATTTTTTGACAGATATTGTATTAAATAGAGAGACAGATATTTTTTATATAAAATTATTTTGTATTTAAAATTAATACAGAATATCTATGATAGGGTGATATTACATTGAGAAGTGGAGTGAAGTGGGGGAATTTATCATCCATACGACCATAAAGATGATCTTTGATATGGCTCGTGTGTCATCAACTGCCCATACAGGAGCATGGGAGACTTCAACATACAGAAGATGGCATTAACTACTCATAATTCTTGAGGAGTCTATGGTTAATTCTTTGAAGGTTGGAGAGGTGCTTTTATTATATCTCTGCCTCGAGTGCTTCATATTATGCTCAGCTCGATTTGGCCATCAGCATGGTATGTCATCATGTGGAAGAGGTGCCCTATATTTTTATGCTCTAGGGAAGCATGGTAGCAGGTACATTGATCTCTCTATCGTTGGGTTTTGGGGATTTCTTGTGGATGTGATTCCCTGCGGACTTCCTCCATTGTTGGCTAGACATGATGTTCTACTTCAAGATAATTCTATTTTCATACTTCCTATGAACGTTAAATGGATTTTATTATGGGTAATTCATGTTAAATTTAAGTTTTATAGGCCTGTTGGAAGTGCTTGGGTTGTCTCGATTTGTTTTATTTTTCCTCTATGGAATTTTGAGACTGTGAGCGGGTTTTTTCTCTTAACTACTAATGCTTCCATTCTCTTGTGGTGTAATTGGGTTGCGATAGGTCCTTAGCAACTGGGTCTCAAGTTTTGGCTTGTGGGTTGGTGGTTTTGGTGCTCTAATATGAGCTTTGGCGAGGGTATATGTTTATGGTGCTTATTTTGGTGGTCGTTTCTCTCAGATTTATTTTCTAAGACCATATTTGGAAGTGCCCCGAGTACCTTTTTGTGAGGGTGGTTCATTTCTTAGCTTTGGGTGGTCATGTTTCATGGGGTAAGTTTATATTTGTTCTTCTCTCTTGGCCTTAGAGTGGCGTTGTATGTTTCGTATTGTTCTTTGATTTTTGTTCTTGCTAGAACCTCAAGCCTAGAGTGTTGTGGGTGAATTTTTTTTTGGACTCAGGGTTTATGGATGCATGGGTCTATGTCCCTTTCATTTCTTCTTTTTTCATTGGGTAGCCCAATGCTTGAGTGCAATGTTTTCATTGGTGTTAGTGGTGTTTTTCGCATAAGTCATAATTGACTATGATACTATGCTTCCGCAATGAGGAGGGAGTTGTGCTTTAGAAGGGTGAGGAGGGAGGAGAATTCCTATTATGAATGCTCCATAAAAAAAAAGGGACCCTCTGTCCCATCCCCCTCTCAACCATCTTCAAGTACTCTAGGATCCACACATTGACATACTTCTTTAGATTTGTTTCTTTAGTCCCTGCTCTCTTATCTAGAACAATTAAATAGAGCTCGTCAGGAGGATCAGGTGGAATTATTGAAGATCCTTGGTAATATCCAACATAATCGATGGAATTTTCACGATCAGATGTGTTTTTGCTGCGATAAACACCCTCCAAAATTTTACCTATACTGAAATTTTGGAGCCTACTATGGATTTTGTGATCGGTCATTCCGTAGTCACTTCCTGGTCGGTCGATGTTGTGTTAAGTCTTTGAACTTACTTTTGGATCGTAAGTGTCAAAATCACTTGCTCACACATGCCCAATCCATAATTCATTCCTTCACGTAATCTTGAACAGGCATGATACAGTCCATCAAGATAGTGTATGTGCAATGTGCAACCCATGTTGATAGTCAGTGTGCACTTTCGTTGACAGTCTCTCTCATTTGGTTGTGGTTGTACTTCTATTTTGGTGAGTTTTTCAAATTTTCACTTGCGTGTAAATTCAACTTCACGAGTGTCATGTTCATCTTTACGACTGCCACTTTTTATTTCTTTAACCTTAACAAGTGGCATTTTCATGTTATCTTCTCTTTGGTATGTGTCTTCTTCGCCATTGTTTGCACTTTTCTCTTCATATCGCAAGTGTCTTATTTTAGCATGTTAAGTGTCACATATTGTAAAAAAGATAGTTTTGGTTCTTTCAAGGGGTAATATTTGTGCTAACGATTTTTTCTTATCATGTAAACATGCATTGCACTCATTTCCAAAGTTTTAAGAAATGCCACACAAGTGTCGTCATTGTCATCACAAAGTGTATCTTTAGTGTCGCACTTGGAATGAGTTGTCACAATGTTCTCACATTAAGGAAAAAATGGCATTCATGTGTTCATAGTGTGTTTTTTTTCAACTTCCTCTGACTGATCCAACACTTAGTCAAAACTGAGAAAATTTCCTGATCGGGCCACTCAACCTTATCCAACCCTTCTGGAATGCATACTGCACAGTATCAGTCCTTAAGAAGTGGCCTTGCCTCTTGGCACTACGAAATGCACATTTTCTGCCTCCCATAACTACACACTGTGCAATCTCAATTCCCAAGCCCAGCCCCTGAGCTCCAGAACTACACAATCCTAGCCTCCATCCAGCCTTCTCTGTGCAGTGTGCAGTCTCAAGCATCAAACCTCATCAATGAGATCTTGAACTTCACAACTGAATAATCACTTAGCCTCTCTCCCTCCACAGCTGTGCATTGGGAAAATTCAATCCTCAAGCCTCAAGCTTGAGGCCTTGAACCCCTCAACTGTGTAGTCTCCTAGCATGTTTTCTTGTCTGAACTGCGCATTAGGAAACTTCAAGCCTCAAGCTTAACCTCTTGAGTTCCTCAGCTACGCAGTCACTTAGCCGAGGCCTTCATAACTGTGCACTACGTAATATCAAGCCTCAAGTGTCTAGCTTGAACCCTTGAGTCCCTCAACTGCATAGTCCCTCTATCGAGGCCTCTAGAACTGCACATTGTACACTCTCAAGGCTCAAGCTTCTAGCCTGAGTCATTGAGTCCCTCAACTGCACAATCCTTTGACCCTGGCCATCCTGAACTGTGCATTATGAAATCTCAAGCCTTAGTCTCAGACCTTGGCCTCTGGAAATGCCCAATCCTTGAGTCAATCACTCAACCAGTCTCCAATTCCGGCCCTAACAAGCGATTCATGAAGCATATTAGGCTAGGGTTTTATCAGATTGATGTCATCTTTTCATCGGTGGATTACAGTCGCAGGTATTTTATTATGTTATGACATGATGATGATGAAGGATATGGAGAAGGAGACCATTCTAGAAGGCACCTAAGGAGCTGAGGAGATTAGATGATCATCAGGAAATAAGATGAAGGAACACTGGATTATAAAAGAATACCAAAGATTAGCACTGCATGAAGACTCCATCTGATTCATAACCCTTTGGAGGGAAAATATGAAGAAGAAAGCATATCTTTCATGAAGACAAAGCAGCAAGAAGGACAACTTGGCACTACCACATCATCATGTAGTCCATGTCATTAGTGTCATGTCATGTCTGGTCACGAGTCATTATTTTCCACATAATTTGTGCATTATGTAAATTAAATATTGGAGAAATGTAATGTAAAGTGGAAGTCCAAGAGTCATCCATGTAATATGAAAAGTCACATAGGAAGTTGAAAGGTTATTCAAAAGTCAAACAATCATGAGGGTAGTCCAAGAGTCACAAGGGAGGTGAATGATCACCCCATTTGTTATATATGCACCCTCATTGCTCATGTAAAGGAATTTTCACCTTGACTCCTCCTACCAGGCATTGGAGAGGAAGATAGTTGTTTTAGAGGAGCGAGTGACTGCTCTAATGCTCCACTATTGGGGCTAGTGGTGTTCACTGTCTTGATGTATCTTGGAACTTTTACTTAACTCATAAGCTCATGATCTGACACACTTTCATGCATATGTAGTGAAAATTGTAAGACTATTCTTTGAATGTTTGTGATGTATGTTGCTTTCATTTGTACTAAGGAAATTGAACTCTTTTTGTGGCTTTGGTACTTATCTTGTTGAAGGTGTGTTGCATTTTCTTTAACAGACGTTGCTTCCTTGTGAACTATTTCGTTGTTTGATCAACGATTCATTCATATGTATATGCTCATGTTCCTTTTCTCGATTAGTACTATTACTTGTATTTAAAGGGCCCACTTCTCTCTTCCCTTTCAATAGAAGGACCTTGATACTTTCGGTAGCTGAAAATTTCACAAGGAATACTCACATTTTCATCTAAAAATACCTGTATATTACTCTCTTGTGTTGAACTTTGTAGCCAAGGAAAACCTACAATGATACATGGTATTTGGGCCGATACTCTAGATGGGGCTCCTACTCCAAACAGTGTGAGGTCTAATTGGGACTTCGCATTGGGAAGACCCCCTTGGTTGATGGATTTCCAACACCGTCAACAAGATGGTATGTGGCGTGGTCAACGTTGCATCCCAAAAAAAATTAAAAAGACTAGATGCAAGGATGAGTCATATGGAGGGCCATGTCCACTATAAGTATAAACGACCCCCATCTCTGGGGACAAGGCTGAGAAACCTTGTTCTAGTTAATTTTGTTGATCATGCATAAATGTTGGAGGTTTTTTATTTTGCATGTATTTTGGGACTTTTGGCTAGTAAATCTTTGATTGTTGTATGTGTTTGGTATGTTTTCTAGAGATATAGATCTACATTTGCTGACCAAAAATCTATTCAGAATAAGATTGACATAATTTTGAAAATATACCTGGTAAAACGTAAAACTTAACTTTTTGAATTAATAAAAAACCTAATTTAAAAATTAAATAAATAATAATATAAAATAATTATTTTTAATACAGTATAATTATTTTTTGTTTTTTTTGTTTTTAACTAAAATTTATATAATTTAAATATAAATTTAAGTTTTAATTATTTAAATTAATTTTTAAACATATAAATAAATTTAATTTCTTAAAACATTTTTGAAACATTAAATTATAATATACACACCCCTTTAAAAAGAATCCAAACAAAATTTCAAACAAAAGTAATCTGAAAATAATCCCTGTAAAATTTAAAACAAAAATAAGCAAACATATAAATATAAAATTTAAAACGAAAATATTCCTATATATATATATGACAGTGAGGATACTTTTTGTGTTGGCACGAATTGTTTTTATATCAAAGTTCATACAAAACAATGGTTATGAAATATTCGCGTGCTTTTGTTTCTTCCCGTTCTTCTCTGTAGCTAAAATCAAATTTATATTATTTTAAAACAAGGCGGAACATTTTTAAATACATATTTCAGATTCCCAGAAAAAATTCGAAAGCCAAAGTTACCGAAGGATCCAGTGCTTGAGATAACACAAATATCTTAATTTAATTTAATTCAATATCCTAATTTAATTGATTTGCCATATAATTTATTATTAAATGAATAATATATATATATATATATATATATATATATATATATATATATATATATATATATATATATGAATCAAACTTGAAAGATTAATAAAGCAAATGTGAGGAGCTAAACATACTTCCAAGTGCTTTTACAAGGTTAAAAAGATTCTAAAAATGCTACATAGTAAATCTTTTTAATTAGATTCAAATCAAGCACAATTATTTCAAAATTTTCCAATTTAAATGCATAATTTACGTATGTATTGTATGTTAAAGTTTATATTGAAATATAAAATGTTTAGTAATGTTTAAGATTTGTTATTTGATGATAAATTTAGTTTTTTATTAAATATCATGTTTCTTAGTTTCAGTTGTATAATCTATATACGTATTGCATGTTAAGGTTTATATTTGACTATAAAATGTGAAACTATGTTGAAGATTTGTTATTTGATAATAAATTTTATTTTCAATTAAATATTATAGTTTGTTTTTAATTTTAAATTAATTTTAACTCTCTCTGCTTATAAATATAAACTATTTATTAATCAAAATTAAAAAAATTAAGTATTATAAGTTTAAATGTATGTAACCAAAAAAATTTAATTAATTTTTTAATAATGATAAATATAATTAATAATTGCTATTTTGTTTACTTTATTAATATTAATTTAATAATTTAAAAAATATGTTTTTTATAATAAAAAATTAAAAATATTAAAAAAATTATGGATTGTTCTATTTTTATTCACATTCATTCTCATTTCCAAAATATTTTTCACACTACCAACTTTCTTGACTTGTTAAATATACAAAACTATAGTGATATAATAATGTTTTTTTTCTCTTCTTTTTTATCATAGAAATAAAATATTAAAGAGTTTCAATTAATCTCTTACTTTCTTAAGGTACACCATAGTTATGTAAATATTGGGTGACTTGGTAAATCCTAGTGAAAATATAAGTAAGGAACTTTGGAAGATTAAAAGTTTATTTTAATTTTATTCTCTTTAAAATGAGTAGTAAGTTAAGAAGTTATAGGAAAGGGATTCTAAAAAAACAAAGAGAAAATATTTAATTTCGGGTAGTTGAGACAATGATCACTTCGTCCTCCCTCATAGATTAAAACAAATCAGTTTTGAGATGGAAAGGGGGAGAGAGGCAGGAGGAGAGAAGAAAAGAGAGAAAAGTGAACCTTGGGCAGGATGTTGTCAGGGTCAGCAGAACGCTATTGTGGGTATTCCTGAGCTAGACAAGAGTCAGTGGAAGCCCTAGAATATGAAGGATCTTGGATGCACTAGGGGTCTTTAAGTAAAAAAATCTAACTATTGTTATCAACTACTCTAGACTTAAGGAGGCTTGGGGGGAGACTTGGATGCAATTGCCAGATCTCATTGGTTGGGTGGTGGAGTCCTCTTTCTAGATTAATTTCTTGACTGGGAGAAGTAAAGAAGATAAGTGCTTCTAACTTCTATAACCTATTTAAATTAAACAAATAATGTAGGATGAAGATTTTTGCACGGTTGTGTATTGATATCTATTGGAAGCAAGAAATTCTTATGATGGTTATTTTCTATCTTGACAAGTTAAGAAAATTATGTGTTCATAATTTTGTGATTAAAGAAAAAGTGTCTGTATCTGTATTAAATAAATTTCAAATGTATTCTTGTTCTTGTTACTCCCTTACTTAAATTTTTTTTTCTCAAAATGGAGATTAAGTAATGAATCAAGATAAACAAATGCTCCAGTAAAATAGATAGAAAAGGATAGAAAACCTATTTGGAAATTACAGTTTTAGGAGACATTTGTAAGTAATTCTAATAACATAGAATGGGAACTGGTTAAACTCCCAACCAAACGAATGGAATTCGTTCAAGTAGTAGTCCAGGACCATGTAGGTGATAAAACCCTGTACCACATGGGCAGAGAATAGGTCCCAAGAATTTCAAGTTCCACTCTCCACGAAGTACCATATATATTAAAAACAAGAAATAACTAAGAACACAATATTCTAAGCTAGAGTTTCACTGTGTAATAGGAGCCATTATTAATAGTTAAAACACAAAGAATCCACCGATAAATAGTGTAGATACAAAACCCTGATTTTCTTCATGGGAAAAATGTGCATAAAAATAAATATGGAGATACCCATGATTTTATTCATGGAAAAGATGTGCATAGAAATAAATATACAGATATTCCAGACATTAAAATAAATGCATACACAAAAAAACCCCATGCATGCAAATTTTAACAAATGCATAGGCAGTAACAACACAAATATAATTGGAATTTGTTCTTAAAAGGAAACACAATATGAAAAATGGTAGCCATATGAGCTAGGTAGTAGATATGCAAAGCTCAAACAAGTTATCACAAACCCTCTAAAGTTAGAGATACGAAAACAATTTACAAAAAAATTGTATCTTAAATTACTAAAAGTAATGAGTAATTCCTGGCAAAATATACAGTGGTGTTGTGGTCGTTCCAAATAAAATTTCAACAATAATAATGGCATGAAACCCTTAGCTCGGTAGAAAACAAATAGTTGTTCTTCATTCAACATATATAAGATAGGAACCCTAAGACCAGATAATATCATAACCAAGGAGAATCGTGGCTGAAACGACACTGAGACCCTTTGAAAACCTTTTGTCGAAGTAAGATAAGGGAAAATTACCTGGAGAAATGGAGCAATAGTATAAGCTCATGCAGAAGTCTCACAAAGGAAAAACCGAGGAACAGATAGGTTGGAACAACCCTCATGTACAATAAGCTAAAAACAAAACACAAATGCAAGTTAGTTGCAACCTATGCGAAAGAAAAGGAGACAGGGAAAGAAGTTTGGATAAGAGGCTTATTACATGTTAAAACACAGGGTATTCGATACCAACGCATTTGAACTGGAAAATACACATGTTAGTAGTTATTTATACCTATTGGGTATGAAGGAAATATGATTTAAGAAGAAGAGTTCCTGCTACCTGTGCACATAGTTGACATCCCCTATTTCAATCAGTCGGAAGAAAAGAGAACTCGGTCACCACCTGAGGGAATCATTAAACTGTATGAGGTGGTAAGAATAAAAGAGAAATTGTAGACAATGAGAAAACCTAGGTGAAGTGAGCGGAACAATGATCTTACATGTAAATGTTGGTCCAGTAAAAATGCTTCAAACCCTAGCATCATAACCCTATTCCTGAACCCCAAAACCCTCAACAACATAATGAAATGATCAATTGGTTTCCTGGCGAAGAACGAGTTAGTTACCTTAATTTCCCAAGTAAACTTTTGATTGTAGGATTAAGCCAAGGGACATCGAAGGAAATATTTAGCAGCTAAGTGTCTCATGTACCCAATGTGTAATAAATGAAGACAACATATTGAAAGACTTCTCATAATTCTTGATAAGTTCTATAGTTTCTGAAGTATGCAGATGCAAACCCTAAAGACATTAGTACTGGGAACACCATGGTGTAGCTTTCAAATTATAACACTTATCAACAATATAAAAAAAGAGAGTTCAAATTAACATCAACAAGTTACACATGTTCACACCTAAGAACTTATGCATAATTAGCTTGGCGATATAACATAACAAAAAAATTTAAATTTACCATGTTAAATAGACTATGAGTTATGTCGTCTATGTTTTATTTTATTTAAATCATGGAGCATGTGACAGGTGGTATCAAAGCCAAGTTGAACAATTATGGCCTATTGGGAAACTGAATAACATATGTATATGTATATTCACAAAGGAAGCACAATGAGGAGAGGAGATAGAAGTATGCCGCCACTAAGTCCAATTATGGAATCTAGAACTACACCAATTTTGGGAGCTAATATGGAAATGGGAGTCCAACTGGGGGGAAAACACCAAAATCCTACTATTATGTTGTTGGAGATAGTTCAACAATTAAGAATTGAGATGACTAGTTTGTGGGTCAACAATGAGAGGTTAATGTGAGACTAGGAACGAATCCTGAAAATCCTCTCTGATCAGAAAAACCATAGAAACTCCTTACCAATCCCGAGTAGGGAAGATAGATATGAGGTAAAAATACAAGGGGGTGAAGATATACCAGCAGGGAGCCATACTCAAAGAACAGAGCATGATAGAGGAGAAAATGGAGAGGAATCAGGTAATGCCTCTTACCATATAAAAAGAAGAAGCAAAAATTCAAATTGTAGGGTGAGCTCAAGAAAATTAAATCCTCGACATTTGACAAAGAAGTAGAAGAAGATGTTGAAGCTTGGCTAATAAATATTGACAAGTATTTTCATATTTATGAATATGATGATGACTTGAAGGCAATATTAGCTATCCATTAGCTTCAAGGAAAATCCACCCTGTGGTGGAACGAGGTCAAGGTTGTACATGTAGTTGATGAACAAGTGGTGAATTCGATATATTTCAGAAATATTTCAAAGAAAAGTACTCGACTGAATGCTTCTACAATGAGAAGGCAAAGGAATTTCATGACCTACAATTGGGGAAACTTTCAATGGATGAATTTGTGACTAATTATACAAACCTATTAAGGTCTGTGCCTTATATACATGGGGAAAAGGTCAAGGTGTAGTGTTTTATGAGTATTTTATCAGCATTTATGAAGAAACATTTAGAATTCGATAATCCCAGTACCATGGTTGAGGCCATTCAGAAGGCATGAATTTGTTATCATCAGATGAAGAAAAAAGGAGAAGGAAGTAGAGGATGGCTAAGTAAGAAGGGAACAAAAAATTCCTAAGTGAAAAGAATGGATATCCCATAAATCCACATAAAAATCATCATAACAGATTTCCTGGGAAAAATCAGCAAAAACCCAGATTACAGAGTGAACCTAAGAAAGTAGAAGCATCAAGCAAAACATAGACCAGTCAATCACAACGACCCCCATTGCAGTTTTTGGGTTGTGTAGAGCCCCATTACTACAAAATTGGTCCATCCCACTAGAGTAGAGAAAACTTCCAATCTTCAGGAAGCTTCTACAATTGGTGAGGTGGCAAGGAGCATACCTGAAATTAATGTTGCCCTAAAGGATCACCAAGAAGAATATCAACCTATTATGTTCAAGTTTAAAGGTAAACTATTTAAGCATGTTGTATCCATTTTGATTGATATGGGGGAAAGCTTAAGTTATATTAGTCCCAAGGTAACAAAAATATGTCATTCACAAACTCATAAATTTAAACATCCCTATTTGGTACAGTTGGCTACAGGGGCCAAAAGAAGGGTGTCAGCTAAAGTGGAAAATTGTCCCATTGAGATCGTAGGTTATCAAATTAGTGTAAATTTGAATGTGATACACTTAAGATCTTATGATATCCTAATTAGAATGGACTGGTTAGAGGGACATTAGTCTTTAGTGAATTGCAAAGACAAAACTATTAGTTATATTAATGAGGAGGGAAACAGACAAGAGATTCAAGGAATAAGTTATGACCGATTACAACTTCTCAATTGGGAAAATGTATTAGGAAAGGCTGATAGATCTACACTATTCAAGTAGGGTATACCAACTCTAAGGATAAAATATTTTCCTTGCAAAATTTTCCAACAGTTCAAGATTTTACTGATGTGTTCCTAGAAGAAACTCTGGGGCTACCTCCCAAACGAGACATTGATTTCACTATAGAACTGCTTCCAGAATTTTCCTCTGTGAAAAAATCCCCCTATTGTATGAGTATCCTTGAATTAATTGAATTAAAGATGAAACTACAAGACCTACTTGATAAAGGGTACACTGTCCAAGTGTATTACCTTTGGGAGCCCTTGCTTTATTTAAAAAAGAAAAAGGATGATACGACGAGATTTTTTATTGATTAAAGACAATTGAATAAGTTGATCATTAAGAAAAAGTACCCCTTGCCAAGTATCAATGATTATTTGATTAAGTAAAAGGAGCTATAATATTTTCTAAAATTGGTCTACGATAAGACTATCATCAGATAAAGATAAGAGAATAAGACATACCAAAAACAACCTTTATGACTCGCTATGGTCACTACGAGTTCTTGGTATTTCCCTTTGGGCTTACCAATTCCCTAGAAAAATCTATGAGCCTTATGAATGGTATTTTCCACCCTTACTTAGATAAATTTGTTTTATTTTTTATCGTTAACATACTTATTTATTCAATAAATTTGGAGGAACACAAGACACATCTGTAGATAGTCTTGCAAACACTACGAGACCATCAAATGTATGCCAAATATAGTAAGTGTGATTTCTATAAGGACCAGATCCAATACTTAGGACATATAATTTCTGCAGATGTATTCGATATTGACCCTGAGAAAATAAAAACTATTATGGAATGCATGTTCCTATTAATGTTGTTGATATTTGATCTTTCATGGGCTTAGCGGGGTATTATCATCGTTTTATTGAGGGATTTTCTAGAATTGTGTATCCTATAACTTCTCTGCCAAATAAAGGAAAAAATTTCAAGTGGACAAAAAACTATCAGCATAGTTTTGAGCAACTAAATCAATTACTGACCATCGCCCCGGTGTAAAAATTGTAGACCCTGAGAAGGATTTCACCATCTATACAGATGCCTTCCGGAAAGGTGTGGGGGAAGTATTGATGCAAGGAGGAAAGGTAATTTCCTATGAGTCATGGAAGTTAAAAGAGCATGAGCAAAGGTATTTTGCCCATGAACTGTAATTAACTATGGTAGTACATGCCTTGAAGGCACAAAGACACTATTTGTTAGGTAAAAAGTGTGTGTTGATTATTGATCATGGCATCTTAATTAGTTTCTTTAAGAAGCCTAACCTCAAGGCACAACAAGCCATATCGATAAATTTCTTAAGTGAATTTGATTTTTACATTAGGCATTTAAAAGGAAAAGAAAATTGAGTGGTTGATGCATTAATTAGGAAATTACATTATGTGTATAAAATATCCTATAGAAAAATAGAATTTAATTTCCTAAATCAAATTAAGGAAGTTGTAGCTAAAGATCCATTATATTATTTTTTATGGCAACAATTGAAACATGCAAACAATTAGCAAACTCAATCTAAATATATCATAAATAAAGATAATTTATTGACTTATAGGAAAAGGATCTATGTTCCTAATGAAATGGATGTTAGGAAAACAATATTAGATGAATTTCATATAATTCCTTATGTTTCTCATCTCATATATCATAAATTATTTTCTTCCACAAAGAAAGACTATTATTGGCTCGCAATGAGGAAGGATATCCTTGAATATTTAGCTAAATGCTTGGAATGTCAACAAGTTAAAGCTGAACATCATAACCCAGCCAGTTTGCTTCACCCTATACCCATTCTAGAGTGGAAATGGGAAGTTATTACATTAGACTGACCAGAGGATGATAGAGGAGAAAATGGAGAGGAATTTGGTAATGCCTGTGATCATAGAAAAAACAAGAAGCATATATTGAAATTGCAGGGTGAGTTAAAGAAAATTAAACCCCCGACATTTTATGAAGAAGTAGAAGAAGTCGTTGAAGCTTGGCTAATAAATATGAAGAAATATTTTCAGGTTTATGAATATGATGATAATTTGAAGGCAAGATTAGCTATCTATTATCTTCAAGGAAAAGCCACCTTGTGGTGGGACAAGGTCAATGTTTTTTATGCAATTGATGAGCAAGTGGTGAGTTGGGGAGATTTTCAGAAATATTTTAAATAAAAGTACTTGACAGAATGCTTCTACGATGATAAGGCGAAAGAATTTCACAGGCTACGATTGGGAAAACTTTCAATGGATGAATTTGTGACTAATTTTACATCCCTATCAACGTATGTACCTTATATGCACAAGTAAAAGGCCAAGGTGCATTGTTTTATGAGCATTTTACTAGCTTTTATGAAGGAACATTTAGAATTCGACAATCCCAATACCATGGTTGAGGAAATTTAGAAGGCATGAATTTTTTATCACTGAAGCAAAAAGGAGAAGGAAGAAGAGGATGGCTAAGTAAGAAGGGAACCAAAAATTCCTAGAATATCAAAAGTGAAAAGAATGGAAATCTCAAAAATCCACATAAAAATAAGCAAACATATTTCCTCGGAAAAATAAACAAAAATCCATATTACAGATGAACATAAACAAGTAGAAGCGTCAAGTAAAATAGAAGCCAATCAATAAAAATGACCCTCATTGTAGTGTTGGGGTTGTGGAGAGCCCCATTACTACAAAAATTGTCCCCATCCCACCAGAGCAGAGCAAACTTCCAATCTTCAAGAAGCTTCTATAGTTGGTGAGGTGGCCAGGAGCATACCTAAAATTAATGTTTCCCTAGAGGATCACCAAGCATAATATCAACCTACCATGATCAATTTTGAAGTTAAATTGTTTAACCATGTTTTATCCATTTTGATTGATCCAAGGGAAGCTTCACTTATATTATTCCCAAGCTAACACAAATATGTCATTTACAAACTCATAAATTTAAACATCCTTGGTTTTACAGTTGGTTACAGGGGCCAAAAGAAGGGTGTCATCTAAAGTGGAAAATTGTCCCATTGAGATCGTAGGTCAGAAAATTAGTGTAAATTTGAATGTTATACCGTTAATATCTTATGATATATTAATTGGAATGGATTGGTTGGAGGGACATTGGTCTTTAGTGAAATACAAAGATAAAACTATTATTTATATCAATGAGGAGGGAAACAGACAAGAGATTCAAGGAATAAGGAGACCCATGAATTTGTGACCAATCACAACATATCAATTGGGAAAATGTATTAGGAAGGGTTTTCATATCTACATTGTTCAATTAGGGTATACCAAATCTAAGGATAAAATGTTTTCCTTAGAAAATTTTCCAATAGTTCAACATTTTACTTATGTGTTCCCAGAAGAAACTTTGGGGATACCTCCAAAACGAGACATTGATTTCACTACAGAAATAATTATAGGAGTTTCGCCTGTGACAAAAGCCCCCTTATCATATGATTATCCCTAAATTAACTAAATTAAAGATTCAACTAAAGGAGCTACTTGATAAGGGGTACATCCTTCCAAGTGTATTACCTTGGGGAGCCCATGTGTTATTCGAAAAAAAAGAAGGATGGTATGATGAGACTTTGTATCGATTACAAAAAAATGAATAATTTGACCGTTAAGAACAAGTACCCTTTTCCAATGATCAATGACTTATTTGATTAAGTAAAAGGCATTGTAATATTTTCTAAATTGATCTACGATCATACTATCATCAGATAAGGATAAGAAAGGAAGACATACCAAAAACATCCTTTTGGAATTGTTATGTCAATATGAGTTCATGGTATTTATCTTTGGGCATACCAATGCCCTAACAACATTTATGAGCCTTATGAATGGTATTTTCCACCCTTACTTGAATAAATTTGTTCTTTTTTTTATCAATAACATACTTATTTATTCAAGAAATATGGAAGAACACAAGAAACATCTATAAATTGTCATGAAAATACTTTGAGACCGTCAATTTTATGCCAAATATAGTCAGTGTGATTTATATAAGGACTAGATCCAATACTTAGGACATATAATTTTCACAGACGAAATCCATCTGGACCCCGAGAAAATAAAAACTATTATGGAATGACATGGTCCTAGTAATGTTGTTGATATTCGATCTGTCATGGGCTTAGTGGGGCATTACCTTTGTTTTATTGAGGGATTTTCTAGAATTATGTACCCTATAACTTCTCTACAAAATAAGGGAAAAAATTTCAAGTGGACAACAGACTATCATCATATTTTTGAACAACTAAAGCACTTACTGACTATTGCCCCGATGATAAAAATTGCAAACCCCGAGAAGGAGTTCACCATCTATACAAATTCATGCCAACAAGGTGTGGGGGGAGTATTGATGCAAGAAGGCAAGGTAATTTCCTATGAGTCACGAAAGTTAAAATAGCATGAGCAGAGGTATTTTGAAATTAAGGAGGCTTGGGGGGGTCTTGGACGTAATTTCTAAATCTCATTGGTTGGGTGGTGGAGTCCTCTTTTGAGATTAATTTCTTGACTGGGAGAACTAAAGCAGATAAGTGGTTCTAACTTGCAGAACCTATTTAAATTAAACAAATAATGTAGTATAAATATGTTTTCATTTTTGTGTAATGATATCTATTGGAAGCAAGAAATTATTATGGCAGTTATTGTCTATCTTGACAAGTTAAGACAATTCTATTTTCATAATATTGTAATTAAAGAATAAGTGTGTGTGATTGTGTTAAAGAACTTTGAAAAGTTTTCTTATTCTTTCTACTTCCTTATTTATATAAAAACCAAAAATAAATATTGTCTCAATATCAATATTAAGTAAATAATTAGGATAAACAAATGCTCTAGTAAAATAGCTAGAAAAGGATAGGAAACTTTTTTGGAAATTACAATTTTAGGAGACACTAGTAAGTAATTATAATAACAGAAAATGGGAACCAATTAAACTCCCAGTTGAACAAATGAAATTTGTTCAAGGAGTAGTCTAGGATCTTATAGGTGATACAACCAGTATCGCATGGGCGGATAATAGGTCCCGAGAATTTCAGGCCCCACTCTCCATCGGGTACCATAAATATTAAAAACAAGAAATACATAAGAAAAAAAAATTCTGAGCTAGAGTTTCACTATGTAATAGGAGCCATTATTAATAATTAAAACACAAAGAATCTATCGATAAACAGTGTAAATACATAACCTAGATTTTATTCATCGGAAAAATGTGCATAACAATAGATATGGAGATACCCATAATTTTATTCATGGAGAAGATGTGCATAATATTAAATATAGAGATATTCCAAACATTAAAATAACCTAATACACAAAAATCCCATGAATGCAAACTGTAGAAAATGCATAGGCAGTACCAACACATGTATAATTGGAATTTCTTCTTGAAAGGAAACACAATATGGAAAAAAATAGTGATATGAGCTAGGTATTAAATATGTGAGCTAATTTTTTTTATGACAAATCCTCTAACACTATAGGTATGACAAAAATTTACAAAAACATCGTATCTTAAATTACTGAAAATAATGAGTAATTCCCAACAATCTCTAAAGTGGTGTCGTGGTCATTCCAAATAAAATTACAACAATAAAAATGGCATTAAATCCTTGACTCAGGAGGAGCCAAATAGTTTTTCTTCATTAAACATACATAATTTAGGAATCCTAAGACCAGATAATATCATAACCAATGGGAACCGTCGCTAAAACGGCACAGAGGCCCTCTGAAAACCCTATATTGAAGTAAAATAAGGGAAACGAAACACCTGGAGAAACGAAGCAATAATGTAACCTCACGTGAAAGTTCTGCAAAGGAAACACTAAGGAATAAATAGGTTGGAAAAACCCTCACCTACAATAAGCCCAAAATAAAATTGCAAGTCAGTTGCAACCTACACGAAAGAAAAGGAGACAAGGAAAGAACTTGGGCGAAGAGGCTTATTACCTGATCCGGGTTCGTCAGATACCAGATTTACCCATGATATTTTACTTCTATGATGTGGTTAGAATTGCATTTAAAAGAGAATAAATGAACATATATGCATGCTATAAAGACGTGGAAACAAGAAAACCATCAAAAACATAAGAACACGAGACGTTGATAACAGAGTTCACCCAGTGTGGGTTACGTCTCTGGGCCTGGTGTCAAAATTGGGTAGGCCACTTCATATAGTGCTGGAAATGGTGATGATGTACATGGATGATGTTCTTTTTTATACAAGGATATGTTCCCTCAACATGAGTGGCTTGTCTCTCCACAATACGTTCCTCTATAGAAAATCTCACTCACAATGGACCTCCTATCAACATGACATAATCTCACATAAAGAAAAAACAAAGATCCCGCAACATGCATCAAGCAAGGATCTAGACAACATAATACATCTCACATCAAATGATAAAAGAGGCATATGATAAAAATTGTATATACCTCAACCCCTGAAGTTGGATGAAGAAGTGGATGCTTAGCTATTGAATATGGATGCACCATCGAATTTGTGGCGTCGAGGGCATAAAATAGATTGTCCACACTTGAGAATCGAACACCGTCACTTCAATCTGGAAAATGGCCGAAAAATGGGAAGCTTTGTTGCTGAAATGGACATCCCCATTGATTTCTTATCACCGAGAGGTGTAAAATCGACATAAAGTTTGTCAAAAATGGACTCTGACAAGTTCTGAGCCTTAAGGAATCTTCTTGATGCCCTCAAGATTCCCTGGGGCATGGTTCCACTGTCTCCACGGCTCGTGGTTTCGCCCTGCAATTAAAAAAGATAATATTTTTTGAACTTCGCATCGGTCTGCTCTCGGTTGGGCGCACTGCGAATTTAGGTTTATATATAATTTTTTGGGCAGAGTTAACCATGTGAGGTTGTTGGTGTATTGGTTTAATATGAGATTTGTTGAGGAGGGGTCAGGGGATCAAATCCCGCCCCCATTTTTGTTGTATTGTGTTTCAATATAGAGTGGGTGGTGGGTGGGTTCGCTCCACGTGACCTGACCCAAACCACACCCATTCCATCCTGCCCCCCTACATAACTATTTTGCATATATGGTTGCATGGTTTAAATTGTTGCGGTTTGGAATATGTTGTACACATGGGGCCGCCCGGTGGGGGGTCGATCCACGTGGGTCGGGCGTGTTCGAGCCTCGCCAGCCCCAATTAATAGTCACTGGAACGGTATATAAGCAAGTGGGTTGGGCGGATCTGCTGGTATTTTCCCGCCCACCATTATTACAATACGTTTAATACAATGGTCGGGACGGGTGGCAGGGTTGGTGGCCCGCCACCCAAAAAAAAAATGATTTTTATTATATTAACCAATATTGGTTAATTTCTAAATTTTCCAAAATAAGGGTTATTGGGATTTTTAAAGAGGCAACAATTTCGCCCATTTTTAGGAGCCAAGTTCCCTACCGGTTGACGATGAATTTGTGGGACACTTAAACCTAGGCCAGTGCCTAACTTTGACCAAAAATTTGACTCGTTTTAACTTCTCCATACGGGCTCGGATTGGAGATCCGTTCGCACCATTGGAATCAGGGAGACGAGCACTTCAATATGAACCTAGTTCGAGATCAGTTCGACCACTTTGAATTTTGACCATTTTTGAGCCCTCTTGGTCTCTTGAGGGTGTCTGGAGCCACCTAGATCAATCCTCCCCAATGAGGAGCTTTTGGTCCACCAAAAGCATGAACATAATCTACAACTGCTTTGTACCTTGTCTGCACCACAAGTGTCCTGGAAGGTCACCCTTCATTCTCCTTCACCTTTTTTCTTCGGAGCCATAAGCAATGAGCCGACACTTACATCCTCTGTAGACCTGTAGTACAATATTCTTACAAATTACATGTTTAATTACATGATCAACTATGACCCAAGCATCCCATACTGCCACGATTTTATAACTCATGCTCAGTGGTCAAGCTTACATTAAAATGGAATCAATACCCTAGCTACCAATACAAAGCCAAAAACATCATTGTTGCTTCATAAGTGATGGAAAACACATCATCACTTTTACATTTTAAATTGAAAGACATGATTTACAAGGTAAGGCCAAACACACTAACAAACCTAGAATAACCATCTTTCACTTATCAAAGTGAATGGGTCATCTCTCTGAGGTGCATTTTCTTGTCGAACAGTTGTTTCAATTGGTTCATGTATGGACACTTTGTCCTTGAGACACTGCTCTGTATGGAGACTCCAACACGTGGCTCTTTGATGACTACTTTTGTTGCAATGATTGCAATGAGTCTTCTTCCTTGAGACCTACTTTACCCCTTCTTTTTTTGCAATGGAGAAGGCCTTTCACGCCTCATACTCTTATGTGCTGCCATTCTCTTCCAACACTCAACAAGTACGTGGTTATGTAATCCACAAAAACTACATGTTTTTTAATGCCATGATCTATGTTCATTGTTAGCAACATGCTTGTAATCAAAATGAACATTAGAATATCGAGACTTGTTATACCTTTCTTGGTTGTCTTTGGTGCGATCATGGTGACGAGAGCTTGCCTTAGCTCTTTCTCTACAATGTGTGTTGTCATAGGATGATGGTGAAGTGTTTCCATCATTCTCTTTCCCCAATAGTTTCAACCATGTATTGGAAGCATTTGACACCATCGATCAGTGTCCTTCAGTGTACCCCAAATCTTCAAATCGAGGTCTCTGCACAACCTCCAATGGCTGAATTATGCCTTGGCCATTAACACCAAGTCCTCCTCCTTTATATCCCATCTTGGTAAGAAGTCTCATGCCAGTTCCTATAAAGGGTATCTCCACGTTTCCAATAGAAATAATAGCATGTGAAGGTGAAATTGAAGAGCACTCAACATTTTTTACCTCAACTGTTGATTTGGAAATAGGTGATGATGGCTTCTTTAAGCCTTCGTTGAGCTTTAATTCCTCCAAAGCCTCTTTTGCGAATTGAAACTGAAGCTGCAATCTCTACTTCTCCTCTTTCTATTCTCATAGTAACCTCCTTTATTTAGAATTCTCTTCCTGAAGACTCTGGCTATTCTCCTCATTCAAATGATGAGAAGACGAAGAAGGTGACGAAGAAGATGTATAAGCACTGGAAGATGTGGATGAAGCATTCCTTTCTAATTCTTCTTTCTTCCATCTCTCATAAGCTTCATACATCATGTCCACCATTTTGGACATCCTGAGCATGGCCTTGTACATGTATTTGTCATCCTTCATTGTTGCACTTTCAATTGTTGTTCACGCTCACAATTCGCATCAACAAGAAGACCACTTTGATACCACTTGATCCGGGTCTGTCAGCTACCGGATTTAACCATGATATTTTACTTCTGTGATGTGGTTAGAATTGTATTTAAAATGGCATAAATGAACATATATGCATGTTTTAAATAAGAGGAAACAAGACAACCATCAACAACATAAGAACACGAGACGTTGATAATAAAGTTCACTCGGTGTGGGCTACGTCTCTAGGCCCGGTGTGAAAATGGGGTAGGTCGCTTCATATAGTGTTGGAAATGGTGATGATGTACATGGATGATGTTCTCTGTCATAAAAGGATATGTGCCCTCAACATGAGTGACTTGTCTCTCCACGAGACATTCTGCTATAGGAACTCTCAATCACAATGGACCTCCTATCAGCATGACATAATCTCACATGAAACAAAAACAAATATCCCACAACATGCATCAAGAAAGAATCTAAACAACATAATGAATCTCATAGCAGATGATAAAAGAGGCACATGATCAAAACTGCATATACCTCAACCCCTAAAGTTGGCTGAAGAAGTGGATGCTCAGCTGCTGAATCTGGCTACACCATCAAATTCGTGGCATTGAGGGGTATAAAATCGATTGTCCACACTTGAGAATATGACATTGTCACTCTAATATGGAAAATGGCCGAAAAATGGAAAGCTCTGCTGCTGAAACGGATGTATCCATTGAGTTCCTGTCACTGAGAGGTGTAAAATAAAAATAAAGTTTGTAAAAAATGGACTCCGAAAATTTCTCGGCCTCAAGGAACCTTCTTGATGCCCTTAAGATTCCCTGGGGCATGGTTCCACTGTCTCCATGGCTTGTGGTTTTGCCCTGCAATTAAAAAATGATAATATTTGTCGAACTCCACGTCTGTCTGCTCTCTCTTAGGTGCACTACGAATTTGGGTTTATATATAGTTTTTTGGGTGGAGTTAACCATGTGAGGTTGTTAGCGTACTGGTTTAATGTGGCATCGGTTGAGGAGAGGTTAGGGGTTCAAATTCTTCCCCTTAAATTTTTGTTGTATTGTGTTTCAATATAGAGTGGGCGGTGGGCGGTGGGCGGGTCCACTCCACGTGATTCAACCCAAACCTCACCCATTCCATCCTTCCCCCCAACATAGGTGTTTTGCATATATGGTTGTGTGGTTTAAATTGTTGTAGTTTGGAATAGGTTCTACAAATGGGGCGACCCATGTGGCCTCGCCAGGCCCAGTCAACAGTCACCAGAATGGTATAGAAGCAGGTGGGTTGGGCAGGGCCGTCGGTGGTGGCCCACCCACCCGTATTACAATAAGTTTAATACAATGGTCGGGAGGGGTGGCAGGATTGGTGGCCTACCACCCCCAAAAAATTTGATTTTTATTATATTAACCAATATTGTTTAATTTCAAAATTTTCCAAAATAAGGGTTATTGGGCTTTTTTAAAGAGGCCACAATCTCGCCCATTTTTGGGATCTAATTTCCCTGTCGGTTGAGAGTGAATTTGTGGGACACTTAAACCTGGCCCGTTACCCAACTTTGACTCGTTTTAACTTCTCCATATGGGCTCGGATTCAAAATATGTTTGCACCGTTGGAATCACGGTGACGATCACTTCAATTTGAACCTAGTTTGAGAGCAATCTGACCACTTTTATTTTTTACCATTTCTGAGCCCTCTTGGTCTCTTGAGGGTGTCTAGAGCCACCTGGATCATTACCTGTTAAAACACATGGTATTTGATGTATTTTTTAACCTTGTATAGAAATTAACTGCAAACGAATTATTCAAACAGAAAATAAATAATGGTGAGAACATAAAAAATATATAGAGATATATTTTCCCCTAGATCCCAAAACTGGGAATACCAGATTGGTTTTTCACTATATTCCTTTCAATGTTACAATACATATATATACATTCTGAAGAATTCATAAACCCCAATCCATTAACCCTAGATTAGAACATAACCGCAGTTCCCTTGACCAAATATACAAAATACCATGGGAAGAAAACTATCATGCCCAAAAACATGTGCAAAACCCATGCACAAAACCATAGGTAGGTTTGCCCACCTATTATAGGGTCCAAAAAAAAATTCTTGGGCCAGTTTATGGGGGCTACCACCCCTTTGCAAACCCCCTGATAGGGAGGCATTCTGCCCCCCCCTTTGACCCCCCTGTAGTGCCCAACACAACGAATAGGGGGCGGCTATTTCCCCCCGCATGTGTGACTAATCATGGAAAGAATATAAAATACAATCAACATTTGACACCAATGCGTGGAACAAGATAATACACTCGTTAGTAGTTATTTAGACCTATTGGGTACAGAGGAAATATGATTTAATAATAATTCTTACTACCTGTGCACATAGTCTTCATCCCCTATTTCAACCAGTCAGAAGAAAAGAGAACTCGAATGCCACCTAAGGGAACCATTAAATTGTATGAGACATAAAGAATAAAATAGAAAATATAGAAAAATAGAAAACTTGGGTGGAATTAGCCCAATAGTGAGCATACCTATAACTTTTGGTCGTGGAAAAGTGCTTCAAACTCTAGTAGCATAACCCTATTGCAAAACCCTGAAAACCGTCAACAACACAGCGAAATGACTGGTCAGTTTCCCGGCAAAGAACAGGTTGGTTACCTTAACTTCCCAAGTAAAATTTTGACTGTAAGATTAAGCCACGGGAGATCGAAGGATTGATTTAGCAGCCAAATGTCTCTTGTGCCTAGTGCTTAATAAATGAATCCAACGGATTGTGAGACTTCTCATAATGCTTGATAAGCACTATGGTTTCTAGAGTATGTGGATGCAAACCTTATAGACATTAGCATGAGGAACACCATGGCATATATTTCAAATTCTAACACTTATCAACGATATCAACAAAGGGAGTTCAGATTAACATCAACAAGTTACACATGTTCACACCTAGGAACTTATGCATAGTTAACTTGGCAATATAACATAAAAAATAAATAAATTTACCATGTCAAATAGACTGAGTTATTTGGTTTATGTTTTCTTTTGTGTAAATCGTGGAACATGTGACAGTATGACCACATTAATTTTAGTGGACATTAATCATAATCATTTTCATTATATATATATATATATATATATATATATATATATATATATATATATATATATAGATATATATATATTAATAAAAATTATAATGTCTCCTCTTCGTTCAAACCTCTCTGTATTATCAAGAATTCTCTCGAATATGTCAAGGACCCTATAGACCCAAAAGACATGAAAGGTGTTTCTATGGTTCTTTGTTCCTCTGGTACTCCCTATATTGGGGAAACGATTCGATCCATTAGGCAGATAATTCATGAGCATGTTGCGGGCATTAGGCACAATCGATCCCACATTTATGCTCTTGTGGAATATGCTAATAAATCGTGTCACCATGTATGCATTGAAGACTCCAAAGTCATTGCTAAGGTGGATCACTTCCATCATAGGAAGTTGAGGGAGGCTATTGAAATTGAGAGGCATCCTAAGAATCTCAACAGAGATGATGGGTGGAAATTAAGTAAGACTTGGATTCCATCCCTCTCTAGGTGATTTCTCTCCCTTGCGTTGGTTCCTTTCTCCTTTTGTCTTTCTTTGGTTTTATTCCCATCCTTTGATTTTTTAAATATTTCCTCTTTTATCTTTATCCTTTAGGCCTCTTTTTCTGTGGTTAGGGTTTTTATATATTTCATTGTGTTATATATTTTATTACAATATTGATTCATAAATTTCTATATATCTAATATATAATCATTTATTTATTTATTTATTATTATTATTATTTTGGAAATTTAATCATTTTATTAAACTATTCTTTTTAAATTATTCGATATTATTCATTAACCCTCTTTTTTTAATAATATTTCTTAAAAACATAAAAACTTTAAGATTATTCCCTTTATTATTATATTCCCCTACTCCCCTTTTTTACAATAACTTAAATTTAATCATTTTATTGATTATTCAATTTTTAATTATTCATTAACCCTTTTTAAAAATATTTCTTAAAAACTTAAAAACTTTTAATATTATAACTAATTAACTTACCAAATCAAATAATGGCTAGTTTTAACAACTATCATCAGGTAATGACGCATCCTTACTATTTATTCAATGAGATCGGTTTCCTTCTTTACTTTATCCTGAGGATGAACCACATTAGATGGTTCGAAATGTCAACCAAATCCAAATGATGTGATTAATCCGAAAGACCTTTATCTACATTATGGATCACAAAAGTCTTAAATCTAAGATATAAATTTAATATTTGCATTATAATAATGTAAATTTTCAAACATATTTTGGTATAAATTAAATAATTGTATATTTTAATATTTCTTTAAAATATATTCGTTTTTCATCTAGTTATTTTATTAAAATTTTATAATATTTGTAAATATATATTATTTATTTTTAAAATAATAAAAATTTATGAATAAATCATTTAATAATAATATATCATTATATAAATTATTTTTTAATATATTTTTTAAAGATGTAATTCCTCACATAGTTTTAAGATTGTTTTGAAAAAGTTTTAAGTATTCTTAGTTAATGGTGTATTAATTAAGTGTGGTGAGAAAATTAGATAAGTCACACATGATGATTGGGATATGTTTGAGTGTACAATTCTCTAAGCAATTTGTGACCAAGAATATATTATCTTTATGACATATAAGGATTGAAAATGAAAATACCTAAATTAGATGACTGAATTGTAAGTACATGTAACAACATAAAACATTTTAAACCATCAAAATTATATTAATTATAATTTTGAAACAAATTATCAAAGTTATATTAATTACAATTTCGAAACGCTTTTAATATTTTTTATTTCAAACATACAAAAAAAAAATAAAAATTAATAAAGTAATTATAATTTGAATGTTAATATTAATAATTAATTAATTCTCAAATTATAATTAATAATAAGCAAGTAATTCATCTTAAGGGGGCATTTTAATTGGTTAACTCAAGAAATATGATTTTTGAAACTCAAAAGATCCAAGTTCAAATCTCTCTGTTATGACCCGGGCTATGGGGAGGAGGACATATCATAGAACCCAGGGGTTTATTGGTAGTTATGTGTCAAGTGGGCTGCTAGATTCCTCTCGGTTACAATAATAATAATAATAATAATACTAATAATTAATTCATTCATTCTCTCACCATTTTTTTGCAATTTAGATAACACGTTTGAGGATCCTGGGTTTAATGAGGTTGGATATTAGTTGCAAAGGTATTAATTCTCCCCAGAGAGTGTGTAAGGTAGATGGATGTTTCAATTCAATGGCGAGAGTTGGGTTTAATGAGGTTGGATATTAGTTGCAAAGGTATGTTTCAATTCAATAGAGAGAGTTTTCAGCTTAAGGTAGATGGATGTTTCAATTAATTGGAAAGAATTGGGTTTAATGAGGTTGGATGTTAGTTTCAAAGGTATTAATTATTCTCGGAGAATGTGTAAGGTAGATGGATGTTTCAATTCAATGGTGAGAGTTTTCAGCTTGGTTGAATCAAGCCTACAAGTATATAAACATTGGTGGTGCACTTTGGTTTCAATAGGAAATAGAGTTTGTTTTCTTTCAAGCCTGCAAGTATACAAATATTGGTGGTGCACTCTGGTTTCTATAGAAAATAGAGTTTTTTTGCTAAAAATTTCCATACCAAGGGAAGATTTTGAAGTAATAGACATAATGGAACGCTCAGACAATGAAAAAAAGGAGGATTTTAATCAGTAGTTGGGTTGTCATACTAAATTTTTATTCATGCAAGAAGAGATGGGTAAGGTTGATTCCAAAGCCTAATATGTTCACTTGCATAAAAAAATCAGTTTGTTGTAGACTAAGATTGAGAGACTTCAAGTGGCATATGACACCCATATTTTGAAGATGAATAGAGTGATTTCCCTGCTCAAAGGAAGGATTAGCAAGGCGGAAAAGGAATCGAATTTTGAGGTTTGTGAGAAACAAGGATAAGTTCTTTTTCTTTTAATGGTGGGTTCTCTTCAGGCTCTCCGCCTCGAATTGTCGATTTTAAAGTCGGTATCTCCATTTGGCTGAATACTAAGGGATAGATTTCTCTAGTTTTAAATTATGCTTCATAAGTTTTTTAATGTATTGGGAGTTTTTTTCGAGGTAGTATAAGGTCTGTCAAATTAGAACACTAGATAGAGGGATAAATGTATCAATTGTTTTTTTTCATGTATGTCTATTGTTGTCACTCCTAGAGATAACCTCAAGTTGCCAAAGACTAGTGCTTAGGACATCTTAGGACAGAAGGTTTTTCAGATTATTCTGCATGCTTGTGGGAGGGAAACTCCTGATATCAAATGGATTTGTAATATTTGAATGGTGGTCCTAGATCTCAAAGAAGGAATAATAGTATCTGGGAGCTCTGCTTGTAGAGAGAAAGGCCTGCTCAGAATGGGCCTGAAGCAGTCATAAAATGGGGCTGTTGCAAACAGGGCCAAATGTGAGACAAATTAACATTTATAGAATTTAATGGGGATTTTAAACTATATGGAATGGTTTGAGAACATCAAAGCGAGGTGGGATTATACAAGCACAAGAATCCACCCTTTAAATACCTTAGAGGAAAACGATATGAAAAGGAAAATTGTAACGGAAATCGTGCCTCGACCTATATTTAAGATGTTATTGTAAAGCATGATATGAGTACCATTAGAGATAAATTCATATCCAACTCATAGAACACCTGCATTCCGAAAGAAATGATAACAAGAAAGAAAATATGAGCACAATGAACATTAAATTGAACCACTATATCATGGAAATACATATTGTTCATTCATTTAAGCAGGAATCCATTATTGCAACAGACTGCCTTTGTATAAATCTTCAAAATGGATCTTGAGATATACACTAAGAGAAAATCCTAAAAATTACAAAAGATGATACACAGACTACAACTTCTTCAGCTAGAAAATTTGGAACCTTTTCTTAGTCTGCAGTTTGGTCTTTTATAGTATTTTACATAGACACTCAGACCAAATTTTTTGGAACAAAATATTATTTGTTGATTCGGCAGTTTTCAATCCTAATAAAAAAAATGATGAGGCATAACGACATCTCATCTTAAATAGCATGATTCGACCTAGACCATAACAAGGACATAACAGAAAATAAAAACATATAGAGTGCATAGGGTGAAATTGAGATTTCACCAAGTTTTACATTACACAGAAATTTGAAAATAAAAAGTTTTTAAAACATGTCGCGTGGGCCAAATCAAGATATCCATCATTTGTTGTTAAACCAAGGAGTGCCTAAGCTTTCTAGACGACGTGGCCTAGCTGAAGATGAGGAGGATCCGAGTGGATGAGGTGGAGGAGGTGGCAACTTCCAGGAGGTAGAAGAGACTGGAGGATTCACATATTCACAACACTTTTGCCACAGCTTCGCCAATTGATGGTATTGTGTTGTAAGCCTCGAACAAATTCTGCATGTTAGTCAGCTCAATGTAATCCACGTGGACGGAAAGGAGTTTCTTTACCTGATAGAGAAGGAAGAATTCCTTGCATAGGGCGGATATTATGGTCTCAACCTTTAGTCGGGTTGTTTTCTCCAATGTTATCACTAGAAAATTTGGCCCAATTTCCGACAGCCACTTCGTCACTATTCCGACACATAGTCGTTGCAAGAGAAAAAATTTGAGGCTGGACAAAATGTGTTTAGCCATTACGTCGCAATTTCGACACTTTGAAATAACGACACTTTTTCCAACGTTTTTCAAAGTGTCGCTATTCCAACTTATTATAAGCGTCGGTCTTTCGACGAACCATAACTGTCGGTCTTCCGACGATCACAAACCATCGGTCTTCCGATGCTTTTTAGGTTTTCAAAACAAAGTCGCAATTCCGACGTTATTGCTTCCAACTATTAATTCCGATGTTTAAAACGTCGCTATTCTGACGAATGATTGAAAATATTTAAAAACGTAATCGTCGCTCTTCCGACGCTTTAGGTGTTGCTTTTCCAACGTTATCGCTTCCAACGTTTAATTCCGACGTTTAAAACGTCGCTATTCCGACCCTTTTTGAAAATATTTAAAAATGTAATTGTCACTCTTCTAATGCTAAGGTGTCGCTCTTTAGACGCTGTGAAGCGTCGCTCTTCCGACGATGTGAAACGTCGCTCTTCTGATGCGTTGAAGTGTCACTATTCCGACAAAACGGGAAAAAAATATTTAAAAAAAATTAAATGTCGCTCAACTGATGGTAAAACTTGGATAGTCGCTCTTCCAAAATGAAAAAATATGCAAGAAATACGTATCAGCAATGATATTGAAGTTGACAAATATTCTTTGGGTACAAAAAATTCTCATGTTTTTTGCTTGCAATGCCAAACATTTTAAAATTGGACCAGTGTATTTCAACTGATGGTAAAACTTGGATAACTTAAATGGTTTTCTAATCGTGAGAAAACCCTTGATTTTATAACTTAAATGATAAACCCTTGTTTCCCAAATAGATTTATTCCCTAGAGTGACGAGTCTAGCTAACTGGGGCCCTGTCACGACTAGGCCACAATGGCATCCAGCCTAACAAGTGTTTTAAACCAAAAAAAATCTACACTATCTATTGATACCAAACTATTTAAGATCAAGGGGTTGACTACTTTTCTCCATGTAAATCATTGTGTCATTTTATGTGTATCTGTCCTCTATTTTCTTTTCCCTCTCATTCTGCAGATTTCTTTCATTGCAATTCGAGATTAGAGGGAGGAAATTACACAGATAATGATTTATGTGTAGACATGAGTGATAAAGCACCAATCATGAAATTGTGATTGCTAAACAGAGAAAGCCGGATTTCCATCACTACAATTCAGATTGCAGACACCCTGAATATCTCTGTAGTTTTTGAACTTCTGATTGGCCCGGTAAACTCCAAGTGCCGAAATATTCAAGCAGCCACTTCAATGTGTATTGAAAAAAGGTTACAGCAGGCACTAATAGTATGTTCTGTAGGCTCTGTACAGCTGAAAGGGGAATATCATGTGACTGGCTCGTAGGTATTTCATGGCTGAGTAACTCGTTGCTAGATGGTAAACAAGATGCATGTGCTTCAAAAATCCTCAGTCCTACTACTCTTTCATCACAGGGAGTCAAGAAGAGAATCAGAATATATTATTTGGTCAACAAGGGCAGACTAAGCTTCTAAAATGTCGAAGTGAACACATCAAAGCTATTGGATCAATTGCATTGGAAAAAAGAGAGTCTCCTCTGTATAGGAATGTTTTGTGGATATCAATTCCAAGCCCTGGTGGGCTAGAGGAATTGCGAAAGTTTTAATTAACACTTGAAAGAAATCTATTGATATATTGGCCAAATTTTTTTTCTAAAACTATCTAGATACTTTTTTCCTTCTTACAAGAAGCAGCATAAGATAAATAGGAAAGAAAATAGTGAACTTGAATCACCTATAATTTTGGAGGACATTCTTAGCTGAAAGCTTGCGACATTTTGAGGCACCTCCATCAATCGCTCTGACATGAGCCCCTAAAATCGTAAATGGAAACTTTCAAGTTTCCCAAATACTTTAGTATTTTAACATTTATTGAAATTTATGTGCTTTAGCAAAGAATGTCAAGCCTATTCCTATCGTTTATACGTTAACATAAACAACTACAAATACACAACTTAACTTTATCTGACACTAATAGAAAAAGAAAAGCAACTTACAGGAATGTAAGTAGTGTATGTTACAACATTCCATTTCAGCCTTCAGGTATGGAGTATGATATTAGCACAACCATTTTATTTTATGATTTTCTCCTACAAAAGTAACAAAAGAAAAATGAAGCATTGTATGTTGCAATATTCTATTTCAACATTCAGGATATGGAGGATTATTTCACGAGGAAAAGGCAATGGCCTTGCAATATAAGTGGGCCATATTACAACAATGTTTCCCATAAATGAGAGAATAGCAATGAGTAACCTCTCTCAATTGAGTCGTGACCTTTTTTTTGTAGGTATGGGCTCCAAACTCCAAACCTTGCAAACAAGGAGAGAATGAAACACCATGGTGTCAAGAAACCAGAACTTAGCCTGAATATCCTAAAACTGAAGTTGGAAACATCGTCTCTCCAAGGTTGTTAATGTTGCAATCCTCTGTTCAACATTGATACAAATGTCGAAAACAAGTTAAAAGATGAACCAAATAATAGCATTCAAAGGAAAGACTAGGATGTCACCATTTCTACCTGCTATCCTTGAAAAGAAGGTGATATTACTTACATGCTTTTGTGTTTGCAAGGTGGACTTGAAGACCATGTTCATCCCAGAATGAGCTCAAAATGTACTTTTGTTTTTGGATTCGTGAAATAGAAGGACAATGTTATCAAAAAATAGTGAAATGGAGATCCCATAGAGGGCCTCCACCTTTACCACCCATGGATTTTTAAAAGAGAAACTCTCATCCATAAATATGAAATCCAAAGAATGTGAGGTAGTCGACACCCTTGCTTGACTACTAGGTTGATGTATATAATAGACCCCAGATATGATCATTTGAATCTCATATAGGGTCATAATTATAGAGATCGCCAAGCATAGGAGAGGCATACCTTCATCCTCTCAAATAGTAGGTTTCTTCCAACTATCTGAAAGGCTTAACAGGTGTCCATGGATCAACAATATACTTAATTTTTCTTCCTTAATAGCATTTGGCAGGATTGAAAAATATTCAAAAGTGTGGTGATTCCATTTGCAATGACTAAACCTTAAACCATCAGTTTCTTCCTCTCTGCCCATATGGAGATGAATTTGTATGCTCTTCTGGCAAAGAGTTTGAACATGGTGTATCCCAGCATGATAGTCTCACAATTAATTGATTCATTTTGATCATCATATTTATAAAGATGATTGATTTAAGAAACTTCGCCAGGGGTAAGGCCAGAAGAGACTATCTAAAGCAAAAGGTCCGCAATATGAATAGGTAAGATGGTCAGAGTATTTTTAAGGAATTTGTCTTTCAAGTTTTCTAGCTTCTAAGCCTTATTAGAATGGAATTTGAAAACTGCTCTCATGATCATGCAATCAATGTAACAACAACCATACAATCTGGGATTGATTATGAAAGGTGGTTGGTTGCAGATGTCATATAATAAGGTGACATTATTTTGAGCAAGGTGTTAGAATTAGTAATGGTGCAAGCAAGCACTTCAGTAAGAATCTTATGTACAAGGATTGAAAAATATTCAAAAGTGCGGTGATTCCATTTACAATGACTAAACCTTAAACCTGCACTTTCTTCCTCTCTGCCCATATGGAGATGAATTTGTATGCTCTTCTGGCAAAGAGTTTGAACATGGTGTATCCCAGCATGATAGTCTCACAATTAATTGATTCATTTTGATCATCATATTTATAAAGATGATTGATTTAAGAAACTTCGCCAGGGGTAAGGCCAAAAGAGACTATCTAAAGAAAAAGGTCCGCAATATGAATAGGTAAGATGGTCAGAGTATTTTTAAGGATTTTGTCTTTCAAGTTTTCTAGCTTCTAAACCTTATTAGAATGGAATTTGAAAATTGCTCTCATGATCATGCAATCAATGTAACAACAAGCATACAATCTGGGATTGATGATGAAAGGTGGTTGGTTGCAGATGTCATATAATAAGGTGACATTATTTTGAGCAAGGTGTTAGAATCAGTAATGGTGCAAGCAAGCACTTCAGTAAGAATCTTATGTACAAGGATTTAGTGTAGACACTAATTTGTTGAAGAATCACTTTTCATTTGTAGAGGAGGTATTACCGTATTAGTGTTTTCCTTTGTATGCTTCAATAACAAAATTTGTCACATTTATTGTCTTGAATTTGAAAAGGAGCCCAAAAAATTACCACAGCCAGGCAACTAAACACCCGTGTTTCCTAAATCTTAAACTACACACTAGCAAAATTGAATCTGATGGGCTAATATTTGATCAGATTATTGTAACATATTAAACAATTAAACTTTTTTTGCAATAGGACATGACTCTCTATACCTAGCTCAAACCACATTAGAAAAATTCATCATGGTTGTATGTAGAGCATAAATATTTCAAGTCACAAGAATCCAATGTGAAAAAACAAAAATGAAAAATCATGCACACAAATCAACTCAATTAATATGTGACGGCTGTTGCACAGGAAACATTTCCAAGGATTCCATCTTTGAATGGAAATATGTTTGAACACTATTTCTAGAAATACTTTTTGTAAAAATTTCTATATTCGTCTGTTGTGAGTGTTTTGTGTATCCTATCCAAGCTTTATCTTGTATCCACATAAAATAACAACTTTTTGACACTTACGAATAATAAATTATAACATTCAACCTTGCAAATTTTCTCAATCACAGAAGAAATTTAATATAAAACAGTAATGCGTAAATGATGTCTTGACTTGATAAAAAAACGCCTTTATAAAGAGGCTTTTCAAAGTTCAAAATGCAATCATTAAAGCCAAACATTGATGATGAGGCAAAGTCAGATTCCAGTATCTCTAAAGCAATTCATACAGCTATTGATAAAAAACTTTATGAGCATATACCTGAGCAATCAATCATGCAAGCAGTGAACATCGCAAATCCCTGACCCCTGCACCATCAGCTTGCCTGTAGGTTTCAATTATATGAGTGAATGCATCCTTGCTTAATAGAGTTTTTTGTTCCTCGGTCAGTGATACAAACTGTGGCACTATTGGCATTTCTGGGGATTGATCTTCCGCAGATTGAGTCGTTTCTGGATTAGAGGAGATGATTGTTTCTGGATCAGAGGACATGATTGTATCTGGGTCAGAGTTTACTTCCAAATTATTATGTGAAGTAGTTCAACAGTTTACTTCATGCACTAAAAAAAAAAACATAAAGCATGAACAAGATCGTACCTCTGCGGCTTGAGATTGGGACTTGCAGAGACACAGATGAAAAAACTTTGCGGCTTCATATTGGGACTTTTTATGAAACCCTGTACACAACAAAAAACCACAAAAAAAAAACCCTGTACACAACAAAAACCCACACCATTTTAGCAAATGAAATTCTACATTTCAAAAACACAAGGTCAAGGATTCGAAACTGAAAAAGACACATACCTTGCAGGTAATCACAGTTCTCAGTCTCCTTCCTAATGACATTAATCACAGAATCAATGAGCTCAGATCCTTCTGTGTAATGTCCCTTGGCCCAGTTGTTTCCAGCCCTAGATTGGCCAAAAACTAAGTTATCATGTCTGAAGACCTGTCCATAACCCTTTCAAGCTGTAGATCTGAAGTGCCCTGATATCTCTCAGTAGGATCCATCCCGTGCTCTTCACAGACCACTTCCCAAAACTTGGAGCCGATCTGGTTGCCACATTGGCCCCCCTGAATGTGAAGGATATCTGGCATTTTTTCTATCGACCGAACTCAGATTTGGATCAGATCCTCCCTCCTTCCCTGGACAAACCATGCAACCGGAGGGAAATGAACGAGGGAAATTAAAACTTTTGATATTTCAAAATTTTTGACATTTTGAAATGAAACACGTGTGTTTTTTTTAAGGCCACTCAAATTAATTTAAAAATAAATATTTTTTAATAATTATAATCATTTTAAATAATAAAATTTAAAATAAAAATATTTACAATAAAAAAATAAAACATTTCTTTTTTAGAAGAAAATAAAGTTGTATGAGTAAATAATGGACTGATTTTTGCATATAGTAATCCTTCTACCCTACTAAATCATCATGCTTTATTAAAAGGAGTTTTAAACTTTACACTATTAAATTATGTTGTATTTTAAATATTTGGAGTTTTAATCTCTTTTTTTATATATATTTTTTCTTTATAATTTATGTATTATGTATATAGGGGGTTAAATGGGTTAGGCCAGTTGGGAAATAGGGCTTAAGGGGTTAGGGGTTAAGGGTTTAGAGGTTGAGGGTTTAGGGGGTTAAATGGGTTAGGGGTTTAGGGGTCTAGGGGGTTAAATGGGTTAGGGGTTAAGGGTTTAAGGGTTAGTGGTTAAGGGTTTAGAGGTTTAGGGTTTAGGGGTTAAATGGGTTAGGGGTTTAGAGGTTTATGGTTTAGGGGGTTAAATGGAATAGGGGTTGGGAATTATGGTTTAATGGGTTAGGGGTTAAGGGGTTATAGGTTTAGGGTTTAGGGGGTTAAATGGGTTAGGGGTTTAGGGGGTTAGGGGATTTATCAGTTAAGAATTTTAGGGGTTAGAAGTTAGGGGCTAATGGGGTTAGGTTTTAGGGGGTTAGATGGGTTAGGGGTCAGGAATTAGAGTTTAAGGGGTTAGGGTTAAGGTTTTAATGGTTTAGGGTTTAAGGAGTTAGGGGTTAAGGGTTTAGGGGGTTAAATGGGTTAGGGGTTAAGGGTTTAGGAGTTAGGGGTTAAGGGACATTTAGAGGTTTATGGTTTAGGGGTTAAATGGGTTAGGGGTTAAATTAGTTGCTTATTCTTTGTGTCTCAATGTAACAATTTTGTAAGTATTGTTGCTTGTTGCCATGTCTTCTTTATTTATTAATTTATAGTATTTGTTAGCCATTGCTTTACATTTATTGATGAAAATGTCTATTGCAATCAAACCAAATGTATGCTCAATCTCCAGTTTCAAACTCAGCCACAGTGTTGTCACACAATTTAAGTCTGGAGAATGGCCATCTGATGAAGTCTTAATAACCAGACTGCACCTCATGACTACTCTAGAAAATCTTAAGTTCGAGTGTCCCACAATCATGAGAAATTTGGCTCTTATACTCTTGCTTCACCTGATTGTGTCGTGGAATTACCCTTGTTTATTGCAAAATCATCCTAATGTTGTCGACCTTGTCCCTTAAAAGACCAAGGAAACATATGTGACTGAGAGGAATGGAAATCACTACAAAGTTGAAGAGAGTACAAAATACTAAGATGGTTTAAAGGATAAGCTTGAATTATAATGTAGCAGTGTTGAAACAACCAAAAGTTGTCCCAAAAAAATAGTTGATAATGCGAAACCTTCTTCTGTACTAGTCAAGCAAGACTACATTCATGTGAGAGCAAGAAGAGGCCAAGTGACTGATAGGCATAGCCTGGAAGAATATAGGGTATGGTTCCCTATTTTTGATGAAATATTTGATCTACATTTTGTCTATCGAAGATTAACCATTTTAACCTTGCCAATAAGGCGGAATTAACCCAATCGTAGGTCCCAATATTTCATGATATATATTAACTCTCTCTGTATATGAGAAGGAATAATTATAAACACATAGATTGATAGAGGTGGCGAGACAAGGGGAGTCACAAGGGAGAGATGGAGATAAACTAAAGGAGAGGGGGGAAAAGGAATGGATCAGTTGAGAGAGAGAGAGGGAGAGGAGTGAGAGAGGTAGAGAAGGGTAAGAGAGGGAGATAGTGACACAAAGATGGAAGGGGGGCAAAAAGAAGGATAGAGGGAGGGATATAGCTGTGAGAGGATTGGAGGGTAGAGAGAGAGAGAGGGAGAATGGGGAAGAGAGAGGTCATTCCAGATGCTCTGAAAGTGTTGAGGCTTCATCCAGGTCACAAGTATTGTCTGCTAGGAAGGCTTTCCAAAGAAGTTGGCTAGGATCACTATGAAACTATTACGGAATTAGAAGGGAAGAGAAAGGCAAAGCCTCGGGTATCATATGAGAGAAGGAAGCAATTGGAAAAATTGAGATCAAAAGCAATGGAGTTAGCCGAAAAGTAGCTTACCCCAGAGATGGATAAGATAAAACTTGACAACATATTGGTCAATTTCCTTGACCCTTTATTGGTTATTCAGAAGGAGTATGAATACACCACCGTTAATATCAAGGTAACTGACCCCTAGCAGATCAAGGGGTTAAGGGGTTTAGGGGTTAGATGTTTGGGGTTAGGGGCTGTCAAGGGTTTACAGGTTTAGTTTGTGGTTAAAGGGGTTATCATTTTAGGGTTAAGGGTTATGTTAAGGGTTTAGGGTTAAAAATGGGATTGTAAGCCAAGAGGTTTACTAGCTAGGGGTTAAATGCTTAGGGTTGGGAATTGTGGTTTAATGGGTTAGGGGTTAAGGGGTTATAGGTTTAGGGTTTAGGGGGTTAAATGGGTTAGGGGTTTAGGGGGTTAGGGGATTTAGCAGTTAAGGATTTTAGGGGTTAGAAGTTAGGGGCTAATGGGGTTAGGTTTTAGGGGGTTAGATGGGTTAGGGTCGGGAATTAGGGTTAAGGGTTTAAGGGGTTAGGGGTTAAGGGTTTATAGATTTAGGGTTTAGGGGGTTAAATGGGTTAGGGGTTTACTAGGGGTTTAGCGGGATAAATGGGTTAGGGGTTAAGGTTTTAGGAGTTAGGGGTTAAGGGTTTGGAGGTTTATGGTTTAGGGGTTAAATGGGTTAGGGGTTAAATTAGTTGCTTATTCTTTGCGTCTCAATGTAACAATCTTGTAAGTATTGTTGCAGATTGTTGCCATGTCTTATTTATTTATTAATTTATAATATTTTTTAGCCATTGCTTTACATTTATTGATGAAAATTTCTATTGCAATCAAACCAAATGTATGTTCAATCTCCTGCTTCAAACTCAGCCACAGTGTTGTCACACAATTTAAGTCCGAAGAATGGAAAACAGGCCACCCGAACGTGCACAAGGCACCCGGGCGGTCACAACTTAGCAAAACTGATACGAGCGCCCTCGAAAGAAACGGCCCAACCCGACTTGAACGCGCTCGGGTGGGCGACCTCACACGATGCGACACGACGCGCCCGACCGAATGATGCCACAAGGGAGAAAACGGTAAACAGGCTACCTGAACATGCACAAGGCACCCGGGCGGTCACAACTTAGCAAAACTAATACAGGCGCCCTTGAATGAAATGGCCCAACCCGACCGCACCCGGTCAGGCGACCTCACACAACACTACACGACGCGCCCGAATGAATGATGCCACAAGGGAGCAAATGGAAAACGGGCCACTCCAATGTACATAAGGCACCCGGGCAGTCACAACTTAGCAAAACTGATACAAGCGCCCTCAAACGAAACAGCCTGACCTGACCCGAACACGCCTGGTCGGGCGACCTCAAACGGCACGACATGGTGTGCCTGACCAAACAATTCCACAAGGGAGAAAACGACGAATGGGCCGCCCGAACATGCACAAGGCACCCAGGTGGTCACAACTTAGCAAAACTGATACGGGCCCCTCAAACAAAACATCCAAACGCGACTCGAACACGCCTGGTTGGGTGACCTCACACTGCGCGACACGGCGTGCCCAACCAAATGATGCCACAAGGGAGCAAATGACAAACGGGCTACCCGAGCGTGCACAAGGCACCCGGGTGGTCACAACTTAGCAAAACTGATACAGGCGCCCTCGAACAAAACGGCTTGACCCGACTTGAACACGCCCGATCGGGCGACCTCACGTGGCACGACACGGCGTGCCAGACCGAATGATGCCACAAGGGAGCAAATGACAAACAGGCCACCCGAACGTGCACAAGGCACTCGGACGGTCACAACTTAGCAAAACTGATACGGGTGCCCTCAAACGAAACAACGCAACCCGAACGCGCTTGGTTAGGCACCCTCACATGGCGCGACATGGCGCGCCCGACCGAACGATGCCACATTAACGGAGAAAACAGAAAACGGGTCGCCCAAACTTGCACAAGACACCCGGGTGGTCACAACTTAACAAAACTGATACGGGCGCCCTCGAACGAAACGACCTGACTCGAACGCGCCCGGTCAGATGACCTCACACAACGCGACACAGCACGCCTGACTGAACAATGCCACAAGGGAGCAAATGGAAAACAGGCTGCCTGAACGTGCACAAGACACCCGGGCGGTCACAACTTAGAAAAACTAATACAAGCACCGTTGAACGAAACGACCCGACCCGAACACGCCCGGTCGGGTGACCTGATCACAAGGCGCGACATGGCGTGCCCGACCGAGTGATGCCACATGGGAGCAAACGAAAAAATGGGCTGCCATAACGTGCACAATGCACCCGGGCAGTCACAACTTAGCAAAACTGATACGGGCGCCCTCGAAACAAACGGGCTGACCTGAATGCACTCGTTCGGGCGACCTCACACAGTGTGACACGACGCGCTCGACCGAATGATGCCACATGGGAGAAAATGGCAAACGGGCCGCCCGAATGTGCACAAGGCACCCGGGTGGTCACAACTTAGAAAAACTGATACGGGCACCCTCGAACGAAATGGTCCGACCCGAACACGCCCGGTCGGGTGACCTCACATGGCGCGACACGGCGCGCCCGACCGAATGATACCACAAGGGAGAAAATGGTAAATGGGCCGCTCGAACGTGCACAAGGCACCCGTGCGGTCACAACTTAGCAAAACTGATACGGGCGCCCTCAAACGAAACGACCTGACCCGACCACTCCTAGTCGGGTGACCTCACACAATGCGACACGGCGTGCCAGACCGAATGATGCCACAAGGGAGAAAATGGAAAACGGGCCGCCTGAATGTGCATAAGGCACTCAGGCGGTCACAACTTAACAAAACTGATATGGGTGCCCTCGAACGAAACGTCCAAACCCGATGGCACCCGATTGGGCGACTTCACACAACACGACACGGCGCGCCCGAATGAATGATGCCACAAGGGAGAAAACAGAAAACAGGCCACCCTAACATGCACGAGGCACTCGGGTGGTCACAACTTAGCAAAACTAATACAGGTGCCCTTGAACGAAACGGCTCGACCTGACCCGAACACGCCCGGTCGGGGGACCTCACACGGTGCGACACGGCGTGTCTGACCGAATGATGCCACAAGGGAGAAAACGGCAAACGGACCACCCAAACGTGCACAAGGCACCCGGGCGGTCACAACTTAACAAAACTGATAAGGGCGCCCTCGAACGAAACGGCTCGACCCGATTCGAACGCGCTTGGTCGGGCGACCTCACACGGTGCATCCGACCGAACAATGCCACAAAGGAGAAAATGACAAACAGGCCGCCCGAATGTGCACAAGGCACCCGAGCGGTCACAACTTAGCAAAACTGATACGAGCGCCCTTGAACGAAACGACCCGACCCGAACGCGCCCGGTCGGGTGACTTCACATGGCGCGCCCGACTGAATGATGCCACAAGGGAGAAAACGGCAAACGGGCTGCCCGAACGTGTACAAGGCACCCGGGTGGTCACAACTTAACAAAACTAATACGAGCACCCTCGAATGAAACGGCCCAACCCAAACGCACCTGTTCGGGCGACCTCACACGGCAAGACACGACGCGCTTGACCTAACGATGCCATAAAAGAGAAAACGAAAAACGGGCCACCTGAATGTGCACAAGGCACCTGGGAGGTCACAACTTAGCAAAAATGATACAGGCGCCCTCGAACGAAACAGCTCGACCCGACTCGAACGCGCCCGGTTGGGCGACCTCACACGGCGTGACATGGCGCTCCCAATCGAACGATGCCACAAGGGAGAAAACGGAAAACGGGCCACCCAAATGTGCACAAGGCATCTGGGCAGTCACAACTTAGCAAAACTGATACGGGTGCCCTTGAACGAAACGGCCAGACCCGACCCGAACACGCCCGGTCGGGCGACCTCACACGACGCGACACGGCGCGCCCGACCGAACGATGCCACATAGGAGAAAATGACAAACGGGCTGCCCGAACATGCATAAGGCACCTGGTCAGTCACAACTTAGCAAAACTGATACTGGCGCCCTCGAATGAAACAAGCCGACCCAAACGCGCCTGGTCGGGCGACCTCACACAATGCGACACGGCGCGCCCGACCGAACAAGGCCACAAGGGAGAAAACGGAAAACGGGCTGCCCGAACGTGCACAAGGCACCCGGGCCGTCACATCTTAGGAAAACTGATACGGGCGCCCTCGAACGAAATGACCCGACCTGAACGTGCCCGGTCGGGTGACCTGATCACAATGTGCGACACGGTGCACCTGACCGAACGATGCCACATGGGAGCAAATAGAAAATGGGCTGCCTGAACGTGCACAATGCACCTGGGCGGTCACAACTTAGCAAAACTGATACGGGCGCCCTCAAATGAAATGGGCCGACCCGAACGCACCTAGTCGGGTGACCTCACACGGCGCGATATGGCGTGCCCGACCGAACGATGCCACATGGGAGCCAACGGCAAATGGGCCGCCTGAACGTGCACAAGGAACTCGTGTGGTCACAACTTAGCAAAACTGATACGAGTGCCCTCGAACGAAATGGCCCGACCCGACCGCGCCTGGTCAGGCGACCTCACATAGTGCGACATGACGCGCCTGAACGAACGATGCCACAAGGGAGAAAATGACAAACGGGCCACGCGAACGTGCACAAGGCACCTGGGCAGTCACAACTTAACAAAACTGATACGGGCGCCCTCGAACGAATTGGCCCGACCCAAACATGCCGGGTCGGGCGCCCTCACATGACGTGCCTGACCGAACGATGCCACAGGGGAGAAAATGGCAAACGGGCCACTCGAACATGCACAATGCACCTGGGCAGTCACAACTTAGTAAAACTAATACGGGCGCCCTCGAACGAAACAACCCGACCCGACTTGAACGCACCTAGTCGGGTGACCTCACACGGCGCACCTGACCGAACGATGCCACAAGGGAGTAAATGGAAAACGGGCCACCCCAACATGCACAAGGCACCGAGGCGATCACAACTTAGCAAAATTGATACGAGTGCCCTTGAACGAAATGGCCCGACCTGACCCGAACGTGCCCAGTCAGGCGACCTCACACGGTGCGACACAACGCACCCAACTGAATGATGCCACAAGGGAGCAAATGGAAAATAGGTTGCCTGAATGCGCATAAGGCACCCGAGCAGTCAAAACTTAGCAAAACTTATATGGGCACCCTCGAACGAAACAACGCAACTCGAACGCGCTTGGTCAAGTGCCTTCACACAGCGCGACACAGCACGCTCGACCGAACGATTCCAAAAGGGAGAAAATGGAAAACAGGCCGCTCGAATGTGCACAAGGCACTCGGGAAGTCACAACTAAACAAAACTGATACAGGTGCCCTTGAACGAAATGACCTGACCTGAACACGCCCGGTTGGATGACCTCACATGGCGCGACACGGCGTGCCCGACCGAACGATGCCACAAGGGAGCAAACGGAAAATGGGCCGCCCAAACGTGCACAAGGCACCCAGATAGTCACAACTTAGCAAAAATGATACGAGCACCCTCGAATGAAACGACCCAACCCGAATGCGCCCAATCGGGCGACTTGATCACAAGGCGCGGCACGGTGCGCCCGACCAAACGATGCTACATGGGAGCAAATGGAAAATGGGCTGCCCGAACGTGCACAATGCACCAGGCAGTCACAACTTAGAAAAAATGATACGAGTGCCCTCGAATGAAACGGGCGAACCCGAATGCACCCGGTCGGGCGACCTCACACGGCGCGCTCGACCAAATGATTCCACATGGGAGAAAACAACAAATGGGCCGCCTGAATGTGCACAAGGCACTCGGGCGGTCACAACTTAGCAAAACTGATACAGGCACCCTCGAACGAAACGGTCTGACCCGAATGTGCCCGGTCGGGCGACCTCACACAGCATGACACGGCGCGCCCGACGGAACGATGCCACAAGGGAGGAAACGACAAATGGGTCACTCGAATGTGCACAAGGCACCCGGGTGGTCACAACTTATCCAAACTGATACGGGCACCCTCGAATGAAAAGAACTGACCCGACCGCGCCTGGTCGGGCGACCTCACACAGCGTGACACAACACGCCCGACCAAACGATGCCACAAGGGAGCCAATGGAAAAAGGGCCGCCCGAGCGTGCACAAGGCACTCGGGCGGTCACAACTTAACAAAACTGATACAGGCGCCCTCGAATGAAACGGCCCGACCCGAACGCACCCGGTCGGGCGACCTCACACAGTGTGACATGACGCGCCCGAAAGAAAGATGCCACAAGTGAGCAAACAAAAAATGGGCCACCTGAATGTGCACAAGGCACCCAGGTGGTCACAACTTAGAAAAACTGATACGAGTGCCCTCGAACGAAACGGCCTGACCCGACCTGAACGCACCCGGTCGGGCGACCTCACACGACGCTCTTGACCGAATGATGCCACAAGGGAGAAAATGGTAAACGGGCCACCCGAACGTGCACAAGGCACTCGGGCGGTCACAACTTAGCAAAACTAATACGAGTGCCCTCGAATGAAACGGCCCAACCCGACCCGAACGTGCCCAGTTAGGCGACCTCACAAGGTGCGACACGGTGCTCCCGAACAAACGATGCCACAAGGGAGAAAATGATAAACAGACTGCTTGAACGTGCACAAGTCACCCAGGAAGTCACAACTTAGCAAAACTGATACTAGCACCCTTGAACGAAACAACTCGACCTGAACGCGCCCGGTCGGGGGACCTGATCACAAGGCGCGACACGGCACGCCTGACCGAACGATGCCACGTGGGAGCAAGCGGAAAATGGGTTTCCTGAATGTGCACAATGCACCCGGGTGGTCACAACTTAGCAAAACTGATACGGGCACCCTCGAACGAAACGAGCTGACACGAACGTGCCCGGTCGGGCGACCTCACACGACATGACACGGCGCACCCAACCGAACAGCGCCATAAGGGAGCAAACAGAAAACGGGCTACCCGAACATGCACAAGGCACTCGGGCGGTCACAACTTAGAAAAACTAATACGGGCGCCCTTGAACGAAACGGCCTGACCCGACCCGAACGTGCCCGGTCGATTGACCTCACACGGCGCGACATGACGCACCTGACCGAACGATGCCACAAGGGAGCAAATGGAAAACGAGACGCCTGAAAGTGCACAAGGCACCCAAGCGTTCACAACTTAGAAAAATGGATACGAGCACCCTTGAATGAAACAACCTAACCTAAATGCGCCCGGTCGGGCGACCTGATCACAAGGCACGACACGGTGTGCCCGACCGAACAATGCCACATGGGAGAAAATAGAAAACGGGCTGCCTGAACATGCATAATGCACCCTGGCGGTCACAACTTAGAAAAACTGATACGGGTGCCCTTGAACAAAACAGGCCGATCCAAACACGCCCGGTCGGGCGACCTCACACGACGTGACATGGCACACCCGACCGAACGATGCCACAAGTGAGCAAATGGAAAACGGGCTGCTCGAATGTGCACAAGGCACCTGGGCAGTCACAACTTAGCAAAACTGATACGGGCGCCCTCGAACGAAAAAACTCGACCTGAACGCACTCGCTCGGGCGACCTGATCACAAGGCGTGACACAGTGCGCCTGACCGAACGATGCCACATGGGAGCAAATGGAAAACAGGCTTCCCGAACGTGCACAATGCACCCAGGCTGTCACAACTTAGCAAAACTGATACGGGTGCCCTCAAACGAAACAGGCTGACCTGAACGCGCCCGGTCGGGCGACCTCACACAGCGTGACACGGCGTGCCCGACCGAACGATGCCACATGGGAGAAAATGACAAACAGGCCGCCTGAACATGCACAAGGCACTTAGGCAATCACAACTTAGCAAAACTGATACGGACGCCCTCGAACGAAACGGCCAGACCCGACCGCGCCTGGTCGGGCGAGCTCACACAGCGCAACGCGACGTGCTTGAACGAATGATGCCACAAGGGAGCAAACAACAAATGGGTTGCCCGAATGTGCACAAGGCACCCGGGTGGTCACAACTTAGCAAAACTGATACGGGTGCCCTCGAACAAATTGGCCCGACCTGAATGCGCTCGATCGGGCGCCCTCACACGGCGTGACACGACGCGCCTGACCAAACTATGCCACAAGGGAGAAAATGGAAAACGGGCCACCTGAACATGCACAATGCACCTGGGCGGTCAGAACTTAGCAAAACTGATACGGGCGCCCTCAAACGAAACGGCCTGACTCGACTCGAACGCGCCCGGTCAAGCAACCTCACACGGCGCGCCCGACCGAATGATGCCACAAGGGAGCAAACGGAAAACGGGCCGCCCGAACGTGCACAAGGCACCGAGGCGGTCACAACTTAGCAAAACTGATACGGGTGCCCTCGAATGAAATGACCCGACCTGACCCGAACGTGCCCGGTTAGGCGACCTCACATGGCGCGACACGGCACGCCCAACCTAATGATGCCACAAGGGAGTAAATGGAAAACGGGCCGCCTGAACGTGCACAAGGCACCCTGGCGGTCACAACTTAGCAAAACTGATACAGGCACCCTTGAACAAAACAGCTCAACTCGAACGTGCTTGGTTCTCACATGGCACGACACGACACGCTTGACCAAACGATGCCACAAGGGAGAAAATGGCAAACGGGCCGCTCGAACGTGCACAAGGCACCTGGGCCGTCATAACTTAACAAAATTGATACGGGCGCCCTTGAACGAAACAACTCGACCCGAGCACACCCGGTAGGATGACCTCACACGGCGCACCCAACCGAACGATGCCACAAGGGAGAAAATGGCAAACGGGCCGCCCGAATGTGCACAAGGCACCTGGGTGGTCACAACTTAGAAAAACTGATACAAGCACCCTCGAACGAAATGACCTGACCCGAATGCACCCGGTCGAGCGACCTGATCACAAGGCGCAACATGACGCACCCAATCGAACGATGCCACATGGGAGCAAATGGAAAACGGGCTGCCCAAACATGCACAATGCACCCCGGCGGTCACAACTTAGGAAAACTGATACGGACTCCCTCGAATGAAACCAGCTGACCAGAACGCGCCCGGTCGGGCGACCTCACACGGCGCAACATGGCGCACTCGACCGAATGATGCCACATGGGAGCAAATGGAAAACGGGTCGCCCGAACGTGCACAAGGCACCGGGGCAGTCACAACTTAGCAAAACTGATACGGGTGCCCTCGAACAAAATGGTCCGACCCGAACGCTCCCAGTCGGGCGACCTCACACAGCGCGACACGGTGCGGCCAACCAAACGATGCCACAAGGGAGGAAACGGAAAATGGGCCACTCAAACGTGCACAAGGGACCCGGGCGGTCACAACTTAGAAAAACTGATACGGGCACCCTCGAACGAAATGACCTGACCCGAACACGCTCAGTCAGGTGACCTCACATGGCGCCACACGGCACGCCCGATCGAACGATGCCACATGGGAGCAAACGGCAAATGGGCTTCTCGAAAATAAGCTTATCATGTTTTTTGTTTCCACAAAATATTTCACGTAGGCTTAGCTCTTTTGGAAATACACTTTTGCTTTTGGTTTCTATTTCAATGCATCCTCTACTTCTTATTCCAATGAGCGGCTTATTTATTCTAGAGCATATTATTATATGGTTAAGCATAAATGCAATTTTATTGCTTGTAATGATTGTAACACCAATTTTTTTTTTTTTTTTTGTTCTGTTGTTGGTGATGTAGGGTCTATAACAACTAAGGAATATAACATACATTTCAATAATGTATTATGTGTTCCGAGTCTTTGTTGCAACCTTCAATTAAAATATCGAATCACTCATTCAAGTAAAGGTAGAATAGTAGAGTTTTCATCTCACCAAGTTGTAATCAAGGATTTAAAAGATCCCAAGCATGTCCTAGCCTTTGGAATAATATACCAAAATGTGCAAGTTTTCATGTATAAGTGTAATGTAAATTTTTTGATGTATAAGCATGTTTTCCAAGAAAAAAAAACATTATCCAATAATTTAATACTCATTATATCCAAATAAATCATATTTGTATAAACAAAATGTTAAATAATATAATGTTTTCATATTCAAATGTTGAACAATTGTTAATAAAGTAATACTTTACATGTCCACGCATGTAATTGTTTTTCATTTCCAAGTTTGTTGTCCAACCAAACAAATGTTTTCATATTAAAATGTTGTGTTGTTTAAACGTTGGTCTTGCGATGCTTCGGAGAAACCGTTGGAAAATCGACATTTCTCATATAGACGTCGGTCTTGTGACGTTTGGCTTCAAAACGTCACAAGACCGATGTCTATATGAGAAACGTCACTTTTCCGACGGTTTCTCCCAAGTGTCGCAAGACCGACAGATGTGTAGGCGACATCGCAATTCCAACGTTTCATCCCATAAATGTTGTAACATCGACGAAATGTTTAAAACGTCGCAATTCCGGCGACAAACATAAACGTCGCAAAAGCGACGATATCCCTAAACGTCGGTATAGCGACGGTTTGTGGCGAGATTTGAAAAGTTGATAGAAATTGGGGAAATTTCCGACATTACGACAAAAGTGTCGGAATTTCTGCCAAATGTACTAGTGTATATCTGCATTACACATGATTTATGAAATCTTCTGCTCATAGGCCATTGTTTCACAGAATGTGTCTGACTGTGGATCCCAGCATGGTGAGAGTCCATCTTCTTCCAGCTTGCCCCACTCTTGATTGAATTTCTCCACTCCCTTTGATACGAGCGCCAAAAAACCTAGAGAATTCGTGCATGCAGTTTCTTTCTTAGTTACTCTCCCGACCTCCATAACTGTCCTGAAACTGTCAAATATTCCATGTGCACACAATTCTTCAGGGGAGAGTTCATTGAGGTACCGGATATACTTCTTCGCTATGGTGGCATTTTCTTCCTCTGTTCTATGTCCAGCCTGCAATTGAGTTCTAAACTCGTGAACTGCAACCTTCTTGTCATTTATCAATACGAGGAGGTTCCAATACAACTTCACCTCTTCTATGATTTATGCCCAAACAAGTCGCCTTGCCTCCACGATCGACATATTGCCCTTGATATACCCCTTAATTATTTGATAGACTTATCCTACTCCTGGGCTTCTTTGCGAAGATTTTCTACCTCTTTTTGTAAGGATGCCATCACCTTCTGATTTGTTGCTAGAGTGGCCTCAGACTGCTGTAGGAGCTGGTGAACTAAGCGGGCCTCATCCTCTGACACCCTTAAATTAGACAAAGCCTTTGTGAGCTTTTTAGGAGTTGTCTCTAGATTAACAGATACAAGGATCATGCATATATGCTTGTCCCATTTGACTTTCCATTCTGACAGCCTCTGTTTAAATCTGGAAATCTCTATGTCCTTCTGGGAATTCTCTTCCTATTGCTTGGCAAGTGAGTCAGTGAGAGCTAATTTCTCCTTCTCTACCCGTACGAGCTCCTATGTCTGTACATGTTCCTCATGAGACATGTTTAGCTTTCGTTTAAGCTCTTGGTTTTCCACTTTTATCTTGGTAAGAAGGTTTTGCAGTGCTGCATTATTATCAGCGCCTCTTACTCTTATCATTTTCTCGAGGCTCTCCAGCTGGGCATGATTGGCTCTGGCACTAGCCTTCTCTCTCTTTTGGTGCACTATTACCAGATTGTACTTATTTTTAAGCTTCTTTAAGGCCACTACATATTTCACCACCTCAGTCTATAGCATATCCCCAATACACTGGTGTAAATCTAGCTTGTCTAGTAGGGGAATGTTGGTTGGGTTAAGGATGATTTCCAAAGTTTTGTATTGGGCTCCGGAACCAAAGGGTTGCAATGCTATTTGTTGGATGGATAATATAAGTTTTTCCTTATCCATATATCACATCAAAGAAAGCCTAGAGTGGTGCTTATCCACGAACCCTGCCAGTTTAGCCCTCAATTTTTCCCTCGTGAGTCTGTTTATGGTATTTATCTCCTCTCTTATCTCTAGCCTGTCCACCGTGACTGCCTGCGAAAGTTCAAAAGGACCTAACGAGGAGGCATTATCAAAAGAAACATGAAAACCTGGCTTTTCTTTATCAAGACCCCTAAATTCAGGGATCTCCTCATCAGACAGCTTGACCCCTATGTCATCTGGCCCTTGAGTCCTCTGTTTTTTATGAGGGTGAGCTCCTTCATCAGTATCCATGACCTCTTGGCTTCCTGAGGGGTCTTCCTATTCTTTTGTCCCAATCGACACATTATCTCCTTTCCCTTATGCAGCTGAGGACTCGGACTCCATCTGTGCATCCAAAGGCCACACATCAAGGCTAGCTCTCCATTCAATGAAGGGCCTAGTCTCATGTGTATAAGTCGTTGATTTTATTTTCCTCTTTCTACTGGTAAGGACTCCCTTAGGGTCATAGTGCCAAACGTCTCCTTGAGGGAGGTCCATCTCTTGCAGCATTTTTTCCATGGTTGAGAGAGCATGCTGCGAATTTATGGTGAAGGGGCCAATTGAAGTTGGAATTTTGAGAATGTATCCTTTCTTCGCAGGCACGTAGTGTATCTGGTCAACCTTCAGGGCTTGTCGGATAAATTCAAGGGCAAAGAATCGTATATCTGGGAACACCGGTAGGTGGTAGGGAGGTACCTCTATACTGTAGACTCTGATCTCGGTATGGTCATCAAACAGATACCCGTCCCCTATGTAATCATCCTCATTAAACTATAGCCAGCTCTTCTGCTCAGGAAATATTCTAGGTGGAGGGTTTTCATGTATGATGGTATAAGCTATGGACATGAACTCATTAATAGATTTTTCATACCCCTTCCCCTCTGGAAGCTGGCGGACTGTCGTACTCCACTCAAAAATGGTTATGGGTTGGGAATTTATCCTCGATAATCTTCTCAGGCCTAGACTTTCGAATCTATCCGCGTGCTCGAATAGGAACATATAAAACAAAAGAGAACAATACTTGAAAGAACCAGCCGAGGAAATTTCTTGAACCTAGGCCTGGATAGTCAAAGCTAAGAAACAGGGGATATCCAAAAGGATGTCCTTCTGCATCATGAGCCATAGAAAAGTTATGCCCTCTTTAGTCACCTTTTCAACCTCCTCAGACCCTAACAACCCTGAGATTAGTGCTAGGACGGGTTGTACATTGGTTCGGAACACCGACAAGGGAAAAGAGTCTGTGAGCGGGAAAGATGAAAGACGAGAGTCTGAGAGGAGGCTGAGGAAGCCGCTTTATTTTTCCCAGGGTAGCTTTGAGAAATGATAAGAGAGGGAGACCTCAGAGAACTCAACATAATCCCGGCTGGGTGGCTAGCGAATGGCCTTCCTTATGAGTTGGGGTGTAATGCGGAAAATCTTATTGCCCTGGGCAGAAAGAAACATGTCTCTGTGCTCGTCATAGGCCTCCTCGAGCCAGCTAATGAACTTGGGAACAGGGTATGTGGTTGGAGCGATTTGGTAATACATACCCGACTCAACGACCCTGAACATGTCCTCGCCTTTTCGATGATAGTCGAAAAGATCGGCTCTGGTGCGGGCTACACTAAACGGGTAAAATAGGTCATGAATTCATGCGTGGGCATTGATGAGGGGCTCAGTTCCAGGAGCAGTCCTGACCTCATGGGCTTGTGGGGTTTCAGGCATAGAATTCTTGGTTTTCATTTTCCCCACAACCATTTGAAAATAAAAACAGAAGGGAAATAGTGAGACAAAAAAACAACTAAATACTTGAGATTAGTGAAGTAGCCAAGGGGAAAGTGACACGGGTTTGAAAACGACCTTGCACTTGAGTTTTAAACTGTTCTGCATGAAAATTCGGTTAATAACCAGTAATTTACACAATCGAGGGTAAAACAAGCTTATATTAGACCAGGTTTTACGGAGTACGAGACAGGGTGATAGTTGTAGGCCTGGCATCATAGGGACGCTGACAATGGGACACGTGGCGATGGGTAATTAGCTGGCAGCAGCCAGGTTGGTGGGAGCAACGTGCCGAATTAAAGCAGGTACTGGCCTTCGTACCACCATCCTAGACTTACCTTACCTCTTTATTCACCGACGCCAACTGTCATCTTCGATGAACCCCTTCTGAACTTCGGCGGGGTGCACAAAAGTCTTCGAGCCAATTTTCTAACCCCACGGAACGCTTATGATTGACCCGCTGAAAAGTGATGTCACCTTTTCTGAGGGCCCAACTTTTACCATCACAAGGCTCTTTTGAGGCCGAAGGAAAGCCTTTCCGGCAAGCTCTGTGGCTCATGGTTCCGTCGCGGAGCCATGAGCGCTGCTTCCTACCATGTAGTGGCTCCGATAGGTCGAGTCACCGCGCCTATCCCTTAGGGTCCTTCTCTCCAAGGCCTTCACCATTTATTCAGTCCACCATCCATCTTAGCTTCTCGATTTTTATACTTGGCTGTTCCTTTTGCTTGATAGATGAAGTGACTAAACAACACTATAGTCAATGTATTGGGATTTTTTTTCGAGGCAGTGTAAGGTCTGTCAAATTAGAACACTAGATAGAGGGCTAAATGTATCAATCTTTTTTTTTCATGTATGTGTACAATGGATGATGTTTCTGAAGAAGATGTAAAAGATTTTGACCTTCAAACTAGTTGAATTAATAAAAAATCATCCTCTACTAATTTAGTTATATATATATATATATATATATATATTGCTTCTAACTTTAGTCAAAACCCGCACCTTTGCCTCAAGTGCAGGTGTCATAAGGATGCCCAGCCTTGGCTCAACCATTAGGGAATTAAGGAGGAGATCAGTATGGGTAGCAAACATAGTGTTAAAGATAGTATTGCCTCCAAGTTTAAAGACAAGTTGTAGGAGGATAAGGAGCTGGACGGTAAAAGGAAGCTAAGATACTATAAGGAGGTGATCAACCCCACCCTTGATAACCAAGATTATCTTTCTGTGTTGACCAACACTAAGAAAAAAATGAACATCGCTAGGATAAGAACTAATTCTCATGAGCTTTGAAGTGAGACGACGCGGTGGTCTATTCCCAAGGCTCCCTAGAATGGTGGAATCTGTCATATTTGCGATTCTAAGCAGGTGGAAGATTAAAAGCACTTCCTTTTAGACTGCCCGACTCTTACTCACATCTGCTCTCAATTCCCTAACATCTGCCACACTTCCAATCTTCTTGACTTATTAAGCCAGCCCATCTATAGTGATCTTGGAGCACTTCTTTCCTTTCTCTTTGATCATAGATAAGATTTTGAAGAATCACATTTAGATTCTTTTTATTTTTATTTTCTTGAGGTCTAATAAACCTCATTGTCCTTAATGGATGTTAATCATCATCATCAATAATTAAAAATAAAATCATAATAAAATTATAATAATTTATAAAATATTTTATTATTTTTATTTGTAAGCTTGGTAGGACTACATATTTATCATGTCCAATATATCATCTCGATTGGGGAGAGGAATTGAACTTGTGAATTCACATCAACTATCAAATTAGAGCAGCGTCCAATCATTAAATTAGCATTGTGAAAAATCATTAATGTTTTAAGAACTTCTTTGTGAGGAAAAAAACTTTGAAATGGAGTTGACTTTAGTGAGACTTTTTGGAATTTCTGGTGCAATCTGGTAGAAAATTTTGATTTGAAATATTGATTTATGTTATTTAAACTGGTTTTTTTTTACTATATATATGGATTCAACACCCTAAAAAACCCCTAAGGCACTTGGATTGTGCAGGGTTACCCATCAAACATGTGATTTCAATGAATTCCTGCCTAATTTTAAAGAAATTTAATAGGAAAAATCCACCGAAAAAGTCTCCAAAAAGTCCCACTAAAGACAACTCACTTTGAAATCGTTAATTTCTTTGTGGAAGAATAGCGTTGTTCTGTTTCACTTATTCTCTTGAATTATACCAATATGTGCAAAATTGTATTAACATTAAGATATCCATGTACTTTAATTTTTTTAAAAGATGTATTATAATTGTATTTTTGATTGCTCCATTAAAATTATTATTTGTTGTGTGATAATTTTTTTTATAATAGTTTCATTAATATTATTTTCTAATAGATATTTTTTTTTCTCAAATGAAAAAGAAAAAGAAAAAGAGTTTTTTAATTATTTTTCAATAAATATTTTTTTTCTTAAATGAAAAAGAAAAAAAGTTTTTTTATTAAGCCAATAGGCTTATTTTTTAGCTTGGTATTAAGGTTATGTGTAAATATGTCACTCTTCAACTTGGAGTTGACACACATCCCTCTTAAAATAAAAATAAAATATTCTCTAAATATAGGAACATTGTCTATTATAATGAAAAAGAAAAAGAATATATGTTATGCATGTTTAATTGGTTGGCCATATAACCTAATATAATTTCAAAAAATATATGAATAAAATGTTTAAACTTTATACTTTTCAAAAATATTTTAACATGATATCAATTTTCACATATATCTATATATATAAAAAAATGTTAAAAGAAAATATTGTAGATAGTATATAATAATTTTTTTATTAATAACATATTTTAATATTAATAAAATATTTTAATATGAATTAATATTGACATATACTTAAAAATATATTAATAACAAAAAAAACCATTTTATTGTGCTTGATTATGTAATCTCTATAACATTAAAAAATTACTCTTCCTTTTTTTGCACTCTAACTCATATTAGATCCATGCTTAAGATGGATCTATACTAGTATAAAATTAAATCAATACAATGTAAATACTTGTGTGATGTTTAATTGTTTTGTATTTTTATATTTTAACTAATCAATTAATAATCAAAGTAATAATTGTATTGAGTTATTGAATTTCAACTCAATTAATAATCAAAATGATAATGATAAATCAAATTTTATATATATATATTAAATTTAATATAATTTAAAATTAAAATGTAATTATTTTTATTTAAAATAATTTTTAAATATATAAATAAATTCAACTTTCGAAAATATTTTTAAAACATGGAAATATACTCTACTCTGCACAACTATTTTAACGCATCACTACAAAATTTTAAACAAAAATAATCTGAAAATAATCACTGCCAAGTTATATATATATAACAGTGAGAATACTTTTTCTGTGTTGGCACGAAGCCTGCCTGAACATTTGTTTTTATATACATTCACAAATCTTCATACTTTAAAACCATGGTCATGACATATCCGCGTGCTTTATTTTTTAAATCATTCTTACACTTCCTCTCTGTGACCAAAATCAAATTTATATTATTTTAAAACAGACGGAAGATTTTAAAAATAATAAATAAAATTCAGAATCCAAGAAAAAATTCGAAAGCCAAAAAGCCAAAGTGACAGAAAGATTGAGTGCTTCAGATAACGCAAATATCCTAATTTAATTTAATTCAATTCAATACGTAAAGCTTTTGCATGGCCACAAACGCTGCCCGCGAAGAGAGAAACAACACCACTGAGCGTTGTGCTATGAACCAGTGGCTTTGACACATCAATTTTATATTGATTTCTCTTCATTTTTTTATTGAGATCTTTATGTTCTTCGCACCTGCACAGACTTAAGCGCCCTTAATCAAACCTGCGCAGGAGAGCAATTTTGATTAAGCAGAAACGGACAAATCTCGTCCTTTTCCTCCTGCTTGAATTAAAGTGTGAAGGTGGATTGCACGTATGGGCTCGTGACAGTTGCAGAGGCACAGGTGGACGAAGCCTTGGGAATGAACAACGTCTGACCGAGCTGTAAGAGGAGTTTTCTCATTTCATTTTAGACGGTACAATTTTTTTTTTTTTTTGGTCAATATAAAGATAATGTCAAGACACTGATGTTAATATATTCTTATAATTTTTTTGGATGTTTTTGAAGGCATCACATTCCAAAATAAAATGTTTTTCAGATTCTACTATTCTATACTTGCAAAATGTACACACCAATTCTTCCCAAGCTTCTTTGTGTCTTTTCCACCTTTTTGTTTCACACCGAAGTTGATGCTATCAAAAGTAGGGTTGAATTCTTCAATGTAGAACTTCTTTTTTCTACCAACTTTTTTCCCCATACCCGTTTAAGAAACTTCTTCATAATAAAATTCTTTAGCTCCTTGCTATTTGTGGGACAAGCATTGAGGTAGATATTCATTTTTTGCATCCATGTGTAGTTTTGTCTCATCCATGTTTTTTTTCTTTCACTCATGTTTTCCTTAAGTGAATGAATGAATGAATGATATTTTAAAGTCCACAAGACTAAAAATAGTCTATGGGACTACCACCTTCCTTGTTTTTTGGCTTCTGTAATTCAATCTTTTTTCTTACTCAAATTGACAATGAACAAACCCAACCTTGTAACAGTTCCCTCAGTGAAAAGACAATGCCACTGGAATTGATGCTAACATATTGCGGTAACTGTCCCTTATGTCTCTGAAAGCATCACATTGCAAAATGAAATGTTTTTTTGATTTCACTGCCCCATAAGTGCAAAAAGTACATGCCCTTTCTTCCCTTGCTTCTTTAGGTCTCTTCCACCTCCGGTTTCACACGGAAGTTGATGTGAGTTAGTTCTTAATTGAGCAATAAGAACCTTTGTTCTCCACTGAATGCTAGCTCCAATGTACACTTTTTGTTGGAGATCACAAGTGGAGTTCAATTCCTGAACATAATACTTCTTCTTTCTACCCAACTCTTTTCCCCACATACCCTTACTGAACTTCTCCAACAGCTACTCTAGGCCATCTACCTACCCCCATTTGCTCAATTTTTTTTAGATATCTTAAAGTCTCACCATAGCAATTGCTTAGATGGGAGTTGGTCATGTTTCACTCAACATTATCTCATAAGTAATGAACTTTTTATTTTGAACTTGCTCAACTGTTTTTGGATTTCATCAATTTGTTTCCATTATGAACCATTTTGAGACGGGGTGCTGCTAGCCGACAATTCACACCCACATAGCATCATTGAACAAACTAGGAGTCCAAAACTTAAGCGTTGTTGATTATTGTGTTTAAGTGGTAGATGAATTGTCTATATGATTAATGTGATTAATGTCCACTAAGATCAATGTGGTTTATGGCACAAGACCATGTGGTTTTACCAAATTAATAGATGAATTGTTACTCTTTAATACAGCAATTTGTTTAGATGATTAAAGTCCACTAAAATCAATGTGATCTATAAATTGTCTAGATGATTAAGGTCCACTAAGGTTAATGTGATCTATTGCACAAGACCATATAATATTAAGAAGGTAAGAAATTAATAGATAAATCGTAACTTTTTTAATAGATTAATAAAGATTAGTCCCATAAACTATTTTTAATCTCATAAACTTTAAAATATCATTCATTCATTTAATACAACAACACCCAAACAATGTCATGCTATCCATGTGATAAAAAAAAACCAACCTTCAATCTACCATCCACGTGGCTGGTGGCAAAAGGAAAGCCAACCTTCAGTCCGCCAACAGGCTGCCGCTTTGCCCTTCCGGCACGGCCCTAACCACCGGAGGTACGCTCCACCACTTGCTTAGATAACGCAATTTGGCCGCCGACCTAAAGCCAAGGATGAGGAAATCTCGTGGGCACATGCTCTGCTTCTACTGGCGTGCAGGCTCGCACAAAAGATCCTGCAATGCATGCATGCAGACTGTCAGTTTAACCTATATACAATACCCACCAGACCTTCATTATTTATTTGGAATTCAAATATTTTGTTTGTTTGGCTCTTCTCTTGAAGCACTATCTGTGTGTCAGAATTGTTCCCTTCCCTTCTTTAAACATCCCATCTTCCAATGTTTATATTTAATCCCCGAGTTTCAGATTATTATAACCAAACCCCCTTTGACTAACTCGAGAATGGTGTGAACATTGACCATTAAGTTACAGGTATCATCTGTAAAAATGACGCCGCAACAGTTAGTCAAAATCCCCATCATGTTCACCACCATTAGCTGTAACTCTGTTACTATTTTATAAACTTTCTCCTCATATAATATACTGCAACTTGACCAGCTTTCTCAGAATTTAACCATCTTATATATGCATCATGTGCAGCTTCTAACTACTAATTCCGACTCAATTGTTATATATAAATCGCAGTACAATAAAATAGACGTAGCTATACTACAAAGTTTTATTTTTCTCTAGTTTTTAAATGTTCAAGTACAGATAGCACCTTAAGGAATACATGGAAAGTGTGAAGCTCAATTGCAGGGCAGGGCAAAAGAAAATAATTGAAAAGCATGTGTTAAAAGGTGGGGCAAGTCCTTTTGCTCCCGTTTTGCAATAATTTGGTTGCACAATGAGGAGCAGCAAATGGGCGGAATAATAATAATTCATTCATTAAAGCAAAAAACGAAGGATTGATGTGGTATCCTTGGCTACGTCCGTGGGACCCAGTGGAAGAAATAAAGCAACGGACATACTTATGACCCACGGATTGAAGCCCCGCCCCTTAGCCAGTCTCTTCTATCTAACTTTGACTCAAACTCAAACTCAAACTCAGTGTAAGTGAAATTGGTGGCGGCCAGTTGGTGATCACAAATTCACGGCCCTCGTATCCGGGAATTGCTCCGCTCAGGCCGAGTTGAAAGGTGGTCGAAATTAATATAATAAGCATAGTTGATTAAATATTTAATTGACAAGAGCTTTACATTTGACCAACGGTCTGCCATCGGGGGCACTCGCGGCCGCAATTTTGCTCCCTGACACCGCCCTTCTCTTAATCCTACCGGCTGTTCTCTTGTTAAACAATGGAGGAGTCTATTGTAGTAAACTCGCCGGAAAATGGGGGATGTTTAGCTTATTCCTTCAATAATTGTGACAGACACCGGTCTGTGCATCCCGGAAAGCATCGTAGCAGTAAGTAGCGGTGATTATTTATTAACCGCTGTCCTTGTTATGGTCGGTGAGGCATCGATCGATCAGCCTCTTATGCTTGTCGTTGTGCAAAGACAAAAATATTGTACTGTGCCCAAAATTTACAAATCTGCGGAGAATTGTCGATACGTTGGACCACTTAACGGAGAGCATGGGTAAGTGTAAGCTGGCGAAGTCTTTTTTTCTTTTTTTTAAGGAAGTCGAGTTAATATGAATGACTTATTATTGTTATTTAAGAGAAAATATTTCGCTAGGAGTTATTAATTTATTTAGCTGGTCAGTAACTAAGGGGTAAGGCAGGGTTCCACTCTTGCCAAATAGTTCCACCTCTGTCAGAGTTTTACTTTTGCCAAATGTCTGTAGACCTTTAGATCTTGTGCCATCAACATACTATTTTCTTTAACATTCAAAATATAAACAATCTTTCAACATATCATAATTATAGATCTCACAACTTACTCCACAATAACATTAAAGAGCTTCACATGTCTTCCTTGGATTTCATTTAGAGATTTTCTTTCATATTTTGGCACACCATAATTATTCCCAAATAAATGAAAAAGGAAAATGAATTTACAAGATAGGTAGAAAATAAATATGACTGGAAAGAAGCAAAAGAATAAATTAAGAAAATATATAACTAATTCATTAAATTCCAGGTTTTTAATGAAGTGTTTATCTAGAAGTTTATAAATTAAAATAAGAAAAAAGACTAGGAAAATGATCACTCAAGAGAAATTTAATAAAGAAAGAAGAAGAGATTAAAAGGTTATGTAAACATAATCAAGTAATTATTAATTATAATGTTAAGAATCTGAAAAAGTGCTTATAAGAAGCAAAATCAAATGAGCAAGCCTTGTATATGTTGATGATATTAAAGAAGAAAAGTAAGCAGATATTGAAGAAAGAAGAAATATGTTTCGATAATATTAAGACTCAATTTCAAAAGAAGAAATAAATCAGGCCCAAAAAAACTCATTAGAAGATATTTAATAAATTTAGTTTATACATGACATAGAAGAAGGAAGAAATAAATTTAGATAATATCACAATTTAACTTCAAAAGAAGAAATAAATGAGGCCAAAAGTTCAGTTCATTAGAAGATAAATTTAGTTCAAACATGAGATTGTCAATGTCAATATTAATGTGATGAAATTATTGCAAAAGCTAGAAGTATAGAAGACTAAACATAGAAGATAGAGAATTATATTTTTCCTATAAAAAAGAGTGATCATATGGAAGTAGAATGAAGAAAAACCATAAAAAATGAAATCATATCAACATTCTCATTACCAAAAATGTTTGAAAGAAAAATATATAATATTAGTAATACCAAATAAGATGATGAAATGATTGTTGATAACCATGAAATATGTCATCATTAAACCATATTTAACAAGATATTATGAGACCAATAACCATGACTAATTAAAGAATTTATAGTATAATGCATAGAATCAAAGAAAGCAAAATTATACAACAACTAGTGATCAAGAATTAAAACTAAAAGAATTGAATTTGGATGGATAGATCATCATCAATGGCAACAGAAAAACAAGAATATAAGGAAATCCTTTTAATTTCATTAAGTGTAATACCCTCAATTGCAAAATTTTAAAGACAAAACTTTTCAAACTATGGCACTATGTTATAACCCAAAAAGATTCATGTATATGGATTGCCCTAATTAAAAAAAACCCAGGTGTACAATACTAGAAAAACTGTTTGTATAAAAATTAGTATAATTATCAGTGCAAGAAACAAATAAGATAAATACATATATTATAATGATTTAGAAATTATTTTATTATAGAAAAAAATATAAAATATGTATAATTTCACATTTAATATACATAATATATAATCTAATTTATAATAGTACCATTATAAAACAAACTATCATCACACATAATGAAAAAAACTTTAAAACACATGAATGTTGTGAGTTGTTTATTATACATTTAAACCTTCCTAATACATCTTCAACATACATTTGGAAGCTTCGTAATTTTTTGTTTTCAAATCAATACTTGAAAATTTTTATAAATATGTTTTTAAAGTAAATATTTTCTTCGGAATGATCTATTAATTTACCATATACATTGTCCAACATTTTTTTTTGAGATATAAAAAATGTTGTACTAAATGTAATCCTAAACTGCTAGGTTGACAACAATGCCCACATCTTCGAGACAAATTTACTTTTTGTTCACAGTGTTACATACAAATGTGGAGCAATATAATAATTAAAGTTCCAACCCCATCTTTTGACCAGGTCCTCCCTTCTCTACTCTGCGTTTCAAAAAGTGTTGTTTACCTCTAAATTAAAAAGCTCCTCCATTCCCGATCACTTTACCGAAAGTTTTATAAACCTACCAAAATCTTAGGATTTTTATAGTTGCGTCATTCCATAATGATTCGAGTTAATTCAGCGAAGGAATAGGTTTAATCCAAGTCCAGTCCACGTCATTTCAAAATAAAAATAATAACGTTACTAAATACACGTGAGTCTATGTAATGTAATACTTTTGATTTTTCAAAATCAAAAGTTGTTTTATATATTAAAATTCAAAGACGTGATGGATTAGTTTGTTTTATAAATTAAAACTTAATGAGTACAATGGATTAGTTAAAGGTAACTTGATATATCGTATGTTTTTGTTTGTATTATAAGAAATTTACTTATAATATCAAAGTTTACGAATGTGTGTGTATTTTAAAGTTTGTTATTCAAAATAAATTATGTTTAACTATTAGATTTACTTAAAACAATAATAGATGGTTTTAAACTGTATATTTCATAAAAATAAAAATATATTTAAAAAAATGTTTTTAAATAAGATAAAATTAAATAAAATTAAATATATAAATTAATGTGTTTAGAGGTGTTTTATATTCTAGTATGAGGAAGATGTATAAATTTTAAATGTGATACCATAAAGATTGAATATCAACATGTTTTAAATATTTTTTATTTTAATTTATTTTATAACATTTTTAAATTAAAACTAAAAGTAAAAGATATGGGGAGATGTGGTGTAGACGATTAATTTACTAATCATATGATGATGATGATGATGATTACCATCCGTTAAGACCAATGTTATCTATCGGACCTTAAGAGAGGAGAAAGAATCCAAGTTTGATTCTTCAAAATCTTGTTTCTATGGTCAAAGAGAAGTGAAATAAGTGCTCCAAGATTGTTATAGGTGGGCTGGCTTAATAGGTAAGGAAGATTGGAAGTATGGTAGATGGTAGGGAATTGAAAGCAAATGTGAGTAAGAGTCGAGCAGTCTAAAAGGAAGTGCCTTTTATCTTCCAGCAGCTTATAATCACAAATCTAACAGATTCTATCATTTCAAAGGGTCTTGGGAATAGACCATCGCCTGGTCTCACTCTGAAGCTCATGTGAATTAGTTCTTATCTTAGTGATGCTTATTTGTTTCTTATTATTAGACAACAAAAGAGATAATTATGATTATGAAGGCTGGGGTTGATCACTTCCTTATAGTATCTTAGCTTCCTTTTACCCTCTAGCTCCTAATCCTCCCACATCTTGTCCTTAAACTTGAAGGTAATAGTATTTTTGATATTATCTTTGCTTCCCATACTAAGCTCCTCCTTAATTCCCCAATGGTTGAGCCGGGATTGGGCATCCTTATCCCATCCGCGCCTGAGGCAAAGGTGAGGGTTTTGAATACAATTAGAAGCAATTTTAGGGAGCCTTTTTATTCCATGTTGTCAAGCTTCTTCTTATACATCAGATATCTAAACATAGTTGTACTTTCAATGGGGGACAAACCAAATTCGATCAAGAGGATAGGATAGGGAGTATTTCCCTTGATATTAAGGTTGTAGGTTATGAATTTCTTTTGAATCATCTCAATCTTCCTCCATGTTTCTCTGGATATACTGCAACCCCAAACTTCACATATGTATAAGACAACAAGGGTGACAAGGGTATCAAAGAGGAACTTCTTTTTACTCCAAACATAAATATCGATCGACTTACAATTTTTTTCAAGCTCATAATAAGCTTTCTAGCCCCCAATAATCCTTTTCTCAATGCTATAATTCTAGTTGAGATGATGAGGGAAGTTAATGCCCAAATACTTATAAGAAGAAACTTGCTCTAAGCACTGGTTATTATACATGAAACTACCATGGGTGATATTTTTGGATTGAATGATCATGCCTTTAGTCTTGTCAATATTAACTGTCATACCCATCTTGGAGTAGTAGTCATGAAGAATCTGGAGCTTCTTGTTAAGGTCATCATGGCTTTTTTCAAGAAGAACGATATCATTGGCATAGAAGAGAAAAATAATGAGAACACCAGCAAGCTCGGTGCCCTTGCACCCTGTAGATTCCAGACACTCCTCTAGCTTATCGATGTACATGCCAAAAAGGGTAGGGGATAGGGGACACCCTTGCATAACTCTAATATTGCATTTAATGTCTTTATACCACCCCTCGTTGGTCTTAATCTTGGCAGTGATGGTTTCATAGAGACAGATCACAACAATCCTCAGCTCAAGAGGGACTATGATCTCTTTAATTATCTCAAAATATTTTCTAAAGTCCACAAAGCAACAAAAGAGATCAACTTTACTATTATGACATTCCTCCGCAATGATTTTAAGGGTGACCAGATGGTCAATAGTCGAGTGATGTCTCCTAAAACCATCTTTGATCTAGGTGGATATCGGTGGCCACCCACCTATTCCATTTGGACTTGCACCATTAATGCTTTCAGTTTTTCTCTTCCAGAATCATATTATTTTTAGCAGGTTTTTGGGTCCTGAACTCCCGGAGCCGTTTTGGGGCCTTAATGATCCAAGTGGATATTGGTGGCCACCGACCTATTCCATTTGAAACCTCGCCATTAGTTCTTTTAGTTTTTAATTTTCAGCACAACTTACTATTTTTAGTATTTTTTTGGGTCCTGGACTTCCGGAGCCGTTTTGGGGCCCTAAATGATGTTTTTTTGGGGAAATTGGTAGCAACATGGGTCCATGGACTGTGGACTGATGTTTCTCACACCAAAAGTTGTAGTCCTCAGATAGATCTTTCTAACGAGCTATTGAGTGTGTCAAAAGGAGATCGGATGCCAAAGTTACATCCTCGGGAAGTTGAAACACCAATTTACCCAAACATGAACCATAGTTTTGGTGCTTCATCTCCTAGGGTTAGGTTTTTGGATGTTTCAGATTTTACATTGTTTCTCAATAATAAATAGGCCTTTGAGCCTCATTGTAACACAGTGAAGGGGCCTGTAGCCGTCACATCTCTTCTCAGGGATACACTACTAGTGCCTTCACCTACTCATTTCCATTGTGTCTCATTGTAAACAGTGGAGGGGCTTGTTGTCGTCACATATCTTCTTGGAGATATGCTACCAGTGCCTTCACTTGCTCATCTATTTCTATTTTGTCTGTAATAGGCCTTCGAGCCTCAATATAACATATTTCAGTGGCCTGTAGCCGCCACATCTCTTCTCAGGGATATGCTACCAGTGCCCTAGCTAGTTTCCATTATGTATGTAAGTCTATTTCAGTCATTCTTTTATTAATAAAATGAAGCATTATTTCCACTGCATCTCTGTGTTTATGGTTATATATGTATTTTTTTGCATTCCTGCATAAATCTGGATCAATGGTATTAGAGAAGTTTGCTCTTTATTTGTCTTTTTTTTAATGTCCCCAACACAGTAAGGGTATAAGGAGTTGGAGCTCGATCTGGTTGCATGCACCCTTCCAAGATTAGCCTTGCAAACTCGGATGATCCCTGATGGCGGAAGGAAAGAAAGACGAGGGAGCAGGAGATCCTATCAAAATATTGCTCGAGGAGGCCCTCGAGAAACAAAGGAATGCGATGATGGATAAATTTTCTGAGATCCTTCAACGGCTACCCACCGATGACATATCTACATCTAGCACGTCCACCAATAGGTCCGCAACATCCTGGAAAAATCCAATACCAAGTTTAGCAGAATCCCCCCCCACCCTCCCCCATGGAGGAACTTAACCCAATGGGGACCATTGCTTCCTAAGGAGGGAGGAATGATCCCAGTTGATATCGATGGCTACCCACCTATTCCATTTGGACCCGCACCATCAATTGATTCAGTTTTTCACTTCCAACAACGTACTATTTTTATTACGTTTTCGGGTCTTGCACTCCCGGAGCCGATTTGGGGCCTTAATGATCCAGGTGGATATTGGTGGCCACCCACCTATTACATTTGAAACCCTGCCATAAGTTCTTTTAGTTTTTAAGTTTCACCACAACTTAGTATTTGTAGCAGTTTTTTGGGTCTTGAACTTCCATAGCCGTTTTGAGGCTCTAAACGACGTTTTTTGGGGAAACATGGAGCCAATGTTGCTCACACCAAAAGTTGTAGCTCCATGGACTGATGTTTCTCACACCAAAATTTGTGGGTCCATGGACAGATGTTGCTCACACCAAAATTTGTAGTCCTCGGATAGATGTTTCTAATGAGCTATTGAGCGTGTCAAATGGAGATCGGATGCCAAAGTTACGTCCTCGAGAAGTTGAAACACCAATTTACCCAAACAGGACCCACAGTTTTGGCACTTCATCTCCTAGGGTTAGGTTTTTTGACGTTTTGGATTTTACATTGATTCTCAACAATAAATAGGCCTTTGAGCCTCATTGTAACATAGTGGAGAGGCTTGCAGTAGTCACATCTCTTCTCAAGGATGCACTACCAGTGACCTCGCCCGCTCATTTTCATTATTCCTGTAATCATGTTTCAGTCAATTGTTTTGTAACATAGTTCATAGGCCTGTAGCCGCCACATCTCTTCTCAGAGATAAGCCTACTAGCTATTTATTTACATTATGTCCATAAGCATATTTCAGTCATTTGTTATTAATAAAAGGAAACATTATTTCCGTTGCATCTTCGTGTTTATGGTTATATGTGTATTTTGTTGCGTTCCTGCATAAATCCGGATCAAGCTTGTCCTTTAGCTATTTTTCCCTGGCTTTCAAGCTAGAGGCTAAACTTCTTCTCCAAAATGAGCCCATAAAGCATGGCTAGGATATGGCTAACCATAATGGTCTTGTAGTTGGATGGACCACTTTGTCCCCATTTTTAAATATAGGTACAATAAGGCTTTGCATCCAAAGCCGAGGGAAGCCATGTGTTACAACCAAATTGAGAAACTTGTGGAGATAAGGAATGAGGATAGATATTCCCATTTTAAGGATCTCAGCTTGGTATCCTTCAATATCTTTAGCTTTCCCATTAGCGAGCTTATTAATACCAGACTCAATGTCGTTAAGAGAGAATACATCCTCCTTAATTGGAGTGATTAAGGTGGTGCCCATAAAAACTCAATACTTACAATAAACTTACAATATAAAAATATTATTAACCATGGATATTCACCCCTATTTTATCTTGGATATTATTAACTTCTAAATAGGTTGTGTTACAATACCATGGTTTAACAATACCATATGACCAAAAACTGGAACTTGTTTCAAAATCAAAATATTTTATAAATATTTATTGTAATTTCTAACATTTTTTAATTAAATTTAAAAGCAAAAGTCCACCATGTCTTGGATAAACAGTGAGTGAGTGGTTGTTAAGGCACTCCTAGATGTTAATTCATCAGTTCAATTCTCAGCCCTATTCGGGTGTTATTCTTGGAATGGCCATGATGTAGCCTCATCAATGACGAACTTACAAAAAAAAAAATATATGGGGAGATGTTGTAATATCCAGTAAACATTATATATAATTATATATTTATAATGATATATTGGCGTTCACCAAAATCCAGAAATACAATTTCAATATATTTTTTTGTTTAAAATACAATTTTGAATGCATAAATGTATCCAACACCCTTAAAAACCCTGAGACACTCTTATTGTGTAGATTAAACAATTTAAACTCAAGTTTTTAAGAATATTTATCATATTTTGATTAAAATTAACTAGAAAAATGGTCATGAAAAAAGTCATTTCGTCTATGAGTAATGTTATATATGGAGATATTGTAAGTAAATATTTTGACTCCATAAAAACTAACTTAAATTAAAAAATTAATAATTATAATTATCAATAAAGAATTTTGACTTGGTCATAATAGTTAAAAATAAAATAAAAAATAAAATAAATAATTATAATTATAAGTATGGACATGGAAACATGTTAATGGCCCAGAAATTCGACATGGGTGAAAGTATGCCCCCTTAGGAACCACTAGCATGCCCCCCTTATGAACCGCTAACATGTAATTCGAGGTGGCATCATTTAAGAAATTTTGAGGTCTAAAATGGGCCTCCTAAGAAAAATGTACAACCAAAATAAATATTATAAAACCAATAGGATTCAAGATGATGATGTCAACCATGGGGGATGATTCACCATTTTTGGGGTAAAAAGTAGAAAGATTAAAAAATAATAAAAGTTATTTTTTCAACTTGTATTTTCAACTTATCTCCCTAAGTTTTTACTCAAATTTCGAGCAAGAGCACTCGTTAGATTAAAAATTTAATTCTTCATCCAAGGAGTACCCATGTTGCAAACTTTCAATAGACCCTACTACACGAAAAAATGAGAAATACATGAAAAATTGTGATTGCAATCACGTTTTTAAGGTATTTATCATTTTTCATGTAGGTGGGTCTATAAAAACTATGCAACGTGGGTACTCATTGGATGAGGAATCAAATTATGCATCCAATGAGTATTCTCGCATGAAATTTGAGTAAACCCATAGGGAGATAAGTTGAAAATATGAGTTGAAAAAAAATAGTTTTTTTCTTTTTCCCATCTAAAATTTGATGACGTAATCTAATTTTATTTTATTATTTCCACTATTATTTTATAATTTCCTTAGGAGACCCATTTTAGACCTCAAAATTCCCCTAATGTGGTTTTCCTTGAATAACAGTGATGAAACAACCTACATTTGTGGATGAGAGCTAGTGATGGTTGTTCCCACTACTGGTTTGATAACCGAGTTATGATGGGTTTTCCCATTGTTTAAAAATTAATTATAATTAATAATAAAACCTGCCATGATCCATGTTAACACTGAATCTACCAAGTGCTAAGAGGATCAAATATCTTAAGATGAAAACCTATTTTAAAGTGAAAAGAGATTTGAGCCCTCTATATGCTTGGTAAATCTAGAGTTAAGATGAATCTAGAATGGTTTAAATATATAAAGATATGAAAAAAGAAATTGAATTTTTTTAAACCAAGCGAGATCCATCTTAACCCAAGATCTATCAAGTGTCAAGAGGGATCAAATCTCTTGAGATACAAACCTCTTTTAAAGTGAAAAGATATATCCCTCTTAGGAATTGATAGATCGAGGGTTAAGATGGATCTAGGTTGGTTTTTATATACACACATACATATCTAGGTTGGATCCATCTCTCCCTCTCCTCTCTCTCTCTTCCCTCTCGCTCTACACTCTACCTCACTCTCTCTCCATCTCTCCCTTGTCACCTTCTCCCTCCACCTTTCTCTCTTTATGTATTTCTTCTTCCCTCCCTCTCTCTTCCCCTACAACTCCATCTCTCCTCACGCTCGAATCCTCTCTTTTTTCCTTCCTCTATCTCCCTTTATCTCCCACCTCCCTCTCTCTCTCCTCCCCATCACTCTCTCTCTCTTTTACCTCCAACTCTATCACTATATCCCTCCCTATCTCCTTCTCTCTCCCCTTCTCTCCCCCCTCCATCTTTGTCTCTCCCTTTCTCTCTTTCCCTTCTCTCCCTCTCACTCTCATATCCTTCTCTCTCTCTTCCCTCCTCTCCTCACTCACTCACACTCTCCCTTGTCATTCCCTCTCTCTCTCTCCACCTCTATATTTCTATGTATTTATTCTTCCCTCTCTCCCCCTCCAACTCCATCTCTCTCTCCCTCCCTCTCTAATTCTCTATCTCAAGTTCTCTCTCTCTTCCTCACTCTCTCCCCCTTTCTCTCCCACCTCCCTCTATCTCTCCCCCCATCCCTCTCTTTCTAACCTAAAACTCTATCATTATCTCCCTCCCTCTCTCTTTCTCTCTTTTTCTCTCCCTCTGCCATCTATCTTTGTCTCCCTCTCTCTCTCTACTCTCCTTCTCTCTGTCTTCCCTCCTATCATCTCTCCCTCTCTCTCCATCTCCCCCTTGTCACTCCCTCTCACCACCTCTATCTCTATATGTCTTTGTTCTTCCCTCCCTCTCTCCCACCCTCCAAATCCATCTCTCTCTCTCTCTCTCTTTTATCTGTCTTAATTCTTCTCTCTCCCTCTCTCTTACACCTCTCTATTTCTCTCTCACCTCTATCACACACACTCTCTCTCTCTCTCTCCATACTCTAGCTCTGTCACTATCTACTCCCCTCTCTCATTCTCTCTCCCCCTCTCTCCTCTCTCCATACTCTCTATGCCCCCTCCATCCATATGATGGATAAATTTCACTCTATGTAATCAAGGCTATACGTAATGTCTAAAATATTTCACAATGGATGGATAATTTTCACTCTATGTAATCAAGGCTATATGTAATGTCTAAAATATTTCACATTTTAATCTTTTATTGTGCAATGAGTTGTGATTTTTTGCATATAATATTGATAATCCATGGTATTGGCCCATAGTATTGTAGAAAAACATATTTACAAGTTAATAATATCCATTGTAAAGTGGGGGTGGATATCCATGGTTAAAAAATTTGTTATATTGTAATTTTATTGTAAGAATGAAGCTTGTACGGAGGACTCTAAGAATCTATTTGTCTATTTATCACTATTAGTTAAGAATTGTCCAATGCAAATTATAATGTTTAAATTTGAAAAATAAATATTTATTTTTCAACATTATTAAAAAAAAAAAAAACATTTGATTGGACCATAAATTAAAGGTCTTCTTGCAATCTTTGCATAATATAATGTCATGTGGATAATTGTCTTACATATTTTATGGCATTTGCAGGAAAACCATCCAAAAATAAAATACTTGAAAACACTATATACTCAAGTAAATAACATATCTACCATCAATTACTTTCCACCATAATTTAAGCAAGTCTTTACATAGAAAATGGATAAGAATAAGGTGTAAAAATATACTTACAGGAGATACTTCCCACCATTATTTATTTTTTCTTCAACACTTATGTAGGAGTAAAACTGTAAATCTTGTGTAATGTTGTGTAGAATTACTAGTAGTTACTACCCACCAAAATTATTTAATTTTTCTTCAGCACTTATGTAGGAGTAAATTGTAAATGTGTAGAATTACTAGTAGTTACTACCCACCAAAATTTATGCAAGTTCTTTAGCTTGAGCAAGAAATTTATTTATTTTTTCTACAACACTTATGTAGGAAAAACTGTAAATCTTGTGTAATGTTGTGTAGAATTACTAGTTACTACCCACCAAAACTATTTATTTTTTCTTCACCACTTATGTAGGATCATTATTGATTTAGCATTGACCAATGTAACTTATAATTATTTATGCAATTTTTCCTAGAGCATAATTTCTAATTGAGTTGGAGGGGTTAATTTTCCCTCCAAAATGTAATTATAATATAAAAAAATGAATTTTATTATTTGTATTACTTTACTTTTTATTATTTATTGAGTCAAGTTTTAAATGTTTATAGTACAAAAATTCCATCATATGCTCGATATTACTTTTAACCTATTATTATTTTATTTTTAATTGCATATAAATTTCACTTCTATAAAACAATGTTGATTTATATTTTGTTTATACCTAATAATTATATGGAATTTTAATTAGGGTTGACATTAGATTAAATTTGCTAAATGTTAAATTTGTTAAATGTTAAATGTTATACAATTTTTCTACCCCATGTTGGGTTGTAGAGTGCCTCCCAACACAATTATTGTAAAAATATATTCATTATGAATTTAATTATGATGATTAACGGCCACTACCAATGTGGCCGATCATACATCCAAAAAATAATTCTAAAATTCTAAAATTTGAGTCCCAAGGTAAGTAATATTTCAAAGGATAATTTGTTGGGCCTCTTTATGGGAAATTTAAAGGAAAGCATGCAACATGAAGTGTGTCTCTTTGAACCTAAATACCTAGATCATGCTTTCAGTATGGCAAAGAAATTTGAAAGTAAAAATATCGCTACTAGAAAAGAAGTCACTAACAAATATAGAGAATATCATACTCCCTCATAACCTCACTAAACCAATAGGGTTGATACCTCAAAAAATGGATTAAATAAGAGCAAAGGGACCAATGTTTCAATTGTGATAGAAAGTACAATAAGGGGCATAAGAGAATAAATTATTCCACATAGATTGTGAGGAAGAAGAAGATCAAGAATCGGAAATGTCACAAGATCTAGAGCTAAGAGAGATTGCTCCAACAATATCTTACCATGCACTAGTAAACATAAATACCCAACAAATCATCAAGATATGAGGATATATAAAACTAAAAATTTAACAATACAGATAATACTCATAACTTCATTAATTACAAATTTATGAAACTTCTCAATTGTTTTGTCTTTCTAATGCCAATTTCCAGTAATGATTGTAGATGAAGACATCATAAATTGTTTAGGGAAGTTCCATAGTATCATTTTGAATATGGGAGAGTATTTATTAAATAATCCCATGATTGAAATCCAAATGGGAGAGGTTGATGTTGTATTAGGGGTCTAATGTTTACAATCATTGGGAATAGTGGCCCTTAATTTTCAAGATATTTTCATAACATTTTCCGAAGAAGCAAAGGAAATTGAACTTAGAGGTATTCATGGGAAACCCTCTAAAGCGATAAGCTCTAATAACATGAAAAATTTACTCATAAATGGACACCATAGTGCATATGAAAAATTGTGTTCGTTAATTGTTCATACCCACACACACACACACATATCCTCTACTCCATGTGAGGTCCCTATAATACTAGGTATCCCCCATATTGTTATTGTTGTGCCCCATATTACCCCATATTTTTCTTGTTGTGCCCCTTAGAAACCCACTATTGTTATTGTTGAGCCCCTTAGAAACCCACTATTGTTATTGTTGAGCCCTTACATTATTAGTGTTATGTAAGCCTTGATTATATTTTTACCCTTTAGACTCCTATATATATACTAAGGAGGTCTTTTCATTTGAATCATCCTAGAATTGTTCATTTATTTGATGTAAAATGAGGTTACCCCCTCGAAGAGGCTTATTTTTAAGTCGTTGATCTATCTTTTATTTTATTTTTGTGATCCGGTTACATAAAATTTGGTATCAAATCTTTGGATCCTAGGGTTTTGCTGCTTCAAATAGTTCATCTTGTAATTTTCACTATAATGTTTTTATGTGATGTTTAAGAAGCTGAAATTTTGACCCCTTGGAGCCGAAATCTTGGTGATAATTGTGAAAAAAATTCAGAGTTTTGTTTGCTATATTGTCAAAGATATGATTCAAGTAATTTAGGCTTTTCGTATGCTCGAGAATTATGTCTCAAACAGGTGTCTCGAGGGAAATCATCATAAATTTTTCCTTCGAGTATCCATATTGAATTTCATAAAAAGTGGCTAAAATTTCATGAACTGTAGTTTATTTGGTACCCATTTGTTGAAGGTTGAAACAGTGACATACATCATTTCGTACAAGTTCGCTCTAATGAACAAATCCATAAGTAGGTCACATTGGGATATTTGACCTAAATTTGTCTTGAAGAATCCAATTGTTGGCTTGATTTTGGTTGACCTAGGTTCGATATTACTGTGCACCAACAAAACCATTTATCACTGGCCCTTTCAGCAACGACCTACAAGCATATCATAGTCTCACTCAAAGTGACTATGGGTGGATGCAGAACTAGGTTTCTGCAGCCTTGAGGGACTAGGAGATGTTGTATTTTTAAGTTATCTTGCTCACTTATAAGTTACTTCACCACATTCAATTAATAACATAAATATTTCATATAATCCACAAACCATTACTACGCTGACACATCATGAAACTGTAATAACTACTTCGTAACAACAGATATTAAAAAAATATATACATAAAACACATAAGAACACCAAAATGTCATCCAAAAAACTGCTTCTTTATTATGATTAATCTTTGAATGCACCCAATCTCGACCTGCGCACTAAGCTACAGGCCATCTTCGCACTAAAATGCAGACTCATTCCAAGTCTCTGTGCACTCAACTGCAGAGCCTTCCCTTCACTACAAAATAGATATCACAAATAATTTCCCATAACCATATATGTTTACCATATCCTAAACATATAATTACATCCCTTTATATATTATTACATCATCGGTTTACATCATTACAATACAATGGGCTCCCCAAAACAAGAAAATATGACCCAAAACCCTTTACAACATTCTGTGATTTACAAAAGGATGGGCTTCAACCCGCCTCAAAGCCCTTATGATATTGCACGGTATATTTAACATGCTCCACTATGCGATACACTTCGCGCTCTGCTCCTCAAAATGTGGAGTCTTAGCAAAAACCTAGGCCAAGTTTGGTTGCACCCAACAGACACCCAACATTCACATGTGACTCGTCCCGAGTCACTTAGCTGATTTGCCTCTAATTTTTGTTGCTTTGTTGTCGTAGGCATTGTTGAATTATTGCATAATCTCTGTGATTTTATTTTCCTTGTTACACACTTATTCCAACAATTCTTCTATCGTTGGCCCTGTAGTCCTCTGCAACACTACCACTTATTTTTGTTGAAGATCTTGAAGCTTCCCATCCACTTCCTGAGACAGTTGGAGAGCCTCATCCTGCCATGGCTAAGTTCTCTCTACCAAGTTTTGTTCTTCCCTTCTCAGCTCCTCTATTTTCTTCTAGAGTGCATTTCCTTCATTGATCTTGGCAATATTCTGCGATATTGGAAAGGTCTTCGCAGTTGCTCGAATCTCCTCTAGTTGCTTCTGCTTCTACTTAATTTCTTCTTATAACTTCTATACATTTGGATCTTCCTACATTGAAGTCCAAATATGTAAATTATCACCCAAAAATCTGCTAGAATTTGCCACTATTGTGGAGATTTTGACCACTACAGTCTTCAGGTTGGTCTCCTTAGTTTCAGTGGCATGTGTTAGCACTCCTTGGTTGCCCAAGGTTGAGAAAAGAAACCAAATATGTAACCTCAGACCAAAATTTTGACTTGGAAGCTAGCCCTACTAAATTAGAGAGGGCTCTCTAAAAAATCAACCAAAATATGATTGGAATTTATTAGGGTAGGCTAGGTATTTTATACAGTAGGATTTTGATTTATGTTTTGCTAGTTGTGAAACAATAGGTTAAAGAACTAGAACAGATAGGTCAAAATATCAGTTGCAGTCATTAATTTAGGCAAGATAGATGTAATCAGAGGCACAAATGGGTTTTTCATAGCAGTATGGTGATGAGGAAATCAGATAAAAGAAACTAAGCGAGCATACATGCATAAATTCACTTGTTTGGAAGAGAAACACTTAGATGATAATCTCAAACAAAACATAACATTTTTTACAATGATTTCTGCTTAAAAATTAAGAGATTAAACATAAGAAGAAGTGTATATGGATACTAAAAACATCTAACAATCAAATGCATAAGAAAAACTGGAGAAAAACAGTGTGACTGGCCAAACACATGAATCCCATAAAAATAGTTGCAATTACCTATATATTATTTCTCTGCAAAATGAGGTCCACTAGTTCCAAAGATGTATTAAATTCAAGCTTTCCTTTCTGATTACATTAAATTTCAGCCTAATATAAGAGATGAGGTCTAATTCCTCCACAACTTTCCCCTTTCTCCTAAACTACTTGAGCTTATCGCCCAAAGCATTGATTACAAGATTATTTTACAATGGTAACCATTAAAAAACTATTGAAATCATATAAACTCATGAAATAACTATTTGCATTAACCTATTTTGACATTTAACCTTTACATGCAGTAAAAAATCTTCACACATAGAAACACAACAAATCTCACAGAAACACAGCAAATCCTAGAAGAAGCGCAACAAAAATTTGGCTTGAAATTTTGATGTATTAGATGAGGTTTTGAGTGTTATTGAAGACCTTTGAAGAAACTTTGAGATGTCCACTACGCTCAGGAGCCTAAACCATTCAAAAACATCATTTTAACCTCTTCAAACTTGGTTTCAAAACGAATTTTCCAGAAACGTAGTAACATTGTTCGAAAGGGGGCAACAAGTTGTCAAAAAGGCACATTTTGATCATTTTCTACAAATTTATCACTCCTAAAATATCCTTAATGTAATTTTATAGTATCCATATTCCATAAGCTATCCAATCATGCTTGAAAGCTTGATTTTTGACCTCCTGAGGAAAATCGCAACAAATATTTGTTGCATTTCTATAGGATAATTTTCCCTGTGTGCACAAAAAATCAAAATTTCAAAACTCCATATCCTTTTTATTTGATCTATGTCTTGAATTTAGACCACCAGTGACGCATCAACTAGTAGGTCAAGTTTATACTGTTAAATCATGATGGTATCTGACCTCTTGCACCTTTTGACAAAACCCTAGGCAACCTGCCTGCTCAAATGATTTTCTAGTGAACTGTGATGAATTAACCACTTGCATATGAGTTGGATCATACCTAGATATCTCCCCTCCCTTATAATTCCTCCTTTCATTGGTCTTCACCATTTTTTTTGCTTCACTTTTAATAGAAAACCCTAATTTCAAACAAGAAAGGGAAAGGGATTTGATCTGCAAAATAGAGCTAAAAGCGCAGCAACTTGAGGGAAGGGAATGAAGGGAAAGGGTAGTAGGAAAAATTATGAGAAAATTATAGGGGGTACGAATAGATGTTAGGAAGATAATGAATATGGTTTTTCTGTAAATGAGCAAGAAAGAAGGGGTGAAAAGGGGAAAACATAGACTTAGGCCAGAAACGTAGCAACAAGCTAGGTTTGTTGAGAAAAATGGTAAAATGAATGAATTTCAGTAAGGGGAATGGCGAGGAGTGTTTAAGAAGGCCAATGAAGGATGTATGAACCTAAAAACAAGGATTTTTATGAAACCAACTCCAAAAATAGAAGAAAAGAGAGATCAACGCCTTAGAATTCAACCACTTCAAGGGGGAAACCTCCTTTACATTACATAAATGAACAATTATTCAATGATACAAATGAAAAAACCTCCTTTCTATATATAGGAGTCCATGGGGTCACAATGTAATCCTAGCCGACCTAGCAATAATAATGTAAGGGCACAATAATAACAATATGGGGGCTAGAGGGGTAAAAATATAACAATAAGGGGGCTACACTAACAACAATAAAGGGATACACTAGTATTATAGGGACCTAACATGCCCCTCTCCTTCAAACAAGTGTTTCTCTCAACTCTTGATTATTTTTGGATACTTCAGTATAAAATTCTCATCCTCCCATGTGGAATCTTCAACGGGTAAGTTACTCCACTTACTGAGATACTATGAAATTGATCGATTTGGTAGTTTTCGAGTTCTTGTTTCTGTGACTGCTTCAGAGCTTATTTCGCTGCGATGTTGATCTTCCTGTTGTTTCATTCGATTCTACACCAAAGTTAAGTTATCCTTTGATAGTTGGAAAAATTTTCGTTCATGCTCGATGTGATCTTCCACTATTTTATCATCCATATTAGCTTTCATTTGATCATTCTAACCTTCCAACTTAGCCTCCATTTTTTCTTTTAAACCATCTATGTCAACTCCTCTTTTTTCTAAATTGGACTAATTCTATTAATAAAACATAGTTTACGGGTCGAAACTTGCCTCTGGAATTGCTATGCTAGTCAATTTCGGAGGTAGTATGGGTCAAAAAGACAAAAAACTGACCACCTTATATGGGGAAACCGATCTGAAAATCACTGCCCTCAATTGGGAAACTAGCATTGTCTAGAAATGACCAAGAGTTTGACAAATTGTTCAGAAAATACATATAATCAGAGAAATTAAACAAAACTGAGAGAAGAAACCTCTCATTTATGTGGTCGAATATCATGCTAGGTGTCATGCTGTTGTGGCGGTGGCCCCTCAATGATAAGACACCTGTATTCTTCTGAAGAGTCATCAGCTTTCTTTGAATGTTGGGCAGCGGGTTTTGGCATAGTAGCAGTGTGCACCAGGATAGCGTTTCCCTTTCTCCTTTCATCACTTGACCATTCAGGACTCCCACTACCACTGCCTTCGCTGCTGGAGTAGTGAGTTTCAGGCTTAACCAGCAAATCTTCGGATTTCTGTGAGAGTTGTGGAGGCGCTAGAGCGATTGTGAATTTTTGTGGTCGATTTCTGGAACCTCTCCCTGTAGTACTTGAAGGCACTTCCTGGAAGCTAACGGTGATTGTGGTTGTAAGACGGGGTCTATCCATGGAACAATCATAGTGGAACTGTGCAGAATTTTCTTCAGGAGGCACGGAGCGGGTGTCAGAGTGAATGGATATGGGAGGTCGAGAGGACTGACCCCTTCCTATACCATGATGAAAACACATCTGATGCCTCCTCGGCATACTAGAGCATGAAGAAGCCTTGGGGAGAATAGCGAGTGGAGGCGAGGAGGTAGAGTGAGCGATGGGGTCGACGCACTGAAGTTGCGAGTCGGAGTGACAACATGTGTGAATGAGTGAAGGAGCGAGTGAGAGACAACAATGGAGGTTGTAATTCTTTTCTATGTGTGAGCGAAAGCTTGGCTCTGAGACAACAGAAAGGAAAATGCCGCAAGAGGATAATGAAAGAGAAGAAGGAGGCGGAGCCATTAAGGAGAACTCAGGGTGGCGAGCCGGATAGGCTTTAAGACTGAGAGCAGAGGCAATTAAGGTGGTCTGAGGCAAGCATATGGCTAGTTTAAATGCTGCCGGACATGCCCCATTCATGGCCATGTGGCTAGGCCATGTGGCACACACTGGGCCTGCCATCTCTCGCCTGCAATCAAACACTCGTATTTGGGGATCTATGTCACCTTTTATTTCTCTTTGCAAGATCGAAATTTGTTGCACTTAGTAGTGTAAATTTAATATCTCATAATGAAATTCTTCCTCTTCATGCGTCACAGTAGAGCTTTATGAGGGTTTAAAGGGTGTGGAATTATTTTTAGGAGGCATTATAGAACCCAATACTGATAAAAATGCTTCAATATGCCTTTAGAATCACTTCAAACTGATTTTTCAAACAAGAATTATGCAATTTGAAAAAACAAGTACACACTTTTTTCTTTCTTTTGAGGAGTTCGATATTGAAACTGACTTATCTTTGTGCTTTCAAATCTTCAAGATCTAAAATTTGGTCGTGTATTATCCCTTTGAATCTTATTTTGAATGCCATAGGTCTGACCTAATTTGGATTCTTCAAGAAAACGTTATGCCCAATCTCCCACAATGACCTAATTAAGGCGTGGTTCAGTAGAGCGAACTTGTATGGCATGACACATGTCACTGTTTCCTTCTTAGGCTCTAAAATGGATACATACGAAACTACAGTTCGTGTAATTTCATGTACTTTTTACATAATCCCAATCTAATGTTGAAAGAGAGAGTTATGATGATTTTACCACAGTCACTTCTTTGAGATGAAATTTGGGAGCTTGAAAAAACCATAACGTCCATAGATCATATCTTCGAAAATATTTCGAACCAAGATTTAAAATTTTTACATGATGTTCCTCAGCATTTCAGCTTTTAGTGGTAAAAATTTCAGCTTCTTAACCTTCGTAGAAAAATTTTTATAGCGAAAATTCCACGATGACCTGTTTGGAGTAGCAAAACCCTAGAATCCAAATATTTGATACCAAATGTTATGAAACCAACTCCAAAAATAGAAGAAAAGAGAGATCAATGCCTTAGAATTTAGCCACTTCGAGGGGGCTACATCCTTTACATTACATAAATGAACAATTATTCGATGATACAAATGACAAAACCTCCTTTTCTATATATAGGAGTCCATGGGGTGACAATATAATCCTAGCCGACCTAACAATAATAATGTAAGGGCACAATAATAGCAATATGGGGGCTATAGGGGTAAAAAAATAACAATAAGGGGGATACAGTAACAACAATAAGGGGATACACTAGTATTATAGGGACCTAACAAGGAGATTCCCCTTCAAAAGAAGCTAGAGACCATGGAAGGAGAAAATGCAGCAAAACCCTAGGATTGGATTTTTTAGTCTATTTCTAAGGAAACAGACTGCATAGACGGTTTATGAATCTTGACTTACTTGTTTAAGGAAGCTTTGAATCAATTGAGATGAAATCTAAACCTGTTTTTTATCACTTTGGTCTCCAAATGAAAAGTGCAACACCTTTCTCCACAAACGCAACATGGAAATGATGGAAAAACTTGAATTTATGATGGCTATGGCAAGTATCAAAGTGATAGAGGGGAGCTCTAGAGTTTTCTGGATGGAAATAATGAAGTTTTGAAGTGTATTGATGCTCCTTTATAACAAGAAAATCGATTTTTGGCTCATAATGGAATGATGATATCATGTGTACTTTGACAAAGTGACTAATGATATGATTTGTACTAGCAGCATTATTCTTCAATAGGAAGTGTTACATCTCCATGTTAAAAATATGTACTTTAATTATCTTTGAAGCACTTTATTTTCCTAATTTCTAATTCCCATGATGATTACCATAATGGATGACATGACTCCCTATTTCAGAATGATGACTGAGATAATAATGAAAATCTCATGCATATTCTTGACCATGAATTAGAAATTTAGCTCTCAAAATATGCATTTTTATGATTCTATGACCAGTATGATGACCAAATAACTCATTTGATGGCTTATGATAGGAAATGATGACAATGACCATGAAGGTTGTTTGTGCCCTTGAATACGTGGAGGGAGTAGCAATGATACCTATACAATGACTTGGAACCATTTGACAATCAAGAGAAATGTCAAAATTTATTTGGAAATATAATAATTTGACCTAAGACGCTAACAAAATGAAAAGATTAAATTTTATCTCTGTGACTATAAGACTCTAACAACGTGGTTGGCTGCAACTTCATTTGCAGCTCATTGATCTTCATCTCATATGAAAATTGCACTTTTGCAATTTTCTCCTTATATCCTTTCACTGCGAGGCTGAGCTTCATGACCTTTCCCTCCATTGATTATTCTTCAGGGACATCCATGTCCGAAACTTCTTGACATGTGGCTTCGACCACCTATTTCAACTTTTTTTGGTGCTGCACTTCTTGGTCCTTTTCCGAGATGGCCTAGTCAAGTTGGTTCTTCAGTGAATCTCGCTCTTGTTCTACCTAAATTTTCAATTTTGCAGTGAGTTTTTCTCGCTACTTCAGCTCCTCTATGATTCCTTGATGCAACTTGTGCAATGTTTGCAATGGAAATGTTGCTATTTTCATTTTCACATACTTCCATCCTTTCTTCTGCTACTTTACTTCGGCAGAGTCGAACTATAAGGCTACGTCTAGTATCTGCATTAACCGAACCCCAAGTGTGGTCTCTACTAATATTTCTTCCTGAAGTCTTTCCTTTGTTTGTGTTGGATGTATGGTTGTTTGTGCTAGTATCTTTAAGTTTACAATCTTCTCCTTGACACATAATAGAAGTATGTTGTAGTGATCGTCTATCATGTTCGATGAATCTATCGTAGCTTCCTGTATCTTGTCTCCAATTTGATATAAGTCCCCCTCAGTGAGGACCAATGGTGTAATATCCTTCATCTTATCTGCCTTCTACTTCTTTTTGGGTTTCTTGGAAGCTTCATTGCCTACCTTCATTTTTTTCTGTGAAAGAAGGGTTTGTCTCAGTATTTTTAGGCTCTTTGTTGTGTTCATCTCCTCCAAGAGGTTCCTTGTCATTCTGATCCTCTCGTTCTTCCTCCTCCTCATCCTTTTCATTATCCTTTCCACTTGGTTCCTCATGATGGGATGTTTCTTCCTCTGTCGAACTACCTCCTACCTCTATCTTTGACGCAGTCATCTATTCTTTGGGTCATTGTTGTTCCTGTGCAAATAGATCATCTTCGGTACCAAATATGGAAATTGATACCATGTCTTTGTCGCGTCCTTTCAATCTTGTATATAGACTTTATGGAAATCAGCCTTAAATTTTGCAACAACACTATATTGCTCATATAAGCTCGACAACAGGCGAGGATGCTAGTTCATCAACATATGAAAATCCATATGATATAACACAAAAAAATTATGTTTTCCTGTGCTCATCATGGTTGATTGGTGTTGAGTAAAATAATTTGCATTAGATTACTAACATAAATTATCAATCCGGTATCCGTAGGAATTGTGAGACATATGTGCACAATATATGCTAGGGATCAATTTATCAAAAACTACAAACTAATCTAATCACACCATTCCTACATTAACTTGAAAATCTATTCTAGATTTAGGAATTAAAATTTAATATATTTGCATAATTGAATTCTAATCTAGGATTGTTGTATTGAAATCAAGGACAAGTAAAAAGTGTGGTTGTATATCTCTATGCCCAAATCCAATCCAGTTGGAAAATGATAGAAACAAATTTCTTGAGAAGATTTAGTGAGCAAAAATTTACACAGTCAACTGGAAATTTAGTCTAAGAAATCATTTAAAAAGCATGTAAAGGAAACTCAACTACTGTATGATCGAATGCTTAGATATGATCCAATTGGAGAATGGTAGTTGCCACCCTCTTGAGATAACTTAGCGAGCACAAAATTATATAGCTAATTGGAAATTAATCTAAGAAAGAAATTAAAAAAAACATGTAAAGGAAACTCAACTACTGTATGACTGATTGCTCATATATGATCCAATTGGATAATGATAGTTGCCACCCTCTCGGGACGACTTAGCGAGCACAAGATTATACAACTAATTTTAAATTAATCTAAAAAAGCAGTATAAAAACATGTAAATAAAAACTCAACTACTGTATATTTTAAATACTCAATAATCCAATTTTGGAAGCATGAAAAAGTCACCTTCTTGACATGATTTACAAGCATCTAATTATACATTTAATTGAGAATTTAATCTAAGAAAGAAAATAAACCTTAATCTATGAAAAAAAATGAATCTCACACATTGTAGATGGCTGATCCAAAAGTATGAGAGATGGTAAGTCAAGATGCTCCATATGTAAGCAAAACCAAGTCAAAGTGAAAGAATACTCATGATTAAGGTGCCACAATATAATTCTTTATTCAAAGCTTGAGCATAACTCCAACTTTAAACATAACATGATAGGAGAAAGCTTCCCCTATTTGTACAAAAATTAGGGATATATACTCAATAAATGTAGATCCCTTAAATATCTACTAGATCCATACTTGTCTCAACTTATCCCTAAATTCTAGATACAAATCCTATGACACATCAAGATCTCCATGATCTTTCTCCTTGTAATATGGTCCACCACTTGAGTTGAAATTCGAATTTGATCTTGGGAGGCCAAGAAAGACCCTTATAGAATCTCCAAAATAGGCCTACACATGTCACAAAACTCATAACACATATATAGATATATGAAACCATGTTAATTTTCTAGTTTTTAATCATAAATTCACTTTAAATACACAAAATAAATAACTTTGGAAAACAAGGATCCTAACCCATATATTTATGAACATGGTTACTTGATGTAGGGTTTTAGGTCAGATAGTTATGAAATGAGAGCTGAATGGTTATGACATAATGGAAATATGTATGAATATGGAAGACAATTTTGAGACTCAACAATTGGTATACCACAGCGAGGCGTATTTCACAACTTCACAAACATCTAAATCTACCAGAGGAAACTATGAATCCTTTGGCTCTCTCCATGTCAGCATTGCTATTATGAAAATTAACCATGCATAATGAAATGTAGTACCTTTCTCTTGGACTTCGCAGCAGTCTTCCAGAAATTCCTTGCAAAGGTAACCAATCTAGTTGTACTGAGCCTTGTTGGCACACTGCGTAGCTAGTGAAACTACAACTGCAGGGAATTCATTTGCTCAACACTTTCTCATGATCTTCCCAGATAGTATGTGTGCCGCAAAGTGAACTCCCTCATCATTGATTTAATTGATGTCATACCCTTGCTTCCCTTTTTTCAATCCGAGTTTCTTCTTCAAATTCTTTGATATTTCCTTGTCCTGGTCTTTGCCCACAAATTATTCTATGGGGTTCCATCCTTTATATGGAAATATCGTGATTCTCCATATCAGAATCTCGTCAATAGGGACCCTCTTTCCCATCCAGAGGCATATGTCGTGCACCAACAAGATCAATTGTCTTACATAGGTTGTGTTTTTTGTGCTTCTGTTGAAGTGCATTACGTTAAAGATGTTCAATAACCCAGACTACGCTAATCCAGCTGCCCACTATTGTGGCTCTAACCTCATCACTACAGTGTCAGGGTAATCCACTTGCTTTTGATGCATGCCTGGTTCGAACTGTGGGTATTTATTCCTATCCTTGAAATATGAGTCTATAAATTTTAGCTATGGAATTTTCCCAAGGAGCTCTCCAGAAAATGGCATTGATTCTAGCAATAGGGTTTTGACGGTGCCATATTACGCATAATTCTAATATTTTATAGGTTTTTTTGTGGCTCATTTGCAATATCCTTTATTTTTAATTGTCAAAAATACAAAAAAAAATAGAAAATTATCAAAAGATATGTTAAAGTATCAAATTTCATATACTTTAGCATAAAAATGTATCTTCTCATTATATTAAATTTTAAATTGTAAATACTTTAAGTCTTTATGGAAGTGGGTCCCAATTGAAAAACTAAATATCGAGCATCTTATTGAGTGGGATTCGATGATTTATCAAATGGTGAGTAAAAGGCTCAACCCGCGGGCACTTTCAGTGCATGGGTTAATGAGGAGAGTGCCTCCGTAGTTGACCATGTTGACTGTGGAAGCAATCTAGATCAACGGTCGAGATTCACTGCGGGGGCATAAGCCCAATGCGTTCTCCATACCCCGAGGCCTCCCACAGTGACATATGCAGCGAAGTTGGTGACAATTGTAGTCCATGTCGGGTTTTTCTAATGGTCTTTTGGCGCGTCTTATTAGCATTTAATTTTAAAGCCTGCGCCACCTATTTAAGAAGGATTCTCATTTTTCTGATGTTATTATTGTTAGTTTGTGTTTGAAAGTTTGTCTGCGCAATTTTTTTCTCAGCTATCTGTCATCATGTCAATTATTTTTCACCCTATCAATTGTCTACTATCCTAAGTTGAATTATGGCTGAGCGCTCATCCCTGTCAGGTTCTTCTAGTTACATCACTCTCATGGAAACTAAGAGGAATATCTAGGATACTATTTGTTCCCTTGACCACCTTTCGTTTTATCATCAAGTTAGCTTAAACGATAAGGCCTCTCCAATATATATCGCCATGGTCAAAACTGGTGTATTGTCAGCATGTATTCCAAGAACACATCTTTTCCCTAAATTCGTGTATAAGCTAGTGTCTGTTATGTACCCAGGGAAGTGTTTTGTAATGAACTATCAAGGTGAAAATTTTCTACAAGTTTTAGCCCAATTAATTTGTCACGCTATGTGTTACCCTAAGTTAGAGTCATATGTTCAATCTACTAAGGATTAATTCATGGCACATTACGATAGTATTTTAGGTCAGGAGTACAACCAATTCATCTCTTTTCTGAAGCCAAATACACAACAGTTTGCACCTGATAATAAATATTTACCAATGGAGATTTTTGATATAGTTGTCAGACCAGTGCTGAAGTGCATTAAAAAGATTTTGGGGAAAGATGATGATAGTACAGTGGAAAAATCAGTTATGGGAATGTTCACCATGATGATGAAGCCAGGAGTGGTGCTGGATATTCCATCTTATTGGCAAGAAGTTTTCAACTCTCAGCTCATGAGCCTATCACTAATAGTTTCATTTAGGTTTCCTTCTCTTGTTATTTACCTCTTCTTATATCAAAATGTAGAATAATTTATGCATCTGGGATTAACTATAATGGATATGAATAAGAAAAGACAGTCAGTGGTTTTCTGGACAGACATAGTGAGGAGAGAGAAGAATGAGGGTGGTTTATTTGATTTTTCTAGTCATTTCATGTCTACTGCATATATAATTTTGAATGGAATTACTCCCCCTTGCTTTCTGCCGAAAGCTCAAGATTTCTTGCAACTGGGGACAAGTTGTAAGTTTGGTGATTAGTTTGTCTTTGAAGAACATTCTAATATTAGACTTTATGGAGCTAGTGTAGAGCCTTATAGGCTTCCTTTTTTTGTTCCTATGAGATTATTCGCTTTGGAGTTCATTAGGAAAATTTTAAATGTTGATCAAGTACACTTTGTGCCTATGAAGAAAGGTCATTTGTTTAAATTACCAATTAATGTTGGTCCTTTTATAGTTAATATGAGACAAGCAATTGATGAAGTCACTAATATGTTAGATGAAATGCACCTAATTTTAGGATATAAGTGGGCTTATGACCCTCACAGTGTGATTTATAATAGGAGAATTGAAAATGGGTATTCAACATTCATTCATGAGAGCAGACCCGATGTAGAAAAAATGGCAAGTAAAGGTTATGCAATTTTAGTGACCTCAAATGTTAAAACCCTTGTCATATCAGAGAAGTCAAATAAGAGAGGTAAAGAGGCAGTGATTGATTCAAAGGATGAAGAACAAAAGACTGAGAAGAGAACAAAGTTCAATGAAGATTTTGTAGATGCTCAACCTGGTTTCTCATTACAATTGGGAGATCAGAAAAATGTTCTTGCTTCACCCAAGAGACATGAAAGCACTTTGGAACAAGTTCCCTTAACCAAACATATGTTTTCCCAGATTGCAGAAAGAAATCAGAAGATGAAGGAAAGCATGGAGGCTCAAGCTAAGTACCAGATAGCTCCAGATCAAATGAGACTTCTAACTACAATGGATATTGAAAAGGATCAATTCAAGATTTTCCTTTCACATCCCTTTGATATGTCTATTGGTTCATCCAATAATTTTAATATTGTGAATCTGACTATAGATGTGAAGAAAATTCCATTTCTTAAAAAAGTAAATTTACATATGAAAACAGGTCAACTGATTGTGAATGACCTAACCAAAACTAATGCAATGGCACTGAAGGTTGAAAATATGCTTGGAAAAGTGATGAAGCAGTTGAAGTTAGAGAAAGCCAATTCCAGGGCTTTGACAATCTAGAATGAGGAACTCAAAAAGATTATAGTGAAGATTGGAGTAGATCCCAATGATAGGTCTGTTGTATAGAAGCTTCTACAAAGTACTAAATCAGAAATCTCTGTATTGAAGAAAAAATTGAAATTGCCTACAGGAGAACACTCCATGGCAGCAAAGGTTGTAGAGATAGAAAATGAGAAAGAAAAAATTCTTCAGCAGCTCTTACAAAAGGAAGAAGAAATCACCAAATTAAATCAAACTGCATTGTCATTGCAGAATCATATTGAATCTCATACTTGCAATTTTGTTTTTCCATTAGGTAATGAAGATCCATTAGCAAAAATATCTCAATTAAACACTGAATTGCAGATGGCAGAGAGAGATCGAAGAAGGGCACAAGATGATTTAGAAACAGAAACAAAAAACATACAACCCACAAAGGGAGAAGTCAGTAAATACAAAATGGACTGTCAAACTGTTGATACTCAGATTAAAAATCTCAAAGAAAAATTGAAGGGAAATATATCCTTAATACAGGTTAAGGATATCATCTGGAATGATATTATTGCATCAATGAAAACAATATGGGATTTTATGACTGTTGTTGCAGAAGAAAAAAGTATTATCAAGGAGTTTGAAGAACAAGTCATGATAGACAAGTAGAAGACAATTAATAGGGCCATTTGGGCAAGAAAGTTTATTAATTTCATTATTTCCAAAACATATCAAAAGTTGGAAGAAAATGAAATTAAAGACATGATTTTATATGCTGTGGAAATTAATAAAATTATTGTCAAAAATAATTGTAGGAATTCTACAGAAAAGAATTTGATTGAGATTAAGGAAGCAGTGAACCAGTTTGATAAATTATTTGAAAAAATAGAAAGAGCAGGTTTTCCATCATGTTGGGGTCTTGGAGGTGGTCTTTTATCATGGAATTATTATGAACCCTTACTAGTGTTGGAAAAATGTAAGGTAGACAGTACTCATGAAAAGACTTGGGTTCTTAAAGGAGAAACAATGATCAATTTCCTTCAAAGAAATTTTCAGCTACTGTGGTTAGTGAAAACTTTCTTTGCAGAAAGACCATATTTCAACAGAATCACTCCTTTCAAATTGGAATATCACAAGCTGGTCCATTCACCCAAGACAAACATCGAGATATGGAAGAAGTGCAGAGCCTGGATGACATATTTACCAAAGGACCCCTTGATTTCAAAGAAGGATAAACCAACCAGTCAAGGAAATGTAGGAGCATCGTCACAAATTCACATTCAGCATATAGATTAGGCTTTTAATTTCGTGTTATTTTCCTTTTTAAAAGAGAATGTAATTGTAATAATACATTTTGAGGACATGTAATAGAAAGTTGATGAAGTCCTAAGTAGTTGAAGTAGTTAGGATCAGTTACAACAGTTATAAACTGCTTTCTATTGTATTTAATGAGAGAGACCAAAAAAAGAAAGGTTTCAAGTTTTGGACCTTTAGATTGCAATTTTTGTACTTAGATTTCAAATGATTAGTGAATGAAAATAAAGTTTTTGGCATTTGTTGATGTTGATGTGTCTTCTAGTTTACATTGTGTGTTTCCATTTTTGAATAAAATGAAGTAATGAAGCATCAGGTCTCTTTTTACTTGTGTGAATAAGACTTAAAATCCTTAATAGGTGCTCCTTCATTTTAACTATTTCTTTTCTTATAATTCTTCTGGAGTTTGAGGTGATATATTCTGTACACCAACATATCAGTTTGGGCTTATTTTTTTCATGTTCTTCTGATCATTCGATTCTATATCAACATATAATAGCATTGTGGGACATTCATTGTACTTGATCTTTGAGGGTTTAATGATAAATATTTGAAGGTAATTAAACAAAGACCAATATTTCTGTGACATAATTATATAAATGTCTTAAGCACAAATTCTTATCACAACTAAGGGATTATCTCTTAAGGTACACCATTTTTTGGCGTCGTTGCAGGGGATGAAGAAGAGAAGATATTTCCCTGGGTTTTGTTCATATTTCCTTTGGTTGTTCAAAGAGGAGGAAATATCAATTTGTGTTTTTATTTTATAATTCTAGGATATAAAAGGCCACATACGAGGTCAGATACCTCTCAACAGAAAGCTCCTATTCTTTTAGATCCTGAAAAGATGGTTTCTAAAAAAAGCCAGAGATCAAGAACGCTTTCTACACCTGATGCTACATTGCCTGAACTAGGAAGTAGTTCCCATACCCTTTCATCCAAGGATATTTCCCGAAAACTCATTTTCTTAGAACAAGAATCCTTGTCCCTACCTATTCATTTCCAAGAACCAAAGTTAGAAGAACAAAATTTTGAGTCTGTTTCATTTACATTTACAAAAACTCATCCTAATACATTTTCCAGTTCTTCTGCTATTGTTCATCAACCCCTTCCCATATCAGTTGTTTCACCTCATCCACCCACATCTACAACTGGTATAAAAACCCCACCTACTCAAGGAGCAGTTAATCAAGGCATAAACATGGCAACCCCTGTCCCTACTTTCTTGTTGAATAGATATGCACAATTAAATCTTCCACAACCAATGAATGCAATGCCTCAGGAATACCTTAAATTTCTTCCTAGATTTACTGGTGAAGATGAAATAACCGCAGAACAACACTTGCCTTCGTTTTTCACTTTTGCTGAAAATTTAAATGTTGAACATCTTGATGTAGTAATGAGACTTTTTTTACAGTCTCTGAATGGAGAGGCACGAAAATGGTTTAAAGGATTACCAAATGGCTCAATTAATGATTGGGACGAATTAGAAATATAATTCATCCAAAGATGGGGTGAAAAGAGAGATCATGGTTATTCATTGACAGAGTTTAATGCTATTAAGAAAAATTCTAATGAAAGAATGAATGATTTCATTAAAATATTTAACAAATTGTATAATGGTTTGCCCGCAGAAATGAAACCCCCTCCTATTGGAGCAAGAGTTGTTTTTGCTGGAGCATTTGTATCATATTTTAGTTTTAATTTGAGAGAGAGAAGATCTGCAACTCTTGAAAAAATCTAAACATATGCTTTAGAAATTGAAGCAAACATGATTGCTGCTAGAAAAGCACAGGAAAAGCAGACAGTTCAAGATAAAGGTAAGGCTAAAGAAGATTCATCACAGGATCATAGGATTGATGACATGACTAAGGTCATCAAGAACTTGTCAAATAAATTAGTGAAGATGGAATTGGATAATAAGAAACTTGCACAGCAAAAAAAAGGTGTTTTTAATCCACAGTTCAGAAAGCAACCCTTGCAGATTTTGCAGAGGGAAAGAAGAGACCAGGATCAATTCCAAGCACCATTATATATAGAAGCATCACCTTCACATTTTGTTGAAGATGATCAGAAATATATTTAAGTTCAATTATCTACTATTTATATGGAAGATAAATGTGAAGAAGAACGCACAGAACCTGATGTATCATTTGATCAGGAAGAGATGGATGATTATTGTAAGAAATTCACTATTTTATGCAAGTTACATAAGAAGTATGACTTAAGATAAAAAAAGAGATTGAGAACTCAGGATGATGAGGAAAAGGAGCCAGAGTCAGCCCCTTCTCCAATGGCGACTCCACAACCAAAGAACTCAGTAAAACAATCATACAAGGGGAAATAACCTATGAATTTAGTGAGTGGAAATGAACAACAACAGGCTGAGGCTTCCCAGAATAAGTCTATTGATTCTAATATTTTGGAGAAGATTTTCACTATACCTGAGTAGAATGCTAATCCTAACAAGAATCAAGAAGAACTTGAGAAGGTTAATAAAGAAAATAAAACTTTCAGTCTTTCCAAAGAATTAGAAAAGATAAAAATTCAAGTACCTTTTCTCGAATTAGCTAAGACACCTAGTTACAAGAAGGAAATTGCAGAATTTATTAATCTTTCCCAGTTTGATGATTTTGGTGATGATGTGAATTTGCAAGAAGAAAAGCTAGTGGTCACTTTTGGTCCACATGTTGAAGAGGTATATTATTTTGTTCCTCCATTTTATATATCGATGCTTCTTCATGATTTCATTCTACATAATTATATGTTAGATTTTGGTGCATCACATAATCTTATGTCATTATCTGTGATGAAAGAATTGAATTTACAAATCACTAAGACCTATAGAGACCTTTATTCATTTGATTCAAAAAGGGTAAAGTGTGTTGGGCTTATCAAAGACATGGTGGTATCCCTAGCTCAAATTCCAGCCAAGAGTATCATGATGGATGTAGTAGTTGTAGATATTCCAGCCAGATTTGGTATGTTTTTGTCCAGATCTTGGGGGGCAAAGCTTGGAGGTGTCTTAAAACTGGACTTTACATATAAAATCATTCTTGTGTTCAATGGGGAAGAAAGAAGGTTATATAGAGAAACCAGATTTGTTAAGACTACCACAAAGAAGGATGTAGGAAATTCCCCTATCTATGGCCAAGAGAAGGAGGATCTCTCTTATTTTACGCTGCATGAAGATGCAGAATTTGCTAAAGACTCACATAAGAAATTCTCTTCAGAAATTTTACATAAGGAGCTGGATTCAAATAAAATTTGGAATTGTTATTTTGATGGTTCCTACTCAAAGGATGGCATAGGAGTTGGGTTTTTATTCATATCTCCAGAAGGTAATATTTTACCTTTTTCTTTTAAGCTTGAATTTGAATCAACCAATAATGTAGCTGAGTATGAAGCATTGATTTTGAGTCTTCAAACTGCTAAAAAAATGGGAATTCAATATATTTCCATTTTTGGTGATTCTAAGTTAATTATAAGACAAATTAAGAATTGTGTCAAACCAAACATCCTATATTGAGGTCTTATAGAAATGAAGTGTGGGACCTAATTGAAAATTATTTTGAAACCTTGAATCTTCAGTTTATTCCAAGAGAAGAAAACAAAATGGTAGATTCACTAACAGTTGCATCCAGTACATTTAAGCCACCCATTAATCCAAGACTGAGATATGAGATTGATTTGAGGCATATACCTTCAATTCCTGATAATGTAAAGCATTGGCAAGTTTTTTAAGATGATAAGCAGATCAATAATTTCCTAACAATGATTGGAAATTTTGAAGACAGTGAAATAGATCAAGAATGTGAACAAGCTGATCAAAATGATGTCCTAGAAAACCTGAAGCAGTCAATAGGTGATCAGAAGATAATTCAGTTGAAAGATAATACATTTCCCAGAGGTTTGGTTCCTCTTGAAAGACAATTTGATGCAAATGATGTAGCAGTTGTTGGAAATATGATGCAGAGTGTTGTCCTTGATGGCAACCCACTTGATGAAGATGATGGAAACCTACTTAATGAAGTTTTTATTGATGCATTAATGATGTAAATTTGATGTTTTACAAAAAGGGAAGAAGTACCAGAAAAATAAATATCAGCATGTGCAAGAATAATGATGAAAAGTGTGTGTCTTAAGGCATACGCGGGTTTGTCTAGGATAAGTAGCGTATGCACACGGAAAAGTACATGCCAAGTCACGTATGCTCAATTGCACTCTAAATTTGTAAAACCAAGGGTTACTACCATGGTATTGACCCATTGTATTGAGCACTGGGTTGTCTATTTGATCCCGTCCAGGAATACCATCGGATCAGATGTGGTTTTGGCTCATGGTATTGAAAAAGAGTAAACCTATATAAGGAGAAGAAAATCATTGTGCATGGTGTGCATGAGTCTGGGCTTTGATGAATACTTCACTCGGAAGTATATCTGTATGGGTGAACCCTGTTCCTAATTAACAGATCTTAATCTATGATGCTCCTATGAACATGATGAAGGCACAAGATCTCTAGATCTAGAAATGGTGAATGTCAAGGATGATCTGAAAAGAAGTGAATAAGACCTGGCACAATCCTGTTGAAGAGATTGAAGAAATCTGGTTAAGTTTATAGATCTGGTATGTACTGCAAAATTTATCTTTATAGATCTATACGCAGGTTCGTTTCATGAAAAGCGCGTGTATACGCGGGTCTGTGGAAAGAAAAGTGCGTATGCACAGTTAAGGTTTTATTTGGAAAATGTACTGAAGTATACGTAGGTTCATCTTCTGGAAAGCGCGTATATACACGGGTCTGATTAAATAAAAGCGCGTATGATTTCTGATCTAATGGTAGCTGAAGGTTGAATGTGTTTCTGCATATCTATTCTGAAGTCTGGGTTATATCTAATATTCTGGTTACAATGGTTTCACTGTTATGTTTGATGCTTTGGGCAAAGGTTGTTTATTGACAAGTAAAGGGTTGTGTTGGAGTTGTTTGATGTAGTTTGAAAATTGATGAAACATGGTCTTCAGTGGATCTGAGGGTTGAAGCCTTCAGTATGAAAGTGGAAGCTTTCTTCCAGTAGAAGCTGGTACTCATATCAGGGGGTATTATCTCCCTTCCAGGAGAGGCTGGTAAACTAGTACAGGGGGTTGTAGCTCCCTTCCAGGTGAGGTTGGTAAACGAGAGAAGGTCGTAGCCTTCTGCAGGTGGGTGCCTGCGTGCTGGTTTGAGTCTGCACCAGTACATGATTGTAAGAATTTTTCTTAATAATAAATTTTGAAGGCTGAAACAACGGCAGTGGTGGTTTTCTCCTGAATTTGGTTTCCACCTAAAAATCCTAGTGTTAATGTGTGTTGCATATGTGTGATGATTATTTTGTTCTTTTTGCACCTGTTTACTGTTTCTAAAATATCTGATGAATGAATAATACAATGATCTGAGTTAAGATTCAAACACATAATTAGATCTCTGGACATACGCGAGTTCTGTAAAGGATATCTACGTATATACGCTAGTTTCCTTCAGTAAAGTAGCGTATGGGATTTTATAAAGGAAAAAGAAAAATTTTGATTGTCTGCACTAAATACTGATTCACCGCCCCTCTCAGTATTTTTCCCAACAATTGGTATCAGAGGAGGTCCTTCTGAAAAATATTAGCCGCTAGAAGGAAGATCAAGCAAGATAAGCAATCATGAGGGAACAACATCTATCAAGCCCCCGCTCTTCAACGGAAGCAATTTAATCTTCTGGAAAGTAAGGATGAGATCCTATCTTCAGTCTATGGGAGCTGATGTATGGGCCATTTTTGAACAAGGATATCAATATCCAGCTGCTACACCAACAGATCCAACTGAAAGGAAGAATTATGAATCAAACGCAAAAGTAGTCAATGCTATAACAGGAAGTCTAACTGAATCAGAATTTGTCAAAGTCATGCAGCTGAATATAGCAAAGGAAATATGGGACAAAATCATTCTAAGTTATCAAGGTGACGCAAAGGTAAAAAGTGCAAAACTCCAAACTCTCAGAATTGAATATGAAAATTTAAAGATGCATGGTGATGAGAGTATTGCCAGTTTCTTTTTACGTATTGATGATGTTGTAAATCGTATGAGAAATCTGGGTGAAACAATATCCGACACTACTTTGGTTGAGAAAATTTTACGATCGCTAACGGCAAAATTTGAATCAAAATTTTCTGCCCTTGAAGAAAAACAGGATATTCAAAATCTTTCTGTGGTGCAACTTCATGGCATATTGACTGCTTATGAAATGAGGAGAGGAGGACCATCTGAAGTCAAAGAAGCTATTTTTAAAGCTTCTACAAAAGGGAAAGAAGTTAAAAATCGGAAGGATCAGGATATATCTCAGAAGAAGATGAGGCAAACTTTGTGAGAAGACTCCAACTAGGAACCGGAAGATTCAAAGGTAAGCTTCCTTTCAAATTTTTCAATTGTGGAAGAGTTGGTCATTATGCTGCAAAATGTCCTTATAAAGAAACATCTGATAAAGAGAAAGAAGTAGCAAGAAGGAATAAGAATCGATCTAGCTCTAAGAAAAGCTACTATACAAATGAAGACAGTGATGGGTTATCTGATAGTGAGGAAGACTGTGAACAAGATCTTAGACTTCTCATGGCATTTGAAAATAATTCTAGAGATGATAAGGATGCTTTTGTGGATGCTCTAGATGACAATGATTTTCTTGATCAAAACAATCAACTCAAAATATGCTTGGAAGAAAGTAAAATAATCATAGACACTCTGAAAAGGCAGAATGAAGAAGCAAAGAAACATAATGAAAAATTAGAATGTGAAGTAGTAAGTCTAAGAAAAGAACTTGAGAAAGTAAAGACTCTAAATCTTAGATTTGCTAAAGGATCTGAAACCTTAGATGAGATTATCAAGGTTCAAAGTTCTCCTCTTATCAAGACAGGTCTTGGATATACCGGAGAATCTTCTCAGGCTTCTGCACCAAATTATCTAAAAGCAGCTACAACTGGTTTACTTCATTCAGCCACTCAGCAAGGGAATAAAGAATCTTTACAGGTAAAGCATGATCATCATAATACAAGGGATATCTCTCAAAGAAGCAACAATCAACAAGTAAATTCAAATAGAAGATTTCATGATCGCAGAAATTTCTACTTCAATGGACAATGTTTCTCATGTCACAATTTTGGTCATAAAGCTGTTCAATGTGTTGCATATAAAACCATCATGACAAGAGAAGCAAGAAAGAAAAGGATGGATATTAAACCAAAGAAGAACACCTATAACAACTTTTCTCCTCTTCAAAATGAAGTTGAATGTGATTATTGTAATAACTTTGGCCATGAAGAATCTGAATGCAGGAGCAAAGTCCAGCCAAAACAACATTCTCCCTCAAGTTCCAAAGTATGGAAAAATAAGGAATTACAGGTTGAAAATTGTGGAATAGCGTTATTTGCAGAAGGTGAAGAAAATCAATGGTACATTGATAGTGGGTGCTCAAGACACATGCCAGGTGACAAAAGAAAACTTCTTGCATATAATGCTCTAGAAAAGGAAAATAAAGTTACATTTGGAAATGATACTCCTGCTATAATTAAAGGAAAAGGGTCCGTGTTTCTAAAACAAAAGGTGAAGGCTAATGATGTCATGCATGTGGATAGATTAAGGCATAACCTGTTAAGTGTAAGTCAAATGTGTGATCAAGGAACATAAGTTGTCTTTAGTTCAAAAGAATGTGTGGTTTGTGATCTTGATACAGGTAAAACTATTATAAAAGGGAAAAGAACTCCAAGCAACCTGTATGTATTGAAGAACTGTAAAGATCAATGTTACTTGAGCAAGTCTTCAGAAAATTGGCTATGGCATAGAACGCTGGGGCATCTGAGCTTCTCTTAAATCAACAAAGCAAGCAGACTTCAAGCTGTTCGTGGTCTTCCCAATATTTCTCTACCAGAGAGTATCATATGCAAATCTTGCCAATTCGGTAAGCAAACCAGAGTACAATTTAATGCCAAAGAAGGATCATCAAGTAAGCCTCTTGAACTCATTCATACTGACATATGTGGACCTATGAGGAAAAAGTCACCACGTGGGGAAGAATACTATATCTTATTCATTGATGATTACTCTAGAATGTGTTGGATCGGGTTGATTAAACACAAAGATGAAGCATTTGAAAATTTTCAGATCTTCAAAGCATTGGTAGAAAATGAATTAGATCTAAAAATCAAGTGTCTTAGGTCTGATCGAGGAGGAGAATATACATCAAATTAATTCTTTGAATTTTGTGAACAACATGGCATAAAAAGACAGTTCTATGTAGCAGGCACTCCACAACAAAATGGCGTAGCAGAAAGAATGAATAGAACAATTCAACAAATGGCTAGAGCTATGCTTGATGATTCTGGAACTCCTGACATGTTCTGGGGAGAAGCAGCACATACAGCAGCAAATATTCTCAACAAGGCACATGTTTGGGTAAATAGTGACAAAACTCCATATGAACTCTGGTATGGTAATTCTCCCTCTGTAAAGCATTTTAGAATTTTTGGAAGTAAATGCTTTATCAAAAATAATGATGAAAAGCTTGGCAAGTTTGAACCTAGATTAGATGAAGGGATACTTCTTGGTTACTCATCTACAAGCAGAGCATACAAATGTTACAATAAAAGGCTTCGAAAGATTGTTGAATGTATTGATGTTGTTATTGATGAGTCTCTTGCAGCTCCTAAAGAAGAAAAACAAGCAACAAAAGAAGATGATGGTGATTTTTGTCCTTCTACATCAAATGGAAATGATATAGACAGTGGATCCAATGAAGAACCTGAAGATGATTTATCTAAAAAGGCTCCATCCAGATATGTTCAAAAGAATCATCCTGAATCTCAAATTTTGGGAGACAAGGAATCAGGCGTACAAACAAGGAGGACTCTTGTGGGATCTTCTAGCTATCTGGCATTTCTATCCACAATTGAACCACACAATGTCAATCAAGCTTGCAAAGATGAATGTTGGATTCAAGCTATGAATGAAGAGCTTGATCAAATTGAGAAGAATCACACTTGGGAATTGGTGCCAAGACCACATGATAAAAATGTCATTGGAACTAAATGGATATTCAAGAATAAGTTAAATGAGAATGGGGATGTTATAAGAAACAAAGCTAGACTGGTTTGCAAGGGGTATACTCAACAAGAAGGTATAGACTTTGAAGAAAATTTTGCTCCTGTAGCTAGACTTGAAGCCACAAGAATGTTTCTTGCTTTTTCAAGTTTTCAACAAATCAAAGTTTATCAAATGGATGTTAAATCTGCCTTTCTCAATGGTGATCTAGAAGAAGAAGTTTATATAGAACAACCGGAAGGATTCATTTTGGGAAATGATGAAAATATTGTTTGTAGACTTAAAAAGGCTCTATATGGTCTCAAACAAGCTCCAAGGGCATGATATTATCGTCTTGACAAATATCTTCATCAACAAGGATTTTCAAAGGGGTCTGCTGATAGCAACTTATACACAAAGGTTGAAAATGATAAACTATTGATTGTGGTTATATATGTTGATGACATCATTTTTGGGAGTAATGAAGAATCTATGAGTAAGAAATTTGCTTCTTTCATGCAGCAAGAATTTGAAATGTCCTTACTTGGAGAACTAACATTCTTTCTTGGGTTGCAAGTGCATCAAACTGCAGATGGAATATTCTTATCACAAGCAAAATATCTCAAGGAAATTTTGAATAAGTATGGCATGGAAGAATGCAAACCTGTGAGTACACCAATGATAATTGGATGTAACCTCAGTTCTCATGATGATTCTCCCGCGGTGAATCAACCAGAATACATATCAATGATAGGAAGCCTACTTTATCTCATTGGGACTAGACCAGACATTATGCATGCAGTTGGGATTGTTGGACGATTCCAAGCTAATCCAAAAGAGTCTCACCTTCAGGCTGTCAAAAGAATATTCAAATATCTACAAGGAACTCAAGACTTTGGACTATGGTATCCAAAGAATGCTGATCTCACTCTTCATGCTTACATCGATGCAGATTGGGCTGGAAATGTTGATGATCGGAAAAACACTAGTGGTGGTGCATTCTATATGGGGCCCTGGTTGGTATCTTGGTTCAACAAGAAGCAAAGCTCCATTGCCTTATCTACAGCAGAAGTAGAATATGTGGCTGCCGCATCATGTTGCACTCAACTTCTTTGGATGATGCAAACCTTACAAGACATTCAAATCAAATGTTCACCTCCTATCTCCATTATGTGTGATAATACAAGTTCCATCAGTATCTCAAAGAATCCTGTTATGCATTCAAAGACCAAGCACATTCCCATCAAGTATCACTTCTTACGTGAACAAGTGCTTGAACAAAAGGTGAAGTTGGAGTATGTTCCCTCCAAAGAACAAGTTGCTGATATATTTACCAAACCTCTGCCTAGGGAAGCGTTCAAATATCTCAGACAGAAGCTGGGAGTAGTCTCTGCTGTGAAGAAAATCAGAACTGCTTAAATTTAGAAGATCAAATTGGATACGCGGGTTTCCTGAAAGACAGTCGCGTATATACGTGAGCTTATCCACAGAAAGCCGCGTATGGTCAGTTGCTGACAATTTTTGGTTAGGGTCAGCATTTTACAGCACATCTGCAGCACTGTTTGATATCTCTGATGCTGTATGGTATCTCTGGTGAAGTGTTATCTCTTATATTTATGTCTCATTCTCTGATATTGGGTAAATATGCCTTGATGATCTTCTGTTGAAAAGTGTTCAAGATGCACAAGCTAAGGGGGAGATGAAGGAGTAAATTGATGTACAAGTTCAGGGGGAGCAATAGCCTTGCTGGGTATTATGCATTGTTGATTCTGAAATATGATCTCTCGAGAGGTCTTTCTGATATTTGTCATAACAGGTCATATTTTTAATTTGATGAAAAAGGTCATGTTGAGACCTATGATGTAAACTTGTAATATTCAGTCATTTAAGGACTTGTTCAAATTTGTAAACCCACTTTGTTTGGGTATTTGAGTCTCTTATGTAAATCCACTTGGTTGGATCTTTGATGTATGTATGAGTCCTTGGTGATAGGAAGGTCATAGAGTCATGTACTTCATTGAAAAATATGTTTGAACTTCCAGCATGAACTCAGGGGGAGCATGGTAACTTCAGTGCACATCAGATCTACAGAGCGCTTCCTTCTACATGAGGAGAAAAACCTTGTGTTGGCTTTGATCTGCCCTTTGCCCTTGATGTCAGAGGGGGAGAGTGACATGGTGTTTGAATAAGGGGAGAGTAACATGGTTATTGTGTAATGATTATAATCAATGTATCTATCTATTATGGTGGTCAAACACCTTCGTGGTCGCCATCAAGTCCAAAGGGGGAGATTGTTGGAAATATGATGCAGAGTGTTGTCCTTGATGGAAACCCACTTGATGAATATGATGGCAACCTACTTAATGAAGTTGTTATTGATGCATTAATGATGTAAATATGATGTTTTACAAAAAGGGCAGAAGTACCAGAAAAATAAATATCAGCATGTGCAAGAATAATGATGAAAAGTGTGTGTCTTAAGGCATACGCGGGTTTGTCTAGGAGAAGTAGCGTATGCACACGGAAAAGTATGTGCCAAGTCACGTATGCTCAATTGCGCTCTAAATTTGTAAAACCAAGGGTTACTACCATGGTATTGACCCATTGTATTGAGCGCTGGGTTGTCTATTTGATCTCGTCCAGGAATACCATTGGATGAGATGTGGTTTTGGCTCATGGTATTAAAAAAGGGTAAACCTATATAAGGAGAAGAAAATCATTGTGCATGGTGTGCATGAGTCTGGGCTTTGATGAATACTTCACTCTGAAGTATATCTGTTTGGGTGAACACTGTTCCTAATTGATAGATCTTAATCTAGGATGCTCCTATGAACATGATGAAGGCTCAAGATCTCTAGATCTAGAAATGGTGAATGTCAAGGATGATCTGAAAAGAAGTGAAGAAGACCTGGCGCAATCCTGTTGAATAGATTGAAGAAATCTGGGTAAGTTTATATATCTGGTCTGTACTGCAAAATTTATCCTTTATAGATCTATACGCAGGTTCATTTCATGAAAAGCGCGTGTATACGCGGGTCTGTGGAAAGAAAAGCGCGTATGTGCAGTTAGGGTTTTCTTTGGAAAATGTACTGAAGTATACGTGGGTTTATCTTATGGAAAGCGCATATATACGCGATTCTGATTAAATAAAATCGCGTATGATTTCTGATGTAATGGTAGCTGAAGGTTGAATGTGTTTCTGCATATCTATTCTGAAGTCTGGGTTATATCTGATATTCTGGCTACAGTGGTTTCACTATTCTGTTTGATGCTTTGGGCAAAGGTTGTTTATTGACAAGTAAAGGGTTGTGTTGGAGCTGTTTGATCCAGTTTGAAAATTGATGAAATGTGGTCTGTAGTGGATCTGAGGGTTGAAGCCTTCAGTATGAAAGTGGAAGCGTTCTGCCAGTAGAAGCTGGTACTCATATCAAGGGGTAGTAGCTCCCTTCCAAGAGAGGTTGGTAAACTAGTGCAGGGGGTTGTAGCTCCCTTCCAGGAGAGACTGGTAAAACGAGAGAAGGTTGTAGCCTTCTGCAGGTGGGTGCCTGTGTGTTGGTTTGAGTCTGCACCCATACATGATTGTAAGAAGTTTTCTTAATAATAAATTTTGAAGGCTGAAACAACGGCAGTGGTGGTTTTCTCCCGAATTGGGTTTCCACCTAAAAATCCTGGTGTTCATGTGTGTTGCATATGTGTGATGATTATTCTGTCCTGTCTGCTCCTGTTTACTGTTTCTGAAATATCTGATGAATGAATAATTCAATGATCTGAGTTAAGATTCAAACACATAACTAGATCTCTGAACATACGCGAGTTCTGTAAAGGATATCCGCGTACATACACTAGTTGCCTTCAGTAAAGTAGTGTATGGGTTTTTAGAAAGGAAAAAGAAAAAGTTTGATTGTCTGCACTAAATACTGATTCACCCCCCCCTCTCAGTATTTTTCCCAACAGCAGTGAACCAGGAAAAAGTATCTCAGGAGGGCGAAATGGAAGAATGTAATTTAGGAACTCAGCAAGAGCCCAAGATGGTTAAGTTGTTCAAAGAAGTTCCTAAGGATTATAAAGAAAGGTATGTTGATATTTTCAAGAAGTTTATGGATGTGTTTGCATGGTCCTATGAAGATTTAAAGACATATGATTTAGATATTATTCAGCATAAAATACCATTAAAAGATGGGTTTAAGCCTCACAGGAAGAAGTTCAGGTAGATTAATCCACTGTTACTTGCCCCAATTGAAAAAGAAGTGAAGAAATTATTGAAAGCAAAAATCATAGTCCCACTTAGATACTCAGACTGCATTTCTAATCTGGTTCCTATTAGGAAGATGAATGGAGAGATAAGGTTATGTGTTGATTTTAGGAACTTGAATAGAGCTTCTTTAAAATACAATTATCCTTTGCCAAAGATGGATTATGTTCTACAGAAAGTGACTGGAGCTCATAGGTTATCCATGGTTGATGGTTTCTCTGTGTACAACCAAGTAGCTGTTGAAAAGGAAGATCAGAGGAAAGCATCTTTTACCACACCTTGGGGAACATTCATGTATGCCAGGATTTCATTCGGTCTCATGAACGCAGGGGATACTTTTCAAAGGGTAATGAATATAGAATTTGTGGGTGACAAGTTTGTAGTCATATATTTGGATGATGTGACTATTTCAGGTTCTGAGGATGAGCACTTGGAGCATCTGTAGAAGGCTTTCCTAAAATGCAGGAAGTTTGGGTTATCATTGAATCCTAAGAAATATTTGTTTGCTTTAGAGGAAGGTAAGTTGTTGGGAAATATAGTTTCAAATCGGGGGTGAAAATTGATCCAGCAAGAGTTGAAGCTATACAAACGATCCCATTGCCTAGAAGTAAGAAATATATCCAAATATTTCTAGGGAAAATTAATTTTTTGAGAAGATTTGTCCCAAATTATGCTGAGATTGTCAGAAAAATAACATATATGCTGAAGAACAATGCCGAAGTGAAATGGGATAAAGATGCAAGAGAATCCTTTGCTAGGATTAAAGAGGCTCTTCAAGAAGCTCCAGTTTTGATCAGCCCAGATTATCAAAATCCTTTCCAAATATTTTCATTTGCATCACCTTCTACCATTACTGTTGTGTTGATGCAGAAGAATGAAGAAGGAAAAGAGCAACCTGTAGCATTTTTTAGTAAATTTCTTAGATATGTAGAACTCAAATACAATATATTGGAGAAATAGGTATATGCTTTAGTTAAATAATTAAAAGCCTTGAAGACTTATGTGCTTCATTCTCAAATATTAGCATATGTACTTAATTCAGCTGTAAAAGATGTGTTAGTTCAAAGTGATGTTGAAGGAAAAAAAGGAAAATGGATTGCTAAAATCCAAGAATATGATCTAGATATTAAGCCTACTAAGTTGGTAAAAGGACAGGGCTTGGAAAAATTGCTGACAGAGTCTAATTTTCAAGCTCTGGGAATTAATCTACTTGCACCATTGGATGAATTTGTTAATGAAACAAGTCAAAGTAGCACAAAGTCAACAATCAAGTACAAATTTCTTTGCTTTGATTGGTATAAAGATATTATTCACTATTTGTGCTTTTTCTCTTGTCCTCCCTCAATAAACAGAACAAAGCACATAGCTCTTAAACTCAAAGCTCAACCTTATGTTATAATTGATGCTAAATTATATTGGAAGGATCCTGCTGGTGTTTTATTATTGTGTTTGATAGAAGGAGAGTCAATGGAAGTTATCAAATAGTACCATGAATGTCTATGTGGGGGCCATTATAGTTAGAAAGTTACTGCTCATAACATCCTTAAATCGTGTTTTTATTGGCCTTCCTTATTTGATGATGTATACAGAGTGGTAAGAAGTTGCCAAAAATTTCAGCTGCTTGCAGAAAAGAAAGGGTTAGCTCCTCTACCTCTTCTCCCTGTATTTGTTGAAGAACCCTTTAGACAATGGGGATTGGATTTCATTGGAGAAATTAATCCACCATCAAGTGGGAAGTTCAAGTGGATTCTGACTGCCACTGATTATTTTACAAAGTGGGTGGAGGCAATACCTACCAGAAAAGCAAATGATTTGGTAGTAATGAGGTTTCTGGAAGAGAACATCTTCAGTAGGTTTGGATGTCCAGTGAAGATTGTAACAGACAATGCTCAGGTATTCAATTCAGTTATATTTATAAATTTTTGCCAAACATATAATGTCATTTTGTCTCATTCTACAACAGATCATCCTCAAGGGAATGGGCTAGCTAAATATTCCAACAAGACATTGGTTAAGATTTTGGAGAAAACAATTAATGAGAATCACAAGAACTAGGATTCAAAGTTGATATTTACTCTCTGGGCAGTAAGAATGACTACTATAAGATCTACTGGTAAGTCCCATTATGAATTAGTATATTCTTCTCAAGCGGTGTTTACCACTCAGCTAGCTAAACCAGTCATTTCTTTTCTTCAAGAAGCACAAGAAGAACCTAATGCATTGATAAGAAGACTGAATAAGGTGATAGAATTGAGTGAAAACAGGAATAAAGTCAAGGAAAACTTGGCCACCTATCAAGAAAAGATGAAGTCCATTTTTGATAGGAAGGTAAAGGAGATTCTTTTCCAAACTGGAGATTTTGTTTTAATATGGGATACCAGAAGAGAAGAAAAAGGAAAGCATGGTAAGTTTGACCCTCTCTGGTATGGCCCATATAGGATTATTTAAGGTAGATCAAACAACACTTTTATGTTGGAAAATATTTATGGAGAAATAGTAGAGCTGCCTGTGAATGGGCATTATCTAAAACATTATTTCAAGCATTGAAATTTGATGGTTCACCATTGTACATATTCGGTTTCCTTCATTGTACAATTTTCATCAAATAATATTTGACTCCATGCCCGAAGTGAAGGCACTAATTTGCAGTTCTTAAAGTATCAAATTTCATATACTTTAGCATAAAAATGTATCTGCTCATTATATTAAAGTTTAAAGTTTAAATACTTTAAGTCTTTATGGAAGCGGGTCCCAATTCATAGACTAAATATTGAGCATCTTATGGAGCGGGATTCGATGATTTATCAAACGGTGAGTAAAAGGCTTTACCTACAGGCACTTTCAGCACATGGGTTAATGAGGAGAGTGCCTCCACAGTTGACCATGTTGACTGTAGAAGCAATCCAGATCAACGGTCGAGATCCACTGCAGGGGCATAAGCCCAATGAGTTCTTCAAACCTCGAGGCCTCCCGTAGTGATGTATGTAGCCAAGTTGGTGACATTTGTAGTCCACGTCGGGTTTTCCTAACAGTCTTTTGGCATGTCTTATCAAAATTTAATTTTAAAGCTCGCACCACCTATTTAAGAAGGATTCTCATTTTTTTGAGGTTATTATTGTTAGTTTGTGTTTGAAATTTTGTTTGCGCTGTGTTTTTCTCAGCTATCTGTCATCCTGTCAATTATTTGTCACCGTGTCAATTGTCTGCTATCCTAAGTTGAATTATGGCTAAGCGCTCATCCCTATCAGGTTCTTCCAGTCACATCCCTCTCATGGACACTGAGAGGGATATCCAGGATACGATTTTTTCCCTTGACCACCTTTCAGTTTATTAGCAAGTCAGCTTAAACGATAAGGCCTCTCCAATTTATATCGCCATGGTCAAAACTGGTGTATTGTCAGCATGTATTCCTAGAATGCATCTTTTCCCTGAATTCTTGTACTGGCTAGTGTTCGTTATGTACCTAGGGAAGTATTTTGTAATGAACTGTCAAGGTGAAAATGTTCTGTAGATTTCAGCCCAATTAATTTGTCATGCTCTATGTTACCCTAAGTTAGAGTCATATGTTCAATTTACTGAGGATTCATCGATGGAACATTATGATAGTCTTGCAGGTCAGGAGTACAATCAATTCATTTCTTTTATGAAGCCAAATACACAACAGTTTGCACCTGATAATAAATATTTCCCCATGGAGGTTTTTGATATAGAAGTCAGACCAGTGCTGAAGTGGATTGCAAATATTTTGGGAAAAGATGATGATAGTATAAGTGAAAAATCAGTTCTGGGAATGTTCGCCATAATGATGAAGCTAGGAGTGGTGCTGGATATTCCATTTTATTGGAAAGAAGCTGTCAACTCTCAACTCATTCAGGTTTCCTTCTCTTGTTATTTACCTCTTCTTATATCAAAATGTAGAAGAATTCATGCATCTGGGATTAAATATAATGGATATGAATAAGAAAATATAGTCAATGGTTTTCAGGACAAACATAGTGAGGAGAGAGCATAATGAGGGTGGTTTATTTCATTTTTCTATTCATTTCATGTCTAATGCATATAAAATTTTGAATGGAATTAATCCCGCTTGCTTTCTACCAAAATCTCAAGAGTTCTTGCAGTTGGGGACAAGTTGTAAGTTTGGTGATTGGTTTGGCTTTGAAGAACATTTTGAGATTAGACTTTATGGAGCTAGTGTAGAGCCTTACAAGCTTCCTGTTTTTGTGCCTATGAGATTATTCACTTTGGAGTTCATTAGGAAAAGTTTAAATGTTGATCAAGTACACTTTGTGCCTATGAAGAAAGGTTATATGTTTAAATTACCAATGACTGTGGTCCTTTTATAGTTAGTATGAGACAATAAATTGATGAATTCACTAAGATGTTAGATGAAATGCACCTACTTTTAGGAGAGAAGTGGTCTTATGACCCTCACAGTGTGATTTCTAGTAGGAGAATTGAAAATGGGTATTCAACATTCATTCATGAGAGCAAACCTGATATAGAAAAAATGGCAAGTAAAGGTGTTGCAGGTTTAGTGAGCTAAAATGTTTAGACTCCTGTCATATTAGAGAAGTCAAATAAGAGAGGTAAAGAGGCAGTGATTGATTCAAAGGATGAAAAACAGAAGACTGAGAAGAGAACAAAGTTCAATGAATATTTTGTAGATGCTCAACCTGGTTTCTCATTACAATTGGGAGATGAGAAAAATGTTCTTGCTTCACCCAGGAGACATGAAAGCACTTAGGAACAAGTTCCCTTAATCAAAATTTTTTTTTCCCAGATTGCAGAAATAAATCAAAAGATGAAGGCAAGCATGGAGGCTCAAGCTGAGTACCAGATAGCCCCAGATCAAACGAGACTTCTAACTGCAATGGATCTTGAAAATGATCAATTCAAGATTTCCCTTTCACATCCCTCTGATATGTCTATTGGTTCATCCAATGATTTTAATACTGTGAATCTGACTGTAGATGTGAAGAAAATTCCATTGCTTGAAAAAGTAAAAAAACAAATGCAAACAGGTTAACTGATTGTGAATGACCTAACCAAAACTAATGCAATGGCATTGAAGGCTGAAAATATGCTTGGAAAAGTGATGAAGCAGTTGAAATTAGAGAAAGCCAATTCGAGGGCTTTGACAATCTAGAATGAGGAACTCAAAAATATTATAGTGAAGATTGGAGTAGATCCCAATGACAAGTCTGCTGTATAGAAGCTTCTGCAAAGTGCTGAATCAAAAATCTCCGTACTGAAGAAAAATTTGAAATTGCCTACAGGAGAACACTCCATGGCAGTAGAGGTTGCAGAGATAGAAAATGAGAGAAAAAATTCTTTAGCAGCCCTTGCAAAAGGAAGAAGAAATCACCAAATTAAAGAAAAATTCATTGTCATTGCATAATCATATTGAATCTCATACTTGCACTTTTATTTTTCCATTAGGTAATGAAGATCCATTAGCACAAATATCTCAATTAACCCCTGAATTGCAGATGGCAGAGAGAGATCGAAAAAGGGCACAAGCTGATTTAGAAACAACAACAAAGATCATACAAGCCACAAAGGGAGAAGTCAGTAAGTACAAAATGGACTGCCAAACTGCTGATGCTAAGATTAAAAATCTCAAAGAAAATTTGAAGGAAAATATATCCTTAATACATGCTAAGGATATCATCTGGAATGATATTATTGTAGAAATGAAAACAATATGGGATTTTATGATTGTTGTTGCAGAAAAAAAAAGTATTATCAAGGATTTTGAAGAACAAGTCATGACAGACGAGTAGAAGACAATTAATAGGGCTATTTGGGCAAGACATTTTATTATTTTCATTGATTCCAAAACAGATCAAGAGTTGGAAGAAAATGAATTTAAAGACAAGATTTTATATGCTGTGGAAATTAATAAAATGATTGTAAAAAATGATTGCAGGAAGTCTACAGAAAAGAAGCTGATTGAGCTTAAGGAAGCAATGAACCAGTTTGATAAATTATTTGATAAAATAGCAAGAGCAGGTTTGCCATCATGTTGGGGTCTTGGAGGTGGTCTTTTATCATGGAATTCTTATGAACCCTTATTAATGTTGGCAAAAAGTAAGCTAGACAGTACTCATGAAAAGACTCAGGTTCTTAAAGGAGCAACAATGATCAATTTCCTTCAAAGACATTTTCAGCTGCTGTGGTTAGTGAAAAATTTATTTGCAGAAAGACCATATTTCAAGAGAATCACTGATTTCCGATTGGAATATCACAAGCTAGTCCATTCACCCAAGACAAACATCGAGATAAGGAAGAAATGTAGAGCCTGTAATTGTAATAAGACATTTTGAGGACATGTAATAGAAAGTTGATGAAGTCCTAAGTAGTTGAAGTAGTTAGGATCAGTTACAGCAGATATAAATTGCTTTCTATTGTATTTAATGAGAGAGACAAGAAAGAGAAAGGCTCCGAGTTTTGGACCTTCAGACTGCAATTTTTGTACTCAAATTTCAAATGATGAATGAATGAAAAGCAAGTTTCTCGAATTTATTGATGTTGATGTGTCTTCTAGTTTACATTGTGCGTTTCCATTTCTGAATAAAATGAAGTAATGAAGCAGTAGGACTCTTTTTATTTGTGTGAATAAGAGTTAAAATCCTTAATCGATGCTCCTTCATTTTAACTGTTTCTTTTCTTATAATTCTTCTGGAGTTTGAGGTGATATATCATATACAACAACATATCAGTTTGGGCTTCTTTCTTTCATGTTCTTCTGATCATTCCATTCTATATCAATAGATAATAGCATTGTGGGACATTCATTGTACTTGATCTTTGAGGGTTTAATGATAAATATTTTAAGGTGATTAAACAAAGACCAATATTTTTGTGACATAATTATATAAATGCCTTAAGCATGGATTCCTTATCACAGCTAAGGGACTGTCTCTTAAGGTACAATAGGTTTCACGTCTGGTTTTCGCGGTGGCATATATGATGGGAGTGGTGACATAAATGTTGCGCCCTCCATTTCCATTTGCACATTCCTCCTTGCTATCTCTGACTTGTTCAGGATCTTCAACAGGTTATTGTCATGTTTCTTCTTGATTCTCTACTCTTTGTTTGGTTTATTTCATGGAGATCTTCGGTTTTTAGTTTTCAGTGATGCTGTTGTGGGATTCTCAACTGGTGTTGTGGGTGCATCAGTTGTGGCTCCCTCCATGAATCCTTGCTAAACCTTTCTCTTGGAATAGATGAATGAAATCTTCAGTATTAATACAACACCTCAACTTCTGAAATTTCTCCTCACTTATTAATTTTTGAGCTCTCACTACAGCAAGGGGAAAAATCTTGGTGGGACGTAGCTTTTTATAGCAATATTGAACTTCTAACCTCATAATTACCTCAAATATTGCTCATATTGTGTTCATTAACTACATATTTGTCACTAAATCCTGCTAATCTATCCTCATAAATGTAGTATTTCGTGCCTTTTAACGACAACTTTCCCTTTTAACGGTCATATTTTTCTAGTGAGTCTGACATATCCCATATTCTAGTGAAGAAATCCTTCTTATGAACTTCAACATAGTCCCCTACTGTAGAAAAGTACCCCTTATGTTGAAGCTCTCTCTGCAGCATATTTTATAGTCCAGTACCCACTTTCAACCGCAGGTGGCACTACGACTTTTCTCCTTTCTTTTTCAGAGCATAGTTGTAGCAAGAGGGTTGTCCCTGTTGTAGAGCTATAAAAAGGGTCTCTTTCACCTCTAATTACCTCACATTAATATGTCAATCCGGGAGCGTTTTGTTATTCCAAAGAGTGTCTCAGTCTGAGGCTATCACTTGTCAGAGTAATGCTAGTAGTACAGTGTTTAAAAATACAAGAGTAAACAGATGCTTGTCTATAACTAAGTTACTTCAAAGGAATAAATCACACATTCAGAAAACTAGGCAGCTTATCAGTCAAGGGTTCGGCAGCGATAACCCATCCCTTTGGAAACTGATGGAAAGGAAATTAGAGCATAGACCATGGGTCTGGGAGCTAGACAGTGAATGCCGAAGCTCACTACAGCCTTAGATCGTCTCTCACACCAAAACAACAAATGCGAGTAAATGGAACGACAGATAGCAAAATAGAACAACAAATAAAGAATTGAACAACAAATCTGGAATGGAACGACAATTCTAAAATGGAACAGCAATCGAACAACTAAGTCTCGCGAGTCGTAACCAAACTTAATCTATTAACCCAAATGCACTCTTCGCAATCAAATAACAATCTTTCACTCTTAAGGCAAATCAAGCAAAACATACTAATGGAACAGCATTAACTATTGATAAATTATGGAACAGCACTAGTAAATCATATACGCACACAACACGCTGGAATAGTAATCTGATCAATCTTAATTAACAGGGATACGACTGTGCTTCCCAATAGAACAACATTATTTCTGAATCCAACAATTATGAAGAACACTACTTGAAATGAATCTATGACACGAATGTTCAGTATAAAAACTCTGTAACAGAACAGTAAGAATATTCGGTTAAGACTAATAACATGCAATTAACTCTGAAAGGATCAATAACATAATGCAGAGTCAATACACAATTCTATCTGTAAAAACCTTAATGATTTAATCTTAACAGAGCATGTAATAGAAACTTATAAAGCATATTAGATTACCAAATAACAACGATAAACAAACCACGCAGAAATCAAATCGTAGTGATACAGAAGCAAGTGTCCTCCGGGGCCGGGCCCTTAGCCTCCAAGGGTACACCGCCTTAAGTTAATCCAGACGCAGAAATGAGATAATCACCAAGTTTATATTAATGCATAAGACAAAAGTACAATGAACCAGTTCTCAACGAGACTCGATGATCAAAGTTGATTTTTAATAGAAAATTACATAAAAAGTATCATCCCCAAGCTAACAGTGCTGTCCCTTTATATAAAGGTGATGGCGGAGATGTCCAAGTAACAAGATAAATAAAGCAGCGATCCCTCAGGATCAAAGATCCTGAGGGATTCGCCAAACTGTTAATCCTTCCTCTTTTCTTTTCTTCTCCGCCGAGCTGGTGTCTTCTCCTCCTTTTCCGGGCCGATTTGCTTTGATCTGCTTAGCCTTGTTTGCATTCGGTTCCCCTTCAAAGGGACAGCAGTTATCTCATCTTTGTCCTTTCCTTTGGAACGGAAACTCCTCGTTTTCACCTTTTCCTGCATATAAAAATAACAATTATCAGCGGTTAAGTCTTGCATATCAACTCTCACATGTTTTGTTATAATTCTTTATCATTTTCCAAGTTCATGATGCAAAAAGGTTTACAAATTCTACTAAAAAGCCACTGAAATGATCATCAAAAGCATACCTTTTTAGTACTCCACACACCCCCCTACTTACCTTGTTTCATGTCCTCATGAAAACATTGTAGTTGACATGCAAGGCAGTGAGAGAATAGGCTGGAGAAGGAATCTCATGCGGAGGCCTACAGCCATAATGAGTGACTAGATAGTCAAAAAACTGACCTGTTTTCCCCTCAGGCATCTCATACAGGGCTTGATATCCGGGTGCAGGGTGCCAAATAATTGGATTGTGAAATCTATATCCTAACCAGGATGGCCCTGCTTTTAAAATTCTCTCGCCATAGAGGTTCAAACGGTTGGCAGCTAATTCAAAATTCTCATACTTAAATGGTTCCCTGCGCTGGATGTTTTGGATTAGAGATTCGGTACCGAAATTTGGCTGCATCAATGGAGGGCTCTTTGATGGAAAGAAAATATTCTAAACTCTGTCGAATGAGTGCCTCATGCATGGGTCCTAACGTTTCAATGACACCTGGAGTCCTCATGAGGTTTCTATGTGCTTTCCACAACTGCATTGGGTTCCTAGGCTCAGCCCTTACCCGTAAATCTAGGCCATTTTCCTGCCCCTGGAAAGTATTATAGGCTTTGAGCCACTTAATCTGATTAACCCCAAATGAAATGAATGCTTGTAATTGGATGTCTCCAACAAAAGGGCCAGGGTTCTCCTAGCGTTGCTGGCAGAACTCCCTTCCCCTTAATTGTCAAGCTCTGGCCTTCGTCCTGGAAAAGTTCCATGATCTTCTGTAATCTTTCCTTCTTTAGTGTCCATACTGGTCCGGTGGCTGGTAGTCCCGAAACTTCTGCAATTATATCGTCAGTGACCGCTATCCGCTTCCCCCTTACTGTGGAGTGATCCCTCTGTAGGTTTTGCAAAAATTCCATCGCTACTGTTTCATTAGACTCCTGCAGGCGACTGAGATAATTCAGCCATCCTGCTCTTTCCAGGATCTCCCGGGCAGCAGCGGAGATTGTCAACTTCAGAGGTTCGCTTCGAATTGCCCTTCCTCCCATGGTTTCACTGTGGATTCTCAATGGAACAACAACTGCTTGTGCTGTTTGAAACACAGAGAGGGTGATAATCGCAAGATTTCAAAAAAAACACAGAGTATGCAACCGAAATGGATTATGAACAGCAACTTGTGTAAAAATAGAAATGCCATGTCGTTAAGCCATGCCATACCGTCGTACACTATCTTTCCCGAATAGTGAGCTGACACGTAATTCAGGGAATAATGAGGTTAACCTCCCCCCCCGTAATATGATAGGCTGTCCCAGCCGTCAAATAAAGGAGCAACACCCAATCTGCAACCGAGTCATAAAGGAACATCATATGAAATTATGCCATGTTTAGAAAGACAACGAATTACCGAAATCTAGGCGGAGAGTTGCGTATTACGTAAGAGGCTGCTCTGTTATGATATGAGGCTAGTGGATAGGACGTCTGTCGTATTTGCCAAATCTCAAGTGGTCATGGTCACTTCCTTTGCCATGATTGGTGATAATAAATGTTCATGCGATGTATAAATCGGGAAATAATATATGATTAGTTCCTAGGATATAAGAAACGAAAGAGTATTAGTATCTTACCCATTGGTGTAACCAAGGTGACTTCAATACCATTAACAGTGCTCTGCTGCCGACAGGTGTCCATAACCTTGGCAGAGTTGTTTTTTCACCCATGGAACCATGATCCTTTGTGTATGCTTAGGAATGTTGTTATGTCAAAATGTAGACCATTATGCTGGCTTGGTGACCAGTTAACCATAATGCCATTCACGAGGAAGGAGCGAAACGTGGGCAGGCCGGCTCGTGATGAGACCTCCTGTTCCAAGGTTCGATTATTTGATATACCTTTTGGACCATATCCCTGGTGTGGTGGCCATAGTGGGAATGCCACTTCACTTCCATCCTCATGATCATGGTAGGCTGGCTCTTGATGAGACCCCCTATCCTGCATTTGACATCTCACATATCATGTTCACATATTTTTTCTTTTTCATAGAATACTTTTCCTTATTTATACACAAAGGGTGGTTCAACACTCCTTAAGAGTAGGAATGGTGGAAGAAGTCTTATCATCTCAATAGGAAGATATAAGCCCTTTGCTCTTATTCCTAAATAATAATCAAAGAGGGTTAAAGGGATCAGCATGATAAAGATAACCAATCAGGGCAAAATTAGTAAAACAATGACAACAAAAGATAAGAAATACGTATGTCCTTTCTTTTGTCCTCTTACCAATGCAGAGCCTTATAAATATAGCGATTTATGATTTGCGGATTTCGGTATGTTGTGATTTTATATTCATTGCACAAGTACATAGCTGTATCTTAAAGACTTGAAAGAAGATGGGCAAGAAGCATCCTCAATTTAGATCAGCAAAAGGAATAAGCTGTTTCACAAGGAGAGAAAAAGTATGCTAGTGGTGTTCCTTTTGAAAAAGAAACAACGAAGGACGATAGATCACAAAAATGCAAATGCCGTTCCTTTGAAAAAGGAACAGCAAAAATAAAAATACTATAAAAACACTCAAAATGCCGTTCCTTCAACAAAAGAATGTTGTTTCTTTGAAAACAAAAAAGGAACAGCAGCAACCAAAAAATGCTGTTCCTTTGGAAAAGGAACAGCAAAAGACGCAAAAATGTCGTTCCTTTTGAAAAGGAACAACAAAAACATGCAAATGCCATTCTTTTAGAAACAGAACGACAAAAATCGAAATTTTGAGAAAGAAAAAGAACAGCAAAAAATGACAAGAAAACATTTAGTTCAAACATATGTACAAGAACGACTCAAAGACAAGAACTTATGTACAAATTGTAAAAAGAAATGAACTCCTTAATGAATTACAGGTGAGGAAGATTTCTCTTCCTCTCCTAAAATCTCCATATCAGTGTCTCGGCGTAGCTGCTGGCAGAAGGATTCCCGAGTGAGTGGTTTGCGATAGAGACGAACTTGGTGGCCATTTACTTTGAATGCATATCCAGAACCGTCAATGGTAATTAGAGTAAGGGTTCCGTTGTCATGCACCTTCTGGATTTCGTATGGTCCCAACCATCGAGTCTGAATTTTCCCAGGGAAGTCCTGAAACCGAGAGTCGTATAACAGAGCCCAGTCTCCCTCGTGGAAGACTTTGTTTTTGATGAGCGCATCATGCCATTTAGCTCACTGCTGTTGAATCAATGCTGTATTTTGTAGTGCAGAGAGCCTAATTTCGTCCAATTCATTGATCTACTGTAGTCGATTGATTTATGCCTCGCTTAGATCTAGGCCAACTTCCTGTGCTGTCCGTAATGTTTGGATTTCGAATTCTATGGGAAAAATGGGTTGTTTTCCAAACACTAATTGATAAGGTGAGTAACCGGTGGTGCTTCTCCATGTTGTTCTATGGGCCCAGAGTGCTTCAGGTAGTCGGGTAGCCCAATCACGCCTATGTGACGCAATGGTTTTCGTTAGGATTGATTCTATTATCTTATTGCTACTTTCTACCTGCCCATTCGCTTGTGGGTGATATGGAGTAGTGATTTTATGCTGGACGTGATAATTGTTGAGTGTTGCAGCTAATTTATGCCCAACAAATTGTGGTCCTCCATCTGTAATTATTTCCCTGGGAAGGCCATAACGTACAAATAGATGGAACATGAACTGTATGACAGAGTCCTCTGTGGCTCTTGGCAATGCTTCTGCCTCAACCCATTTGGTGACATATTCTGTTGCCACCAAGATATATGTTTTCTGATTTGATGATGGGTTGATGGGTCCAACGAAATCAAGAGCCCATCGCTCGAATGGTTCAATGACTAACTGTGGTTTCAGAGGCATCTCATCAACTTGACCAGGTCGTCCTGCTCGCTGGCAGCTGTCACAGGCTTGGACAAATTTCTTTGCATCTTTGAAAATCGTAGGCCAGTAATATCCTGTCTGCAATACTTTATGTCTAGTTCTACGCTCAACGAAGTGTCCACCACACGGTCCATCGTGACAGGCTTTTAGGATGTCAAAAATTTCATCTTCTCGAACACATCTCCTGATATGCATGTCTGCCCTTGTGTGAAACAAATAGCCCCCAATCCACGAGAATCGAGCACTCTTCTGAACAATCTGCTTGCGCTCATTAGGGGTTAAGTGTTTTGGTAGTTTACCTACTGCGAGGTAATTGGCAACATCAGCATACCAGGGTGTTTGAACGGCAACAGCAAACAGGTGCTCATCCGAAAATTGATCTTCAACTGCTGCTGCATCGATTGGTTTTGGTATTCTCGAAAGAAAATCGGCTACAGGGTTTTCTTTGCCAGGCCGATCCTTGATTGTGATATCGAATTCTTGCAATAAAATCAACCATCTAGTTATTCTGGCATTTGTGACAGGCTTATTTGCTAAATATTTTATGGCAGAATGGTCTGTATACAAGATAACATGATAGCCTGTAATATAATGTCTAAACTTATTGACAGCATGTATTACAGCTAGGAATTCTTTTTCAGTAACAGTGTAATTTAATTCAGCAGGGGATAAATTTTTGCTGATGTAATAGATAGCATATGGTTTTTTATCCTCTTCCTGCCCAAGGACTGCGCCAATGGTTGTATCTGAGGCATCAGATGATATCTGGAATGGTAAGTCCCAGTTTGGTCCTCGAAGGACTGGGGCTGTGGATACGAGCTTCTTTAAATCCTCGAAAGCACGGTCACATTTTTCTGTCCAAATAAAATCAACGTTACCAGTTAGTGCATATAAAGGAGCAGCAATGTGCGAATAATGTTCTATAAATCGTCTATAATAACCAGAAAATCCAAGAAAGCTGCGTACCTTTGTTTGAGTAGTAGGAGTGGGAATGAGCAAAAGTATTTGGATTTTGGCCGGGTCTACCTGAATGCCGGCTGCTGAAACATAATGTCCTAGGATAAGTCCTTTAGTCATCATAATGAAACATTTTTCGTGGCTTAAGCAAAGCCTGGTAGTAATGCAGCGTTGTAGGACTTTTTCTAGGGTGTCTAGTGCTGGATCAAAATCATCTCCATATGGTGTAAAGTCATCCATGTAAACTTCAAGTCCATCATTTATTAAATCTGCAAAAATGCTAAGGATAGCCCTTTGGAATGTGGCAGGAGCATTACATAGGCCAAAGGGTAGAACTCGATAGCAAAATGTTCCCCAAGGACAAGTAAAAGTAGTTTTATCCTGGTCTTCAGGGGCAATCTGAATCTGATTGTATCCACTGAAGCCATCCAGGAAAGAAAAGAATTTCTTTCCTGCTAAAGTATCTAATACTTGGTCTATGAATGGGAGAGGAAAATGATCTTTCTGTGTTGCCTTATTTAGTTCCCTATAATCCACACGGATTCTCCATTTTCCATTCTTTTTTGGTACCACCACAAGCGGAGAGACCCATTTACTATCAGAAATAGGATAGATAAAATTGACATCTAAAAGTTTCTGAAGTTCAGCTTTTACCACATCCTTTAGATGAGGATTAAGTCTCCTTTGCAGCTGACGAACAGGTCTAGCATCTTTTTCTATATAAATGTGGTGTGTACATAATTGGGGATCGATTCCTTTCATATCAAGGTAATCCCATGCAAATGCTTCTTGATATTTTGTTAACAGATGGATGAGCTTTGTTTCTTGTTTAGGCGTGAGATTGGCATTGATGTTTAAAGTTTTTCCCGGTTCAATTTCCACAGTTTTACTATTTGCAACAGAAGTAACAGGTATCGTTTGGTCATGCGTATCTTTCAGAGGATCTTCCTCCAATTCATTATCAAATGTTGCTTCTATCATGTGACACTATGTGCGAGATTCAGTTTGACTAATGAAATTATTAATGGCATCATCTTCTGTTTGGTCTTTAAAATCAAGTGCCTCTTGTATAGTTAATGGAGATCTGATGTTATCAGTAAGGTATGATACAGGGTGCTTATTAGTTTTGATTATTGTGACACTTGGCTGCGCTGGAGGATATAGAACTAAATTTTTGCTATTCGGTCCTACGGTTATGGTCATATTTCCCTGCCGGTAGCCAATGTAGGCATCGGCAGTGGCAAGCCAAGGTCTACCTAAAATTAGCGGGTGTCCATCAAGTCGGGTTTTTGGATTAATTATCAGGAAATCGGTTGGATACTCCCAGGAATCAACAAAGACCATGACATCCTGTAGAATACCCTCTGGTCTAACCACAGATCGGTCAGCCAATTCTAACAAAGTAGAGGTGGGTTCTACTGATGTAATGCCGAGCTTTTGGCAAGTAGTGATTGTTAAAATATTAATTGCAGCTCCTAAATCAACTAAGGCATTAGACAGGGTCTGACCATAAATTTGAACAGTTATAATTGGATTCCCTGGGTCTTCATATTTAATGGGTGTTTCTCTCCCAGATAATAGGTCAGATAAAGTACCGACTACTTGGACTCTTGGATTATTTGTTATATTCCTCCTTGGTTTCTTTATGCACAACTCTTTGATAGTTTTTGCGTATATAGGAATGTCTTGAATGGCTTGGAGGAATGGGATTTTTATGTAAAGATTTTGTAATTCTCCCAGAATGTCAAAGTCAGGATATTGTATGGGTCGAGGTATGACTAATCGTTCTGGGAACGGAGGAGAGGATGTGGTTGCTTGATTATGAGTCTGCTGCTTATTTACATCCTCTTGTTGCAACTGATGTTCTCTTGGTAACTGATCTTCAATATGAGCTGTTTTATCTCCCTCAGTTTCAATTATGCGTCCAGATCTTAACTGAAGATCATTGCACTCCCTCAGGTCGGGTCCTATTTCTGGTGATTCTATGATTTGGATAGATTGGACCTGTCTGTTATTTGGATTGGGATCGGGTTGGGCTGGGAGTTGCGGTCTCAGGTTAGACTGGGGATTTTGTTGTAAGGCTGGCAGAGTAGGTTGAGGGAGCAGAATAGTTCCAGCTGGCTGGTACATCGGTCTTTGCCAGCTTGTCTGCCAAGGTGAACTTTGTGAAGTAGGGGGAGTCCATTGTGAAGGATATGGGCCATTTTGCCAATATGGTGGAGTGTAAGGGAAATTCGGCCAACCAGATTGGCTTGTTTGATTCAGCCATGGGTTTGAAGAAGGAAACGATTGTGGTGACCAGTTTGAAAATGGGGGTTGAGATTGATTTTGCCACATACTATATTGTTGAGCATTATACTGTGGAGATTGAAAAGAAAAGGTTGAGTCTGGAAACATACCAGATTGTCCCGGCTGCCACTGGCGACGCTGGTTGATCAAGTACACCGATTCTGGTTCTTCTTCCGCTTCCTTATATACCGCTTTCAATCCAGGAAGTGAGGGGCAGCTCTCCGTAATGTGATATTTTGTACAGATGGCGCATGTTTGGACTGTATCCAGTGGACATTCCTAGTGGCTATGTTTTTTTCTGCATCGGGGGCAGAAGATCGCCAAATTCTGTTCTGCCTCCATCTGCTTCTGTTTAGCCTGCACAATATCAAGTTGTGTAGTTAGTGTCCCCAGAATATCAGTTTTGAAATTTTCTAATAAATTTCCAATTTCTGCACGTGTTACTCCTTCTGTTGATACTTTGTTATCTCTTGCAAACCGATCATATTCTGTCGGTTTTATCCTTGTGCTGCCTCTCGAACTCCTGATACATAAATCAATAATGTCAGCAAAATTCTCTTGATAAATGTCCCCTTTTCCCATGATGTTTAATGTTTCAATCCATTGTTCCTTCATACCCCTTATTAATGCAGTTTTTAACACATTATCAGGTAAAGGTAGCGATGCATAAGGAGATCTTTGTAGATTGTACTGAAAACGTTCCACATACTCCTCCAATGTTTCATTCGGTCTGGCTGTCATTTGGAATATTTAATCTTTTAATTCTCTAGATCTACAATAATCCTGATATTTTTTTAAGAAGGATTCTTTCATTTGATCCCAATTGTTGATAACCCCGCCACCTAGTCCCATAAACCATCTTAAAGCAGCCCCTTTTAATGTAGAGGGGAATAATTTCAATTTCTGGGGATCGGTGTTGTAATCATACCCCCTGCATAACACATCGAATTCGAATAAAAATGCATCCGGATCTTCTGATGTGAGACCGTGAAATGTAGGGATATGCTGAAGAGGGATAGCTTTCATGGGTGCATTTGCTGCAGAATCCACTATAGGATATTGTAATGTAGAGGTTTGAGCATTTGGCTAGTTCTGAGGCATGGGATCGAATATATGCCAATAACCTTCTGGGATATCTAGGAGGGTATTCCTAGGTTGAGAGGGAATGGTTTTGACAGGGATAGTTTTAATAACACTTCCCTTATCTGGAATAATGAGAATACCAGATGTCTGAGGAGATTGGATTCCTTCAACAATGATTTTCGCAGCACTCCCCTTATCTGGGCTATCTAATGGCTGATTTGTTCCAATAGGATATTTTGGTTCCTTGGTTTCCCCTGTTTCTCCTTCTCCTTCACAAAAGTTGCTGGAATTCCCTTCCTGCAATAGTTCTGGAGTAGAATTTTCAATTTCTTGAAAGTCCTGCTCTTCAGTTTGACTATGCACCTCAGCAAAGGCTACAGATGGTGATCTTGTGGCCTGAAGGGAACTAGTAGGCTATTTAGAAATGATTTTCCTGGGGCCTACTGACGACTGAGATTCTGTTTTCTTATAGATTTCGTCTATGAAGGTCGTTCGGCCAAGGGTCACCGGCCCCTTAGCTTTTTCAGGCTTGGCTGGAGGTTTGATATTCTTTTTTGGTCTTTTCTGCTTAGTCATGCACTCAAATGAACTACTAAATTCTATTCAAACAAAGCAAAAACAAATCTGTTAGGAAAGCGGACAGTGGAGCAGGGCTTTTACATGCTCCGCACGTAGGTTCTTACCTTCCGTTTTTAAGATCCAACTCTTCCCTAGCAGGTTCGTACACTACTCTAAAAAAGACAAATGGCTACACTCTTTCCCCGGCAACGGCACCAAAATGTAGAGCTATAAAAAGGGTCTCTTTCACCTCTAATTACCTCACATTAATATGTCAATCCGGGAGCGTTTTGTTATTCCAAAGAGTGTCTCAGTCTGAGGCTATCACTTGTCATAGTAATGCTAGTAGTACAGTGTTTAAAAAATACAAGAGTAAACGGATGCTTGTCTATAACTAAGTTACTTCAAAAGAATAAATCACACATTCGGAAAACTAGGCAGCTTATCAGTCAAGGGTTCGGCAGCGATAACCCATCCCTTTGGAAACTGATGGAAAGGAAATTAGAGCATAGACCACGGGTCTGGGAGCTAGACAGTGAATGTCAAAGCTCACTACAGCCTTAGATCGTCTCTCACACCAAAACAACAAATGCGAGTAAATGGAATGACAGACAGCAAAATGGAACAGCAAATAAAGAATTGAACAGCAAATCTGGAATGGAACGACAATGGAACAGCAATCGAACAACTAAGTCTCACGGGTCGTAACCAAACTTAATCTATTAACCCAAATGCACTCTTCGCAATCAAATAATAATCTTTCACTCTTAAGGCAAATCAAGCAGAACACACTAATGGAACAACACTAACTATTGATAAATTATGGAACAGCACTAGTAAATCATATACGCACACAACACGCTGGAATAGTAATCTGATCAATCTTAATTAACAAGGATACGACTGTGCTTCCAAATAGAACAACATTATTTCTGAATCCAAAAATCATGAAGAACACAACTTCATATGAATCTATGACATGAATGTTCAGTACAAAAGCTCTGTAACAGAACAGTAAGAATATTCGGTTAAGACTAATAACCTGCAATCAACTCTGAAAGGATCAGTAACATAATGCAGAGTCAATACACAATTCTATCTGTAAAAACCTTAATGATTTAATCTTAACAGAGCATGTAATAGCAACTTATAAAGCATATCAGATTACCGAATAACAACGATAAGCAAACCATGCAGAAATCAAATCGTAGTGATACAGAAGCAAGTGTCCTCCGGGGCCGGGCCCTTAGCCTCCAAGGATACACCGCCTTAAGTTAATCCAGACGCAGAAATGAGATAATCACCAAGCTTATATTAATGCATAAGACAAAAGTACAATGAACCAGTTCTCAACGAGACTCGATGATCGAAGTTGATTTTTAACAGAAAATTACATAAGAAGTATATCCCTCAAGCTAACAGTGCTGTCCCTTTATATAAAGGTGACGACGGAGATGTCCAAGTAACAAGATAAATAAAGCAGCGATCCCTCAGGATCAAAGATCCTGAGGGATTCGCCAAACTGTTAATCCTTCATCTTTTCTTTTCTTCTCCGCCGAGCTGGTGTCTTCTCCTCCTTTTCTGGGTCGATTTGCTTTGATCTGCTTAGCCTTGTTTGCATTCGGTTCCCCTTCAAAGGGACAGCAGTTATCTCATCTTTGTCCTTTCCTTTGGAACGACAACTCCTCGTTTTCACCTTTTCCTGCACAGAAAAATAACAATTATCATCGGTTAAGTCTTGCATATAAACTCTCACATGTTTTGTTATAATTCTTTATCATTTTCCAAATTCATGATGCAAAAAGGTTTACAAATTCTACTAAAAAGCCACTGAAATGATCATCAAAAGCATACCTTTTTAGTACTCCACACCTGTATAGCTTCAACTTGCTTCCATTTACTCTTCCTTGAACCAATTCTCCATTTAAATTTTCTAATTGAAATGCACCTCCATTAGTAATATGCTTGATAATGTATGGGCCCAACCAATTCATCTTGAATTTTCCTGGAAAATTCAAAAACTTATTGCCATAAAGGAGGACAGGTCTCCTACATGGAACTTCTTCTTCTTAATATGTTTGTCATGCCAAGGATTTTCCCTTGCTTTCTACACCCACTGATGGAAACTCGCTATAAATATACCTTCCTCCAAAGCAAGGGTCTGTCATATCTGTAAAAGTTGAAATTCTCAAGCTAGGCACAATGCACTCCATAGGCATCACAGCTTCTTGCCCATAAAATAACCTAAAGTGTGTCTGACCTGTCAAATTCTTACATGTGGTCATATAAGCCCATAATACTGCTCGAATTCTAAGGTCTGAGTCATCTTTGTTCACATTGCATCCCTTAGTAAGTGCATTCTCCAAAATATTATAAAATACTTCCATTGTTCCATTGGCATGATTGTTGGAACAGGGTCTCCTGCAAGCTACGAAATTGGTCCAATTTTTCATATTTTTTATTATATTTAGTCTAGCATAGGGGTTTTGGGGTGGGGAAAAGCCCCGAAAGCATTGTAACGGGTCAAAGGGTGGACCCAGAGTCTGCAAACCATGGTTTGCAGACCATAGGAAAGATTAGGCTATATTGTTATAAATAGTGAGACATTTTGAATTGTAAGAAAATAGGATAAGGAGATCTTGATGCGAATTGTGGCTTAGTAGATCTATTTGTGTTTTTGGGGAAAGGACTCCTGCTGGCTGTGTGCACGGAGATCCCAAGTCCTGCTGTGTGTAGACCCTGCTGCTGTGTGCACAGGTCGGGTTTGGGTATTGTAAGAAGGAACTGGCGGATTGATGAATGAGAAATATTGTTTGAGTAACCGAATCTCTGTGTATTGGTTATGTGAATCTATAATAGCTGATGTATTATGCCTATTCTTTGTTAAGCTGCGAAAGTACTATGTAAGTGTTTCTACTGCATCTGAATCTGTTCTGTTATGTTTTATGCAATGATGCACTACTGTTTTAGAAGTATATAATTTGTTAAGCACAGTAAGTATAGTTGACACTACGCACATGGATGCGAAGGAGACCTATAGATCTAATTCTGAGATACGTAATATGGTCATTATAAAACTGAAAGTAGCTCTACTTGGCTTACCTATCCTCTCTCAGGGTTTATAAACCTGGTTCTAGCACCCACCCATACTACTTCGGGTGAGACTTTGACCTGCGCAAGTAGGTCACTGCCAAAAAGGCCAGTAGTATAGGGGTTTATTAGAAAACCTTAACCTCTGAACCTGGGTCAGGAAACAATTATCGCAGTCCACCAGGACATTGCTAAGACAAGGGAAGCTACTGTGCAGACACCTGTGCACTTCAAGGTGGGTGACAAGATGAGACCATTCCTACAGGAATGTATGAAGCTATTACACAACCAATGAACCAAAGAAAACCTTCAGGCACTGATAGATAGCTGCGTAGTGCAGTCCCACCTACCTCCAGAAGTCCAAGACATGCACAAGCTAGGAGGATATAGGAAACACACCGGTAGGGAGATGAGATTAACTACCCAAATCGGTAACTATGAAATGGATCAGGTTGTCTTAGATTTGGGGTCAGATGCAAACATGCTACCTAAGAAAACTTGGCAGTAAATGGGTGAACCCCAATTAGAGTGGTCCAATATCCAGCTGCGTATGGCCAACCAGCAGAAGATTATACATTTGGGGAGACTATCAAGAATCATGGTAGATATTGTTAGGGTCAAGGTCCAGGCTAACTTCGAGGTAATTCAGATTGTAGAAGATGCAGACCCATACCCTGTGCTCTTAGGACTAGATTGGGCCATAGATATGGGTAGTATCATCAACCTCAAAAAGAGACGCATGGTGTTTGAAAATAACGGAACAAGGGTGATAGTACCATTATAACCTAAGGAAGGTGAGCGCTACACAGAACTAGTACGCAGTGAAGAACGGGTGGATCAAATTTACAAATTAACCGCGTGAAACGAATATTGGATCAATCCCACAGCGGATGGGGTACTTTGTTGGAAGCCAGACAGTGAATGTTTCTCTGACTCTAGTGTGATGACGGAGAATTGGCAAAACCGGTTGCACGATGTCTCGATGCTACGATGTCTTTGAGTCACAAAGGACTTCTACTGCATTTCCTCAGAGGTAAGAGATCTACCCCATTTTGATGAATCCAGTAGCATCAAGGAGTTCCTAAGGACACTGGAAGCTGTGGTTCCTTGGGAACGAAGGCTATGGGCCCTTAATATAGCTATGCGAGGAACACTTGCACGATGGTGGGACACCCACAAGGAAGCATTCCAGGATTGGGAAGAATTTCGGGATATGATGATCCTGTGGTTTGCACATCCAGCTGACGTACGCACCAAGACGTTCCTCTGATCAGGAGATCCTTGCGAGCACCTGCTCACCTGGATGGAAAAATGGTTCAACTGGACTACAAAAGAGTGGGTTTATCTATTTATTCATGCTTTGGGGCCAATCTCTGTCGCATGGTATTTAGATGCAGAGCTACATCAGTGCACCCGCCACCGGGAAACACTAAAAGATGACTTTATAGGTGTTGGGGTTCCCATGTTTTGGCAAATTTGGCAATACCAAAAGATGAGACAACATCAAACCACTTTGGGGCCCTAGGATCTAGCCCTCCTGGACCCGGAGAGGGATCTCTCCAATAGAGCAAAGAATGATATGTATTTAAAGCTCAAATTGAGATATTAGGCTAGTTATGAAGCACAGAAGGGGGGTTTAAATAATTTGGTTGGAGGGTTGCTGGGTTGGTTAGGAGATCATGGACTGGGAAAGCAATGGGAAGAAAGGAACAAAATAGCAAGCTGTTTCAGCAAAGAGGATAGGCCAAGACAGTGCCATCCATTGGGCTATGGAGTCATAAAAGGGAAATTACTTGCATCCACTAGCCAAGGCTTTCAAAGGGCATGTCATCTAATACTAAAGGATCTTTAGATTAGAGAGTGGGGTGGAACATTAAGGGAGAAAAGTGAAAGAAGGAGAACAACCCAATTTCTGTCTATAGATCAGGCCAGAGGTCATTTAACTCCAGACCTGCTTGGACATACTCAAAGGCAGCTCTCAAAGAGACAACGGGGCTGCTTATAGATCAGACCAGAGGTCATTTAACTCCAGGTCTGCTTTAGCAACTCCAAGGGAAAAAACAGAGATAAGATTACAAAGAGACATCTAAGAAGCAAACCCCCAAGTTCATACATCAGCCAGCAGGCAATAACATCTGCTGCACTGGTTAAACTCCTGAATAGACTCTTAGACAACACATGGAGCAGAAAACCTAAAGGTAGGGAGAGCAGACATCATAGGGCACCTAACAAGGGTGAATCCTATACCATTATTCTGATGCCTACCAGAAGAACATGAAACAATATGGAAATGTAAATAACAGAGTTAAGAAAAACATCACCAATAGTAATAGACCAGGATCCTGTGAAATGTGCTTTGATTAGTTGATGCAAAACCAGTCATGTACAATATGGCTCAATGGCTAATACAGTCCCAACTTCTCCTCCCAGCCTATTACATACAAACTACTCTGCAACTTCCTCCCAAGACTTTTCTAACAGTTGAATGCATCCCTCTAACAGCAGATGCCCAGCAAGGCAACAACAACCTTTACATTATGTTCTCGGGGATCCTTTATAGGAGAAGAGGAAGAAACAAGGAGTATAATATACAATAAATTATTCATTAAGACAGAATAGGCGGAAGTGTCCACGCCCATGCCGCTTAATGGCTTTCTGCAACGCTGTAGGTACTTTGTAATCTGGTTCGGAGATCTCTGTCAGGTCAGATTTTGACCTCTGGTGCTTCTTTGAAGTTCTTTCGGCGCCTGGAGCTTTGTGCTGCCATGTTGAAATAAATGAACTGGATGGAAAACTGCAAGTCCCTCCATATTTCTTTAATGCTGCCTGACTGTCTGAAATGAGCCTCAGTCAGTGTATTTAATTGTCTCAGGGCTCGAGAAGGCATGGAGGACGCTGTGGGAAGGTGTACCTCTGGAGGAAGAATTCCTGCTGTTAGGTAGCGCAGTTATGACGTCGCTGGTGCGCTCCTAGTCTTCAAGCAGTGCCTTAAGCCTTTGACTGCAGGATTAAAACGTTAATTGTATCGATAATAAGCATTAATCCCTTTTTAAATCCTGCTTATGCTGCTTCGCTGGCCGGTCGAAATGTCCTCTCTGTACTTAACTACATAATGAAATAAACTCATCACAGAGCCTGGGAAGTGGTGGATAAATGCAGTGGAGGTGGAAGAACGGTGGCGGAACAGCGGAGAAATAGTGGAAACAGCGGAGAGGAGCGGAGAAATGAACGTGCAGGGTAAAGCCCAAAGTTCAGCGTTTGGGCGAATTACAAAGGAAATAACCAACAAACAAGGGGCGGAGCCTTGGATGTGGGGCTGACCGTGGTGGGGGGCGATTAAACCTGGGCCGTTAGATCTTAACCCAACGGACGACGGAGATGTAATCGGAGGACCGCAATCGAAAGGGCTTGCGATCAATCGGGGGTCAGATGTGGAGAGTTGCGATTGCGATGGAGCGATTGGCGCAGGACCGTTGATCTGCGGGAAGAATGGACGGTCGAGATGAGATCGGAGGATGGAGCGATCGGGGGATCGAGAGTTGTGATGACCGTCGGATCAGCGGGAGGTGGACGGCTGCGATGCAATCGGGAGGCAAACGAAAGGTCTTGCGATTGCGATCGGAGGGGAGATTGCGATTGAGCGATGGTCGTCGGATCGCGGGGAGGATGGACGGTCAAGATTGAATCGGAGTGTCAGGAGAAGGACTTGCGATCAGCGATCGGGCGGGGGTGCGATTGAGCGAAGACCGTTGGATCTGCGCGACGGATCAACGGTCAGGAATGGATCGGAGGGCTGTAATCGGGGCGGCACTGCTGAGGCTTGCGATTGCGATCGGAGAAGGGCTGCGATTAGCGGACAACCGTTGATTGGGACGACAGATCAACGGTTCACAACACGTCGCGAGACTTTGTGTGATAAAACGATCGCATCGGGGATTTTCACTAATGCAAAGGAAATGCACCCGCCCGATGCTCCGATTGCGATAAGCGCCAGGGACTTAAGCATTTGGTCCCAGTGCACGGGCACATGTGGGGAAGTGGTTAGAAGGGGCTGGTGGAAAGGGGCTAGGCCTTATAATAAGGTCGGAACATGGGTTTGGGCCCATTTTAATGGATTTTAAGGGGTTTGAAGGGGAACGATAGAGGGAAAAAGGGAAAAAAGGCCAACAAAGGTTAGGGAAATAATTTTAAGGGGATTTTGAGGGGATTTGGAGGGTAAATGGGGGAAAGAAGGGGGAATAAAGGGGAGAGAAAACAAAGGCTTCGGGGGATGAAAAAAGAGGGAAAAAGGGGCCTTTGGGCATTTCTTCACCAGCAGAGAGGCTTTAAAAGGGGAATCAGCAGAGGGGAATTCATCAAAGGATAAAGGGCACAAAGAGGCTTCAAGGAGACTGTGTCTTCAGTGGAGATGCATTCCTTGAAGGCTCAAAACCAATTTAGCCCCCTATTTTCTTGTCAAAAATTTCATAGGGGGGCTAACAGTGGCTCCACATGGGGATGGCTTCTTCTTGAAGAAGTCAAGAATTCAGAAATTGATCTCTTGGTGTAGGCCAGGTGCCTGTTGCTTGAACCATCCATTTCTTTCTTTGATCAGCTGCCGCAAACTGTGAAGACAACATATCAGCAGTACAATTCTTCCATACAACTACCTACCCACACTATAGTCCTAAAAATTTTCTTCTGGGTGCATTTGGACTTGCAGACCCTTTACATCATTAATATTTACAAACAGGAAAAAATAAACCTATTCTACTTCTACCCTTATTACTCCATGAGACCAGATTAGACTGTTGGTCTCATATGCTTCTCTACCTACGCTACTACCTGCTAGGATTAGACTGTCTAGCAGGTTTTTTCTCTACATTCTAGGACAGAAATTGAAACAACTAATCTACTTGCTCATAGACTGAGCTTTATTGAGCTCCCTACCTACCCTACTCTAACTGGAAATCTCTGATGTTCTAGGTGATATGATAAAGCCAATGTAGCCAGTCAAGTAGTAGTGAAAAAGGATATGAGCACTGGCTGCCTGTCAGAGATAACCACAGGGCGCTCTGCTTGTGGTTCTTCAAAATTGTGGTCACCATCAGTAGTGACCATTCCTGATGAATCTGGCCCGTGCTGGGGATCAATGCTGGAGCGTTCGAGCATATCAGGGCCTCCATGTACTCTGCCGCAGGATCAACAAACACTCGATGTATGCTTTTTTATTTTTGGCCTGCCATGATTGGTAGGCTGTCTATGCCCTGGGCAACTTCGATTATTGTATCTTCCACTGCATCTTCGGTGTGGCTCATGAAAACCGGGTCTTCTTCTTATTTTATTTCGAAGAGCAGCGGAATCTCTGTATTTTTAGGGGGCGGGAGACTTTCCAAGAATGCTCTCGGGTCTCTGAACTCTTATGATTTTTCTTGTGAGTTCAAGAGCTCGAGCTCAGCTTCATATTTGTCAACCACCAAATCAAGAAACATCTTCTTAAGCGCATGTAGATGATTGAGTGCTGAGCCAATAGGGACAACCTTTGGAAGGTCCTCCCCTTCAATTTCTGCCAGTACACTTGCTACTCCATGCTGAAACTCTGCTATGAGGCTTGGATCTATTTCTGCAAATTGTTCAGAGTCTTCCATTAGCGAAGTGATTGGATCTTTGGCGTGGATGATGTTGTACTGCGACATGGTCTCCCAGTGGAGTCTTATGAGAAACCAAGATAATCAGTGGCCAGCTGATCACCTGTGGAGTCTTTTTTATCATTCAAGAATTGTGGAGTCGCCAGGTGGATGATTCACAACTTACTGTCCACCACAGTGGTTTACCAAATCAAAGCTGACTGATCTGTTCCCCAGTGGAGTCGCCATTATGTTGGGGTTCCCATGTTTTGGCAGATTTGGCAATACCAAAAGATGAGACAACATCAAACCACTTTGGGGCCCTAGGATCTAGCCCTCCTGGACCCGGAGAGGGATCTCTCCAATAGAGCAAAGAATGATATGTCTTTAAAGCTCGAATTGAGATATTAGGCTAGTTATGAAGCACAGAAGGGGGGTTTAAATAATTTGGTTGGAGGGTTGCTAGGTTGGTTAGGAGATCATGGACTGGGAAAGCAATGGGAAGAAAGGAACAAAATAGCAGGTTGTTTCAGCAAAGAGGATAGGCCAAGACAGTGCCATCCATTGGGCTATGGAGTCATAAAAGGGAAATTACTTGCATCCACTAGCCAAGGCTTTCAAAGGGCATGTCATCTAATACTAAAGGATCTTTAGATTAGAGAGTGGGGTGGAACATTAAGGGAGAAAAGTGAAAGAAGGAGAACAGCCCAATTTCTGTCTATAGATCAGGCCAGAGGTCATTTAACTCCAAACCTGCTTGGACATACTCAAAGGCAGCTCTCAAAGAGACAACAGGGCTGCTTATAGATCAGACCAGAGGTCATTTAACTCCAGGTCTGCTTTAGCAACTCCAAGGGAAAAAACAAAGATAATATTACAAAGAGACATCTAAGAAGCAAACCCCCAAGTTCATACATCAGCCAACAGGCAATAACATCCGCTGCACTGGTTAAACTCCTGAATAGACTCTTAGACAACACATGGAGCAGAAAACATAAAGGTAGGGAGATCAGACAGCATAGGGCACCTAACAAGGGTGAATCCTATACCATTATTCTGATGCCTACCAGAAGAACATGAAACAATATGGAAATGTAAATAACAGAGTGAAGAAAAACATCACCAATAGTAATAGACCAGGATCCTGTGAAATGTGCTTTGATTAATTGATGCAAAACCAGTCATGTACAATATGGCTCAATGGATAATACAGTCCCAACTTCTCCTCCCAGCCTATTACATACAAACTACTCTGCAACTTCCTCCCAAGACTGTTCTAACAGTCGAATGCATCCCTCTAACAGCAGATGCCCAGCAAGGCAACAACAACCTTTACATTATGTTCTCGGGGATCCTTTATAGGAGAAGAGGAAGAAACAAGGAGTATAATATACAATAAATGATTCATTAAGACAGAATAGGCGAAAGTTTCCACGTCCATGCCGCTTAATGGCTTTCTGCAGCGCTGTAGGTACTTTGTAATCTGGTTCGAAGATCTCTGTCAGGTCAGATTTTGACCTCTGGTGCTTCTTTGAAGTTCTTTCGGCGCCTGGAGCTCTGTGCTGCCATGTTGAAATAAATGAACTGGATGGAAAACTGCAAGTCCCTCCATACTTCTTTAATGCTGCCTGACTGTCTGAAATGAGCCTTAGTCAGTGTATTTAATTGTCTCAGGGCTCGAGAAGGCATGGAGGACGCTGTGGGAAGGTGTACCTCTGGAGGAAGAATTCCTGCTATTAGGTAGCGTAGTTATGACGTCGCTGGTGCGCTCCTAGTCTTCAAGCAATGCCTTAAGCCTTTGACTGCAGGATTAAAACATTAATTGTATCGATAATAAGCATTAATCCCTTTTTAAATCCTGCTTCTGCTACTTCGCTGGCCGGTCGAAATGGCCTCTCTGTACTTAACTGCATAATGAAATAAACTCATCACAGAGCCTGGGCAGTGGTGGAGAAATGCAGTGGAGGTGGAAGAACGGTGGCGGAACAGCGGAGAAATAGTGGAAACAGCAGAGAGGAGCGGAGAAATGAACGCGCAGGGTAAAGCCCAAAGTTCAGCGTTTGGGCGAATTACAAAGGAAATAGCCAACAAACAAGGGGCAGAGCCTTGGATGTGGGGCTGACCGTGGTGGGGGGCGATTAAAACTGGGCCGTTAGATCTTAACCCAACGGACGGCGGAGATGTAATCGGAGGACCGCAATCGCAAGGGCTTGCGATCAATCGGGGGTCAGACGCAGAGAGTTGCGATTGCGATGGAGGGATTGGCGCAGGACCGTTGATCTGTGGGAAGAATGGACGGTCGAGATGAGATCGGAGGATGGAGCGATCGGGGGATCGGGAGTTGCGATGACCGTCGGATCAGCGGGAGGTGGACGACTGCGATGCAATCGGGAGGCAAACGGAAGGTCTTGCGATTGCGATCGGATGGGAGATTGTGATTGAGCGATGGCCGTCGGATCGTGGGGAGGATGGACGGTCAAGATTGAATCGGAGTGTCGGGAGAAGGACTTGCGATCAGCGATCGGGCGGGGGTGCGATTGAGCGAAGACCGTTGGATCTGCGCGACGGATCAACGGTCAGGAATGGATCGGAGGGCTGTAATCGGGGCGGCACTGCTGAGGCTTGCAATTGCGATCGGAGAAGGGCTGCGATTAGCGGACAACCGTTGATTGGGACGACAGATCAACGGTTCACAACACGTCGCGAGACTTTGTGTGATAAAATGATCGCATCGGGGATTTTCACTAATGCAAAGGAAATGCACCCGCCCGATGCTCCGATTGCGATAAGCGCCGGGGACTTAAGCATTTGGTCCCAGCGCACGGGCACATGTGGGGAAGTGGTTAGAAGGGGCTGGTGGAAAGGGGCTAGGCCTTATAATAAGGTCGAAACATGGGTTTGGGCCCATTTTAATGGATTTTAAGGGGTTTGAAGGGGAACGATAGAGGGAAAAAGGGAAAAAAAGGCCAACAAAGGTTAGGGAAAGAATTTTAAGGGGATTTTGAGGGGATTTGGAGGGTAAATGGGGGAAAGAAGGGGGAATAAAGGGGAGAGAAAACAAAGGCTTCGGGGGATGAAAAAAGAGGGAAAAAGGGGCCTTTGGGCATTTCTTCACCAGCAGAGAGGCTTTAAAAGGGGAATCAGCAGAGGGGAATTCATCAAAGGATAAAGGGCAGAAAGAGGCTTCAAGGAGACTGTGTCTTCAGTGGAGATGCATTCCTTGAAGGCTCAAAAACAATTTAGCCCCCTATTTGCTTGTCAAAAATTTCATAGGGGGGCTAACAATAGGAACATTTGGGCTGATTGGGGGGACAGAGACACTCGCCGAAGATCTTCAGGACATCGATGCTTTTGTATTTAATGACTCGCACCATCACGCTGCATCGAAAGTCCTGACATGGGAAGCACAGATGCAAGACATAGTCAACTGCCGGAGCTTGGAGATCGAAGAAGAGGAAGAGAATCCTCGGAACGTCTCTATCCCTGAATCTGAGGGGGAACGTACAATTACTGGACCTTCGCTGTAGAATATTGATGTCACCTAGCTTCTCAAGCTACGTGAGATTAATATCAGGATGGAAGAACATCCTAAGTTGGCCAAAATTGGGGACTATTGGGACGAAGGAGCCATAGGTAAAATTTCTGAGCTACTTACGGAATATTAGGACTTATTCTCAACAAATTTTTCTGAGCTCAAAGGAATCACGGGGGATGTAGGTGTTATGCACATCACTCTGAAACCAGCGGTGTGCCCCGTAATGCAGTGGCCTTACCAGTTGAACCCTAAATATAAGCAAAAGGTAAAAGAAGAAATGGAAAAAATGCTTATTTCCAGTATCATTGAACCGGTTGAACAGTCAGATTGGGTAAGTCTGATGGTCATCCAGGAGAAGAAAACAAAGGGGGAAATATGAATTTTCATTTACCTAAGAAAGTTAAATGACGCCCGTGTACATGACCCCTTCCCCACGCCTTTCTCAGACGAAATCCTTGATAGCGTGGGAAAACATGAAGCATATTCCTTCACCGATGGGTTCTTAGGGTACCACCAGATCCGAATCACCCCTGACGATCGCAGTAAGACTATGTTCGCAACAGAATGGGGATCCTTTTAGTATACAATCATGCCCTTCGGTCTCAAGAATGCACCTGCTATCTTCTCAAGAGTAGTAGTTTTTGTATTCAAGGAGTTCATCCATAAGTTTCTATAAGTTTATTTCGATGACTGGATGTTATTCGGCTTGGTAAGGAGCATGTCTCCAACCTGCGCATGATGTTGGATGCTTGTCGAAAGCACCAAATTTCCTTGAATATCAAGAAGTGTATCTTATGTGTGCCTTTTGGAATCTTACTTGGACACATAGTATGCCGACAAGGGCTAATGGTTGATCCTGCAAAGGTAGCAGTAATTATAAACCTTGAAGTCCCAACAACGGAGAAACAACTATGTTCGATTCTTGGATACACGGGCTATTACAGAAAATTTATTCAGGGGTACACACTGATCATAGCACCCATGGAAAAAATGCTTAAAAAGGATGTTTCCTTTTTTTGGAATGATGAATGTTAGAAGAGTTTTGAGCTAATCAAAGAGAATATGGTCTCTACACCCATACTAATATTTCTTGATTGGTCGAAGGAATTTCATGTACATGTGGATGCATCAGGAATCGCCTTTGGCGCTGTCCTAACTCAGCCTGGGGAGGGAGATATTGATCACCCGGTTGCCTTTGCTAGTCGAAAACTTTTGGCGCAGAGCGCAACTACTCCACCACCGAACGGAAAGGGCTGGATATGGTATACACATTACAGAAATATCGACACTATATGTTGGGAGGACACTTTAAGATGTTTACCTATTATTCAGCTTTAAAATACCTTGTGAACAAGCTTGTGTTGGGGAGGAAGATTTGCAAATGGCTATTTCTATTTCAAGAATATGATTTTGAAATCATAGTCAAGCTAGGAAGGCCAAATGCAGGTCCGGATCATCTATCCCGCATTGTGACAGGCGAAGAACCTACTAACTTGGAGGAAGGATTATCCGATGCACAACTATTCGCCATTAAGGTCATTGATGCACACTTTGCTGATATCATTCAGTCCTGACTACAGGCGTGACCCCCGCAGAATATTCGGTACAATAGAAGGAAGATTTGGTTACTTTGGCAGCAGACTTTACTATCATCGCTGGCCAATTATACAAACTAGGTGCTGATGAAGTACTGCGCAGGTACGTCTTGGAACATGAATGGCATGATGTCTTGGTGGAAGCGCATGAAGGCGTCCCAGGAGGCCACTATGCAGGAAAGGCAATGACACAAAATATCTTGACAGCTGGGTTATGGTGGCCTACCCTACACCATGATTCTCACGACTATTGTAAATTGTGCGATACGTGCCAATAGATAGGATGACCCTCACGAAGAGATGAAATGCCATTGCAACCTCAAATAGCTTTGCAGGCCTTTGACAAATGGGCCATTGATTTTGTAGGACCAGTCAATCCTCTAGGAAGTAAGACAGGTGTGTGCTACATTATTACTGCCACTGACTATGTCACTCGATTGGCTAAAGCACAAGCAGTAAGGGATTGTACTGCAGATACTACTGCAAAGTTCATCTTTGAGAAAATCCTGACCAGATTTGGATGCCCAAAGATCCTAATGAGCAACAGAGGCACACACTTCGTTAATGAAATGATCCAAGCCCTAAATGAGGAATTCTGGATCCATCTAGCAAAAAGTACACCGTATCATCCACAAGAAAATGGGGCAATCGAGGCTTTCAACAAAATCTTAGAACAGGCATTGACCAAGGTCTGCAATGTCGATCGTAGTGATTGGGACGTACGCATCCCCTCTGTTTTGTGGGCCTATCGGATGACCTGCAAAAAGCTAACAGGAAGAACCCCCTTTCGGATGGTCTACGACAAAGAGGCCATTATGCCAATAGAATACATTGTTCCTAGTCTACGTATCACAGCATTTAGAAATATGGTAGAACCTAACATTATGGAAGAACTCCTTGCGCAGATTTTGGCATTGGAAGAAGATCAGTTCATTGCTAACTTTCATCAGCAGCTTCAGAAGGCACGCGATAAAGCTTGGCATGATCTCCATATTCGCCAAAAGACATCGTAGAAGGCGACCTAGTCCTCTTATACGATATCCAATTTGCGAAACACCCAGGGAAATTTTGACAGCACTAGCTTGTTCCCTACACTGTTAAGGAAATCACAGATGGTGGAGCAGTTAGGTTAGCTACCCTGCGCGGTGACGTGTTACCAAGTTATGTCAATGGAAGTCGGCTCAAACCATATAGGGTTCAATGACTATATGGCTGGAATAGTTGCCTCAGGCAGAATCAGGCCACTAGGGATGGGGCACTGAGGCACGAAAAAAATACGCATGCTGATCAAGATAATCAAGTAGCTCCATGGACAATTGGCAGACCCACGGCCACAGTGACTAGGGATGAGTCACAAGATTGTGTTGGGGGACTGTTGGAACAAGGTCTCCTACAAGTTGTGAAATTGGTCCAATTTTGCATATTTTTTATTATATTTAGTCTAGCGCAAGGGTTTTGGGGTGGGGCAAAGCCCCAAAAGCATTGTAATGGGTCAAAGGGTAGACCTAGAGTCCGCAAGCCACAGTTTGTGGACCATAGGAAAGATTAGGCTAGATTTTTATAAATAGAGAGACATTTTGAATTGTAAGAAAAGAGGATAAGGAGATCTTGATGTGAATTGTGGCTTAGTAGATTTGTTTTGGTTTTTGGAGAAAGGACTCCTACTGGCCATATGCGCGGAGATCCCAAGTCCTGCTGTGTGCGGACCCTGCTGCTGTGTGCACAGGTTGAGTTTGGGTATTGTAAGAAGGAACTAATAGATTGATGAATGAGAAATATTGCTTGAGTAACTGAATCTATGTGTACTGGTTATGCGAATCTGTAATAGCTGTTGTATTATGCCTATTTTGTGTTAAGTTGTGAAAGTACTGTGTAAGTGTTTCTACTGCATCTGGATCTGTTCTGGTATGTTTTATGCAATGTTGCACTATCCTCTCACAGGGTGTGGAAACCTAGTTCCAGCACCCACCCATACTACTTTGGGTGAGACTTTGACCTGCGCAAGTAGGTCACTGCCAACACTAGTACATTTGGTGGAAATTCTGACACTTTTTTCCTATTATCAGAAATTTCCCCAATTTCTATCAAATTTTCAAATGCCACCAAAAACCGTCACGATACCAACATTTAGGGACATCGTCACTTTTGCGAAGTTTATGTTTGTTATCGTAAATGCGACGTTTTAAACTCTTCGTCGGTCTTACGACATTTATGGGACGCAACGTCGGAATTGTGATGTCTATTACACATTCGTCGATATTGCGACGCTTTGGAGAAAACATTGGAAAAGTGACGTTTCTCAAATAAACCCAGTTGCCTTGTGCCTTGTTCATGTTCGGGCACCTTGTTTGCTATTTTCTCCCTTGTGGCATCGTTCGGTTGGGCGCGCCGTGTCCCGCCGTGTGAGGTCACCCGACCAAGCGCGTTCGGTTTGGGCCGTTTCATTCGAGGGCGCTCGTATCAGTTTTGCTAAGTTGTGACCACCTGAGTGCCTTGTGCACATTCGAGCGGTCTGTTTTCTGTTTGCTCCGTTGTGGCATATTCATTCGGTCGGGCGCGTGGTGTTGCGCCATGGAAGGTCGCCCGACTGGGCGCGTTCGGGTTAGGCCATTTCGTTCGACGACGCCTGTATCAGTTTTGCTAAGTTGTGACCGCCCAAGTGCCTTGTGCATGTTCAGGTGGCCCATTTTCTATTTAATGCTCCCTTGTGGCATTGTTTGGTCAGGTGCGCCGTGTCATGCCATGTGAGGTCGCCTGACTAGGTGCGTTTGGTTCGGGCCGTTTCGTTTGAGGGAGCCCGTATCAGTTTTGCTAAGTTGTGACTGCCCGGGTGCCTTGTGCACGTTCGGGTGGCCCATTTTCCGTTTGATCCCTTGTGGCATTGTTTAGTCGGGCGCATCGTGTCGCACTGTGCGAGGTTGCCCGACTGGGCACGTTCGGGTCAGGCCATTTTATTCGAGGGTGCCCATATCAGTTTTGCTAAGTTGTGACTGCCCGGGTGCCTTGTGCATGTTTGAACGACCCATTTTCCATTTTCTCCCTTGTGGTATCATTCGGTCGGGCGCACTGTGTCGCATCGTGGGAGGTTGCCCGACTAGGCATGTTCGGGTTGGGTCGTTTCGTTCGAGGGCACCCGTATCAGTTTTGCTAATTTGTGACCGCCCAGGTGCCTTTTTTAGATTTGGGCAGTCTGTTTGCTGTTTTCTCCCTTGTGGCATCATTCGGTGGAGCGTGTTGTGTCGCGCTGTGGGAGGTCGCCTGACTAGGCGCGTTCGGGTCGGGCCGTTTCATTTGAGGGCACCCATATTAGTTTTGCTAAGTTGTGACCACCCAGGTGCCTTGTGCATGTTCGGGCAGCCCATTTTCCATTTTCTCCCAGCTTGTGGCATCGTTCGGTTGGGCATGCCGTGTCACACAGTGTGAGGTCGCCCGACCGGGCGTGTTCAGTTCGGGCCGTTTCGTTCGAGGGTGCCTATTTTATTTTTGCTAAGTTGTGATCACCTAGGTGCCTTGTGCACATTTGGGTGGCCCATTTGCCATTTTCTCCCTTGTGACATCATTCGGTCGGGCACACCATGTCGCGCCGTGCGAGGTCGCCCGACAAGGCACATTCGGGTCGGGCCGTTTTGTTCGAGGGTGCCCGTATCAGTTTTGCTAAGTTGTGACCACCTGGGTGCCTTGTGCATGTTCGAGTGGCCCATTTGCCATTTTCTCCCTTATGGCATCATTCGGTCGGGCACGCCGTGTGAGGTCGCCCGGCCGGGCACATTCGAGTCAGGCCATTTTGTTCGAGGGCGCCCGTATCAGTTTTGCTAATTTGTGACCGCCCGGGTGCCCTGTGCACGTTTGGGCGGCCTGTTTACCATTTTCTCGCTTGTGGCATCGTTCGGTCGGGCGGGTCATGTAACGCAGTGTTAGGTCGCCCGACCGGGCGCATTCGGGTTAGGCCATTTCGTTCGAGGGCGTCCATATCAGTTTTACTAAGTTGTGACCGCCTAGGTGCCTTGTGCATGTTTGGGTAGCCTATTTTCTGTTTGCTCCCTTGTGGAATTTTTTGGTTGGGCGCGCCATGTCGCATCGTGCGAGTTCGCCTGACTGGGTGTGCTCGGGTCAGGCTGTTTCATTCGAGGGTGCCCGTATTAGTTTTTCTAAGTTGTGACCACTCGGGTGCCTTGTGCACGTTTAGGTGGCCCGTTTTCTATTTGCTCCCTTGTGGCATCATTAGGTCGGGTGCACTGTGTCATGCCGTGGGAGGTTGCCCGACCGGGCGCGTTCAGGTTGGGTCGTTTCGTTCAAGGGTGCCCGTATCAGTTTTTCTAAGTTTTGATCGCCTGGGTGCCTTGTGCACGTTTAGGCGGCTTATTTTCCATTTTCTCCTAGCTTGTGGCATCGTTCGGTCGGGCGCACTATGTCGCACTGTGTGAGGTCGCCCAAGAGGGCACATTCGGTTCAGGGTGTTTTGATCGAGGGCGCCCATATTAGTTTTTCTAAGTTGTGACTGCTCGGGTGCCTTGTGCACATTCGGGCAACCCGTTTTCTATTTGCTCCCTTGTGGCATCATTCGGTCAGGCGCGCCGTGTCGCGTCGTGTGAGGTCGCCCGACCGAGCACGTTTGGGTCGGGCCGTTTTGTTCGAGGGCGCCCATATTAGTTTTGCTAAGTTGTGACCGCCTTTGTGCCTTTTGAACGTTCGGGCGGCCCATTTTCCATTTTCTCCCTTGTGGCATCGTTCGATCAGGCGCGCCGTGAGAGGTTTCCCAACGAGGCACGTTCGGGTCGGGCCGTTTCGTTTGAGGGTGCCCGTATCAGTTTTGCTAAGTTGTGATCGCTTGGGTGACTTGTGCACATTCGAGCATCCCATTTGTCATTTTCTCCCTTGTGGCATCATTCGGTCGGGCGCATTGTGTCACGCCATGAGAGGTTTCCCGACCGGGCACGTTTAGGTCGGGTTGTTTTGTTCGAGGGCGCCCGTATCAGTTTTGCTAAGTTGTGACCGCTCAAGTGCCTTGTGCACATTTGGGAAGCTCATTTGCCGTTGGCTCCCTTGTGGCATCGTTTGGTTGGGCGTGTCATGTTGTGTCGTGCGAGGTCACCCGACTGGGTACGTTTGGGTCGGGCTGTTTCGTTCAAGGGCGCCCGTATCAATTTTGCTAAGTTGTGACCACCTAGGTGCCTTGGGCACATTCGAGTGGCCCATTTGCCATTTTCTCCCTTGTGGCATCGTTTGGTCAGGCACGTTGTGTCGCGCTGTGCGAGGTCTCGGACGCGTTCGGGTCGGGCCATTTCATTCGAGGCGCTCGTATCAGTTTTGCTAAGTTGTGACGGCCTGGGTGCCTTGTGCACATTCGGGTAGCCCGTTTTCCGTTTTATCCCTTGTAGCATCATTCAGTCGGGCACACCATGTCGTGCCATACGAGGTCGCCTGACCGGGCACATTCGGGTTGGGCTGTTTCGTTCGAGGGTGCCTGTATCAGTTTTTCTAAGTTGTGACCGCCCGGGTGCCTTGTGCACGTTCGGGCGGCCCGTTTGCTGTTTGCTCGCTTTCTGGTCATTTAGCTATTCCTTTCTGGTTGGGGGTAGGGGTTGGATTTTTGTGTGAAAGGTGGGTTGGTAATTGAGTTGTTTTGTTCAGGTGTGCCTGAAGAATGGCCTTAGGTCATTTTTAGGGTCGTCGACTTTCTTCTCTCCATCTCCACTCGGTAGCGTATGAGCGGTAATGTTGGCCATGCTCGTCCTAGGAGACATGTTTGAAAAATCTCCCTTGTTTGCTTTGTTTTCTCGAGTCAGGCCATTTCGTTCGAACACATTTCCTTGAGTGCCATTAGTACACGTGTTTGGTTTTTGGACTAGTCATGAGGTGCAGTCTGGTTATTAAGAATTCATCAGATGGCCATTCTCTAGACTTAAATTGTGTGATAACACTGTGGCTGAGTTTGAAACTAGAGATTGAAAATACATTTGGTTTGATTGCAATAAACATTTTCATTAATAAATGTAAAGCAATGGCTAACAAATACTATAAATTAATAAATAAAGAAGACATGGCAACACGCAACAATACTTACAAAATTGTTACATTGAGACACAAAGAATAAGCAACTAATTTAACCCCTAACCCATTTAACCCCTATACCATAAACCTCTAAACCCTTAACCCCTAACCCCTAAACCCTTAACCCATAACCCATTTAACCTCCTAAACCCCTAGTAAACCCCTAACCCATTTAACCCCCTAAATCCTAAACCTATAAACCATTAACCCCTTAAACCCTAAACCATTAAACCCTTAACTCTAACCCCTTAAACCCTAATTCCTGACCCCTAACCCATCTAACCCCCTAAAACCTAACCCCATTAGCCCCTAACTTATAACCCCTAAAATCTGTAACTGCTAAATCCCCTAATCCCCTAAACCCCTAACCCCTTTAACCCCCTAAACCCTAAACCTATAACCCCTTAACCCCTAAACCATTAAACCCTAATTCCTAACCCTTAACCCATTTAACCCCCTAAACCATAAACCTCTAAACCCCTAACCCATTTAACCCCTAAACCCTAAACCTCTAAACCCTTAACCACTAACCCTTAAACCCTTAACCCCTAACCCATTTAATCCGGTAAACCCCTAAACCCCTAAACCCCTAACCCATTTAACCCCCTAAACCGTAAACCTCTAAACCCTTAACCGCTAACCCCTTAAACCCTATTTCCCAACCCTAACCCATTTAACCCCGTTTGTCGGTTTCTCCCTTGTGCCTTTTTTTGGTCGTGCACGTCGTGTTGCACTGTGTGAGGGCGACCGACCAAATCTATCACACTCCTTAAGTACCTCTTGTGACCGCATGGGTGCCTTGTGCACGGTCGCATGATTAGTTTTCTTTTTGCTCCCTTGTGCCTTTGTTCGGTCGGGTGCGCCATATTGTGAGGGCGCCCGCCGAAATGCGTTCGGGTTGGGTTGGGTCGTTTCGCTTGAGGGTGGTTGTATCAAATTTGTTAAGTTGTGGTCGCACGAGTGCCTTTTGCATGTTCGTGTGGCCTGTTTTCCATTTTCTCCCTTGTGCCTTCGTTCGGTCATGCGCGCCATGTGAGGGTGCCCGCCCAAACATGTTTGGGTTGGGTCGTTTCGTTTGAGGGTGGCCATATCGAATTTGCTAAGTTGTGACTACACGGGTGCCTTGTGCACGTCCGTGCGGCCCGTTTTCGTTTTCTCCCTTGTGCCTTATTTTGGTCAGGTGCGCCGTGTCATTTCGTTTGAGGGCACCCGCCCAAACACATTCTGGTTGGGTCGTTTTGGTTGAGTGCACCCGCCAAAACGTGTTTGGGTCGGGCCCCCTAAGCCCCCAATCCCTAATCCCTAAACTACTAACTCATTATTCAAACCCTAACCCCTAAATGCACCTAAATCACCTAACCCCTAACCCCCAATCCCCTAAGCCCTCCAAATTCGACGAATTAGCTTTGAAGAAGTAATTGTTTTCTGCAATATGGTTTGTAAGTTATTTAAATAGAGGTATCTTCTCTAGAGTTATTTTTTAGATCCACAGTTTCATTTACTAATTTTTGAACAAGGCGTATGACACTCTTCATGTCTATGGGATTTTTACCTTGAAGTTCATTATCTATACGAGCATTTGCTGCTTCAAGGGTTTCCTGACGGAGAAAATCACAATAAAGGGTTTAGGGTGCGTTATTGCGTTATTGCTACTTCAAGGGTTTGTTGAACAGACCTCAAATTGTTCATTTCCTTGCTACTTATCAGGTTCTTACTTCTGTCTAATTCACTATATACTCAGATCATGAATGTAAGAAGGATGTTTGAGGATTATATTATTATTGTATCAACAGTGTAATTATTTCTATGTTGTTATATCTTTCTAGTCAAAAACCTCATCTTCAGAAATATTTTCTTGTCATTTTCAAAATTGATTGCTTTATTGAGCACAACATGTAACTTATCTAATACTTTATTGAAGCTAAGAGCTCCATCTTTGGGGCAAGCTGCTTTTCAGCTAACTCCACTGCTTTTGATCTCAATTTTTCCAATTTCTTTCTTCTCTCATATGATACATGAGCCTTTGCCGTTCTTTTCCCTTCTAATTCCGTAATAGTGTCATAGTGATGCTAGCCAACTTCTTTGGAAAGCCTTCCTAGTAGACAATATTTGTGCCTGGATGAAGCCTCAACACTTTCAGAGTATTTGGAATGACCATTCTCTTCTTCCGGTTATATGGTGGGGGAACCCCTTCAAAAGCCCTTAGCCTAGAAAGTGTTGCAACACCACGCTTGGTTTTGTGTGGAATCATTCCTCTAATTGTCCAGTAGTCAAATCCTTCTCTTAATTTATTGTCATTTGCCCATACCTAACCAATGAGAGCACAAGAACACCTATTTCTATAAAAGCACTTATAACTTCTCTTACTTTATTGTCATTTGCCCATAACTAACTAATGAGAAAACAAGAACACCTATTTATATAAAAGAACCTATAATACTTTTGTGGGTTTCACTAATATCCCTTTAGTTACTGTGTGCATAGTAGCATAGATCTTAAAGTGATTCCTGTACAATGATAATCCACTTGGGGTATTTTTTCTTAAAAAACTATGCATGGATAGATGTCCCATTTATGGCCAAGTTCCACCAAAATGGTTCCCCCTACCTACCTAGTAACTACATTACATTTATTTCATGACAAGACTACCCTACAACCCACCAAATTTCTATCATATCCTTGACGTCAAAAACAATTTGTTGCTCAAGATATAGCTAAGTTGGAACAAACTTAGCTCTAGTATCACCTTTCCTATATTGACTCCATCTTAAAAATCATGGAAAATGTCCATAGATGAGTTATCCTTACTAAACAAAAAATTTCATTGAAAATAATAATTCATACCATAACATTACTACTTCCCTTTTAACCACATAAAACTTATTTTTAAGTTACCATAATTCATCTTTAATATCACATAATTAGATTAAAAAATCAACCAAAATCCTTAGTTTATGAAATAAAAATTCAATAATTTTATATAATTAATAATTTAAATAAATGTCTTAGATTTAATCTCATTAATAATTATTTATAATCAACAATACCATTTATTTACCCAAACCAGTTTAAATTATTTAATTTATTAATTTTTAGTTTCTAAAGAGATTTTTAAGGTGTTTAAAACATTTATATATTCAAAAATTGATTATAAACAATAAGAAATCACAATCTTGATATTGTTAGGTTTCAATCAAAAAAACCATTTCATCTATTAATTAGACTAGACTATTATTTATTATAGAAAATGTATCTAATTTGAATGAATGAATACATAGATTACTATAATTAAAGAAAAAAATGTAAATTTCACTTTTAAAGTAATACTTAAAAATAAGGAAAAAAAATACATAAATTATAAAGAAAAAATATATATAAAAAAGAGAGATTAAAACTCCAAATATTTAAAATACAACATAATTTAATAGTGTAAAGTTTAAAACTCCTTTTAATAAAGCATGATGATTTAGTAAGGTAGAAGGATTACTATATGCAAAAATCAGTCCATTATTTACTCATATAACTTTAATTGCTTCTCAAAAAGATATGTTTTATTATTTTGATTGTAAATATTTTTAAACAATCAAAATAAACGAACATTTAATTATTTAGAAATTATTTTAATTATTTGAAAAAGATTATAATTATTATAAAATATTTATTTTTTAAATTAATTTGAGTGGCCTTAAAAAAACACACCTGTTTCATTTCAAAATTTCAAAAATTTTCAAATATCAAAAGTTTTAATTTCCCTCGTTCATTTCCCTCCGGTTGCATGGTTTGTCCAAGGAAGGAGGGAGGATCTGACCCAAATATAAGTTGGGTTGATAGCAAAAATGCGAGAGATCCTTCACATTCAGGGGGCCCAATGTGGCAACCAGATCGGCTCCAAGTTCTTGGAAGTGGTCTGTGAAGAAGACGGGATCGATCCTATTGAGAGATATCAGGGCACTTCAGATCTACACCTTGAAAGGGTTAATGTTTACTACAATGAGGAGAGTTGTGGGAGTTTTGTGCCCCGATCCGTGCTCATGGATCTGGAGCCTGGCACCATGGACAGTGTGAGGACCAGGCCTTATGGACAAGTCTTCAGACTTGATAACTTCATTTTTTACCAATCCGGGGCTGGAAACAACTGGGCCAAGGGGAATTACATGGAAGGAGCCGAGCTCATTGATTCTGTGCTTGATGTCGTTAGGAAGGAGGCTGAGAAATGTGATTTCTTGCAAGGTATGTGTCTTTTTCAGATTCGAATCCTTGACCTTGTGTTTTTCAAATGTAGGATTTCATTTGCTAAAATGATGTGGGTTTTTGTTGTGTACAGGGTTTTTTGTGTGGGTTTTTTTTGTGTATAGGGTTTTTGTTGTGTAGGTTTTTGATTACCTAGATTTCATATTTTTATCACCAATTAGATTTTCAGTTAATATGTCAAATTTATCTTATAAAATTTTCTGCCTTGTGATATTTCTTCTTCTGCGAAAAATTCTTGGCGTGAGAAGTTTTTCAATGAAGATATTAGGGTTGATGTGCTTTACCCTGCAAACGAGCCATATGTATGTTTCTTGTCAGTTAACTGAATGTGATTTGTATCTGAGTGCTGGTGAAACTCCAAATTAAAAAGCTACCTTTGTTGGGTCAATGGGTTATGAGTTAATGGCATCATAAACTGGTAGATGCTTCATTTTATGGAACTGAGAGCTTAGATGCTATACAAGATGTTGGTAAAGGCCTCTAATGCTGGTGAATCAATGGATTATTAGGTCGTGTTGCTGCTAAAGAAGCTGGTGACGTTCTGTCGGTGAGAAAATGGATTCAGCCGATAGCTGCTGCCTCCCCTGTTGGTGCTGCTCTTGAAATAGGAAGGGATCCAAGTCGCAGGAAACACTACATATCAATGTCAGATTCATGGGATTTTGTTTTTATTTTGTTTTTAAGTTTATCTTGATTCATGTGGGACATGATATCTGAGTTGTTTAAACATTTTTTGGGAAAATGGTCTACTTTAAGTTTTTCTTTTGTTTATTTTCAATGCGTTGATGATGGATACAGGGGAGTGATTATTTTTGGGAAAAAACCCATAACTGACATTCTATTGATCTGTGTGTCCATGAAGTTGGTGACTTGAACCACCTGATCTTTGCAACCATGAGCGGAGTTACCTGTTGCCTCTCTTGGTCAGTTGAACTCAAATCAAATCCAATGTACTGTAAAATGATCATTAATATATCTCTGAGGCTCAGTTACTATCAAACATCAACGTTGTTTCCATATCAATGTTAATAAGAGGACATATTGTTACAGGAAGAATAATGTTGTTAAGTGTTGTCAAATTTAATTTTGTTAAGTGAGGTCACACCTCAAAGTGTCACTGTTAAACTGTTGTCAATGTTTACACCATAATTGTATACATGGAGCTTTAAGGGACTACACATTTGTTAATGAGATTAAGGTGTTTTGTGCTTGAATTATTATCATAAGGATACCCTAAGGATGGTCGAAGGTGACTGCATTAAAATTTCTTTCAAAATCTTACAAACACTCCAAAAAAATCCTTGTTTACTAAGCCACAACTCAAAGAACTTTTCTACCCATGGTTCACTATCCTAGAGGGCTGAGTGATGTTCATAATTGTCAATATTAAAGGAGGGCTCATGGCCTTCGTAAGTCACAAGACTCATTTTGATATGTTACTGATTTCACAAAGATAATAATTGCTATTTCAGATTAGGTTGAATGAACAAACTTTAGGTTCTATGCCCTAACAAGTCTCCAAACACAGTCTACAGATGTTCGAAAGGAGCATAACTAAGTCCTCAATTTATCCGTTGATCTGAGAAAGGGATCATCATGAATTTATTGATTTTTTTTAGTGGATTCTTTGATGAGGACGAAATAATAGTACAATTAAAAAAAAAAGGGATTTGTTCATCCTTCACGCCTTCTCCAATGCCTCCTCATCTTTCTAGTTCAATTGGAGCCTCTCTCTGATATCAATCCCATGATCTGGTCGAAAGCAACACTAATCCAATTGATTGTTATTCTAATTTCACAAAAAAAGATAGGCACTGCAAGCCAAGAGAAGCATCAGTGAGTAGCAATTAGAATAATAGAGTAAGTTGTAAACAAGCAAACACGTGGAACAAACTTGTAACATACTTGTAATTCTAGGTTCTAACAAACTTGTAATTCTATGTAAATATTAAATTTTTGATTTGTAACAGACTTGTAATTCTAGGTTCTAACAGACTTGTAATTCTATGTAAATTTTAAATTTTTGACATTTGCTACAAATCAATGAAAATAATATGGATAACTATAATAAGGGATACTTACTACTCTCTAAATTTCTAGCAATGCATTCTTCCTTCATTTTATTGAAGGGTTTTATAATTTTAGGGACATGTGTTGAGTTTGCTTTAAATGGGATGGACGTTATTTGTTGAATTAAAATGGAAGCAAAGCTTGCTGTCAGAGTTTTTTAATGTCATTGTTATTGCCTCTGAGTTTATGCATTTATTATGCTTTATTATTATTTTACTAGGATGGAAATACTTGAGATTGCTGACTATTTGGCCGGACTCTGAGGGGCTCTGTTTGAGCCTTGGGAAACAACCCCATAAAAACAAAATATGCAAAACTCACCATTGTTTGAGGGGAGGGAGAAGGGAGCTATAATGAAAACAAAGCCTATCATTTGTTTATTTCTCCGTCTTGACCAACTTTTCTTTGAATTCACATCTCCACCACCCTCGTTTTGACAGAATTTTCCAACACCCAAGTTCATGTTTTATCTCAAAATCCTAAATTCCTCAGTGTTCCAGGGGTCTACGGTTTGAAATTTGAAGGGGTGGAATGACATGCATAGTATCTGGTGATTTTTGAGTCCTGTCTCAAATTTGAGTATTTTGTTTCCTAAATTTTCTTGCAAAACCTTCGGATGTAATGCCTTTGACTTACTTGTTTGTTGTATTATTTCAACGCCTACAGCTTCAAGTCACAGTTGTGAGAAATTTCAGATTCGCAGCTGGGTGTATTTCTGTGGACCTCTTTTTTCTCATTTTTTTTTTTTGTGACTAATTCTAGTGGCGGCCGAAGATGCTCAAAGGATTCTTCTCTCAAAACAGTGGATAGCTTTTTTGTGAGAGTGTTTGAACGTTTTGTTCCTCTTAAATTAATTGTTCAGGTCTAACTGAAATCTCTATTATTTGAAGTTTTCTCAGGTTGTGTGTTCTAGACTGGTTCCAAATTGACAAAACTGCTGTTATCTTTATAGAGTTGGAAAAACAGATGCCGGGTGCATTTGAAAATTGAGTTTATGAATTGAAACATTGAAGAAAGATGTTTCGTACTTTTGAAGCAATTTGAGGCAGAGTTGTCATCTATCTTTTTGAATGATACTTGTCATTCTTATAGCCTTAAGGTTATATATGTGAATGCTTAGTCTTTGATTTCAGCTGCTGTCTGAAATTTCAGAGCTTTAAGCCCCACATAAAAAATCAGGAGTATAGAGAATAAGCAGTTTACTGAAAACTCTAATGGAATACCGTGGGCTAATAATTATTTCGTTGCTCGCAGAAAGGAAGAGCTATGCTATGGGCTATGAATCCTAGAGAAAACCCCATAAAAATTAGAAGCATGCCTTTTTAGCAGAAGGTTAGAGTACCATCAGCAGCCCCTCTTTGGAGAGGCTGTAAAGTTATTTGAGGGATAGATTCCAGTTTATCTTCTACTAGCTCGAGTTTATAATGTTCACCATCCTCTTCATCTTCTATATCTTCCGGGATTTATTTCTTGGAAAATTCCTTAAATATATTTTTCAAGTCAGGGTAATGGACTTGCCTACAAAACATGGTGTGTCTTATAGGATTGTTACATTATGTTTTAGACTGTTCTCCATGCCTTCATTACTGCCTTCAACCATCTCTCTTATAATTCATTTCCTTGTAACTAGATGCATTCTCTTAGTAGAAGATGATACACTAATATACTAAAGATTACAGGTACCTATAAACTGAGCGCATGGGTTAGAAAAATTGAGTTAATGATCTAGCGGCTAGGAAATCAAAATGCGCTAGCGCTAGCACTTGGTTAGAAGCACATATGCTTAGCTTAAGGATATATATTGAACAACCATTGTGATAAGACTGACGCTTTAGAAGATCGATGATTGGTATATTTTTTATTTATTTTTAAATATTTTTATCGAAGTGTCGGAAGACTGACACTTTAGACATCAGAAGAGAGACGTTTCATAAGCGTTGGAAGTGCAACGTTTCATAAGTGTCAGAAGAGAAATGTTTCATAAGCGTCGGAAGAGCGACGTTTCATAAGCGTCGGAAGAGCGACGATTCTTTTTTTTAATTATTTTTACTTTTATGTCAGAAAAGCGATGTTTTATAAGCATCAGAAGAGTGACACTTTAAAAGTCATAAGAAATATCGTCGGAATTGTGACATTAGTGTGAAAACGTCGGAAGAGCGACATTTTGGAAAACGTTAGAAGCGCAACGGTTTGGACGACGTCAGAAGAGCGACGGTTTGAAGAACGTCGGAATTGCAACGGTTTAAAAAACGTCAGAAGAGTGACAGTTTGGAAAACGTCCAAAATAGTGTCGTTATTTCGACACTTTATTGAAGTTTCAGAACTGTGACATAATGGTTAACCACGTTTTTCCGCGCCTCAAACTGTCGCTCTTGCGATGCCTATGTGTTGGAATAGCGACGAACTGGCCATTGAAAATTGGGCCAAATGTGTTAGTGCGAAAGGGCCAGTAGTATAGGGGTTTGTTGGCAAACCTTAACCTCTTAACCTGGGTCAGGACCCCTCGAGCCAAAAATGATGGTGATAAGCGGTACTCTTCTGATGATAAACTTGGAACTCCTCATTCAATGCTTCAATGATATTATTCAATAAGTTTGAACCTTATTCACTCATCAAAATCTTCGAACATTTAATTCTATACAGTATGTACTCAAAAATAAACTTTGTTGCAATAGTTGCATTGCATTTCCTTACTGGTTGTGCTTCAATTTATCTTGTTAAGTAATTATTCGATGTAATTATGTACCTCGCACCAGTCATTTTTCCAGGTGGGTTTATTGGTCCAAAATGATCAATATCCCACTTATCAAATTCCTACAATGTAACTTGTGGTACCAATGGAATCTCATATCTTCTTGAAGGAATCCATATTCTTTGACACACATCAGATGCTCTACAATACTCGTTTACATCCATATGTAGTGTAAGCCACTACAATCATGGTCTCGAGATCTTCTACATAGTATATTTTCCTGCATAGTGTCCAATAGTTGCACCTCCATGAGCCTCTGCTAGAATCATCGGTCTTTCATGTTCAGGAACATATCTATGCATTATCTCATCTGGTCCCATATTATATAAGTTTCCTGCTATTATTGAAAAATCAGCTGCCTTAACCACTAATTCTTTCTTCTATTGCATAGTATAATTTGAAGGAGCCATTCCTGTAGTCAGAAACTGAATAATATATGCAAAATGGCCATATACTACTCTGATTGAAAATAATTACGCATCAAGGATATTATCTTCTATGTTGGTTGGTTCTTCCCCTTTTTCCAGTCTTGACAGATGGCCAAGTCCTGCATTTAACCTCCTTGATTTAAAAATGATCTCAAAGTCATACTCCTGGAATAAAAACAACCATATGCAAATATTTCCTCCTAAGACAGGCTTGTTAACCAAATACTTCAATGTAGAATTATCTATAAACATCTTAAAATGTGACTCAATAAGTAATGTTTGAACTTCTCCAAAGCATACACCATGGCCATTCAGGCTTCCCTTTCTGTAATGGTGTAATTATTTTATGCTTTAGATAACTTCCTACTTGTAAAATTTATAGGATGATCAATCTCTCCTTCAGTAGGTTGTGCTAGCATGACACCCAAATATATACAAGAGGCGTCCATATGGACATGAAATTCCTTGTTCCAATCAAGGAACACTAGTATAGCTGCAACTTCCATCTTTTCTTTCAATATGCCAAGGCTCTTCTGACATTCTTCATTCCACTGAAAATTTTCATCCTTCTTCAACGATTTCTCCATAGGCGTAGTGATATGCTCATATCCCTTGATGAACTTCCTATAATACCCAGTGTGCCCCAACCTAGTGTGAAGTCATCTTACTGTCTCAGTGGAAGGTAAGTTCACAATGATAGTAATATTCATAGGGTCCACCATTAGTCCTTTCTTACAGAAAATATGTCCCAACAATATGTTGAAGGGTGTACAAAATATGCACTTCTTTAGATCCGAATAGATCTGATACTTTCTACATGTTTCAATAATAATTCTTAAACTTCCAACATGTTTGCTCAACAATCCAAATATCGTCCAATCATCAAAATATACATCCAAAAACTTGTGGATGTACTCCTTAAAATTTGCGATCACCACCCTAGAAAATATAGTAGGGGCATTTTTAACCCAAAAATCATTACTGTGTATTGATATGATCCCCATTCTGTAGCTAATGTGGTCTTATGCCGATATTCAGGTGCAATCCTAATCTGACGATAACCTAAGAATCCATCTGTAAATGAGTAAAATTCTTGAACTCCTACATTTTCCAACACTTCTGTTAATCAAGGTTATCATTGATGTCAATATGGAATTAACTGAGATGTCAATATTATTGAGATGCTTGGTTCCAGATGATGATGCCATGACTCTTGGTTGGTACCATCAATGAAGATTTCAAGTCACGAAGAATTCAAACTACTAATGAAGGAAGCCCTAATAAGTACTTGATCTAATGTTGCATGCACTTTATGATATAGATGTCAAGTCACGAAGAAGTCAAACCACTAACGAAGAAAGCCCTAAGAAGTACTTGATCTAATATTGCATGCAATTGATGATATAGAACTTAATCTTTTATGAAATATGGAGAACTACACATGATGATGATCACATGGTTGGAATATTAGATGATGACATGGAAGATCTCATTTGATAGTTGGAATACTATCTTACTATCTTGGAACTTTCCTAATGATGAAGTTGTCTATGTCATATCACTACAATATGACATGAATACATGATGACACTATGATGAATCACTTGGTGACATAATATGACATGGAGGACCTCATGATGACATGGAAATAATATAAAGACTAGTTGGAGTCATAACAATGAAGAAGGCCTAATGACCTCTTGCTGTCCTAATCACTTTCTGCACATAAAAATTCAAGGACAGCTATAAAGAAAAATAAATTTTGTCACCTTGGAGGTAGCATATCACAATGATTCCTAGACCATCTGAAAGAGGACTTTTTCCTCTTTCCAATGAGCCTTTACTTTCCCCGAAACTCCCAGCGATTGATGAGATATGGAATTTTTAAATCAAGAAAAAATAACCTTAGCAGTCAGCCAACCTATCCTTGCCCTTCATGTCGGCCTACCTCCAGAAAGATGTGTCCATTCATAAATACATAAAACTAGTATTAATATGAGTTGGACATCTCATTTTAGCAATCAAAATTTCGGTGAAGCATACAGAAAAGAAGCACAAAAGTGACCAAGTAGGCTGAGGAGGATATTTTGGGTTTAATTCTGCTGTTAAAGTGTGATATAGCTTTGAGGAAGTGTCGTACAAAAATTTGTGTTGTGATAGCCACTTGTTGAAGTAACCTAAAATCATATTGCAGTCCTATTTTGGACCTGTGGTCAGCAAGGAGGATTAGAAGCTCGGAGTATAACTTGTGGATAGGTTACTGACCTCAGGAACATACCTACAACAAACTGTTAAGGCTGAATTTTTAAGGCTTGAACTTTTGATAACAACCTTTTGAATAATAAATTGCAGACCTGAAGGTAGCATTATATCAGAACAAGCATCTCATATGTATTTCCTTAAGGCAGGCATCCTTAAGACCATATTGAAGCTGCAATTCTTGGATTATTTTCAAACCTTTGATAACAACCTTGTGAATAATAAATTGCAGACCTAACTGTAGTCTCCATTACACAATATTCGGACTTAAGGATAATATTTGCTACACAAAGCTCTTTAGACCTGAGGAAAGATGAGAGCACACTTGAAGAATATGGAACTGGCCTAGTTATATTACTTAGAGCAGTGAAACCTTGAAGAAGAGCTTACAACAGTCTTGAGATAGCCTTGTTTGGAGTAGCATTCAAAGCTATTTGGAGTAGACTTTGAAAGACAACCCTGAAAAGAAAATTTGAGACTTGAAGAGGACCTTGAAGACTTGTTTTTGAAGAAGACCATTTGCATCTTGAATATTTCTTGGAAGAGTTTTTGAGTCACAATTGAAGGCTTTTAGAAGTTTTTTCTTGAAGAAACCTATTGAATAATTCATCAAAGGAGGCAACATTATTGAAGATACATTGAAGGGAAATTGGAATCAAAGCCAGTATCTTCACTCAATGCCTAACAGCTTGAAGGTTGATCATTAGAAAACAAATGAAAAATCCAAGGAAGAAAGTCTCCAATCCTCCTAAAGATGTGTCTTCCTCAACCATCGAAATTTAAGTCCATCAATTTGCGAAGGCTCCATTGTTCAATGGAAATTTTTACATATGGGAGGCAAGAATGAGGAATTTCTTGAAGAATCAAGGATTTGGCATTTGGAAATCAGTGATTACTAATGACACGATGGACAAAGAATCCAAGGAGTACAATACAAGAGCAATGAAGGCAATTTTGAATGGGTTACCAAATACTGTGAAGGCCAATTTTGAAAAATGTTCTTCAACAAAACTCATATGGGACAAACTTCATGATCTTCACTTAGAAGGAGCGCCGACAATGATCTCTAGTCAAGAAGATGATGGAAAAAAAGAAAGAAGTACAGAATCCATCAAGGAATCTGAAGATAAGAGCAATGACAACAAGGTTAAAGAAGACCTAGAAGATGAAGAGAAAAAAGAAGGCTTTGAAGAAGGTCTCCTGAATAAAATTATGGCTTCTATGGAAGAAATTAACAGTTTTAAAAATGAAAATGATGAACTTAAGAAGAAAGCACAAGATGGTAACCAAGACAAGAAAAGAAAGGAAGTTGACTTTGTCAAGCTTCAAGTACAAGAAAGAGATGAGGAGCTCACTAAACTTAAAGAAAATTTTATCAAAACAAAATAAAGCATCATGAAGAAGTCATATCCATGAAAAATCAATTGGATGAGTCAAAGAAAAGAGAAGAAAATTTTTTAAACCACCTTGAACAAAGACTTAAGAGCTTGAACAAATTTGAAGCAGAGATTGGTCAATACAAGGAAGAGGTCTCCTCTCTTAGATCTCAACTAGAAGAACCAAAGAAACAAGTGCAAGGAGCTAATAAAGTGATGGAATCTTTGGCATTCATAAAGGGACAAGTTGATGAAGTAGAAAAAGAGAGAAACACTATGATATGCCAACTAAAAGAAAAAGATGAAGAAATTTCAACTAAAATCAGACATCAATCTTCTCAAGGTCGAAACATGTGAAGCTACAAGAATGAAAGAAGAAATGGAGAGTAGTCTAGCAAAGGAAAATGAATAAATCTTCACAATGAAATTGAATATCATCTCCCTTAAAATATAAGCACATGAAGCAACAAGGATGATGGAAGAAATGAATAAGCAAGTAGTCATGAAAGATGAAGATTGTGAAAAATTGAAAGGATAAATTGTCTCTCTTAAAAAGGAAGTTGACTTGCTATATAAGAACTTGAAGAGTTCTCAAACCCTATATGACATCCTAAGTCATCAAAGATCCCCCTTTGATAAATAAGGTCTTGGATATGTAGGTGAACCCTCAATCAAGAATGATAATTCTTCAAACAATAAGGATGTGAGAAGGCCAAGAAGAAATGTTGATGCTCCCAGTTCCAGCAAAGGCAAGGAGAAGAGTCAAAACAACAATGGAAGAAATCCTACTCCAAGGAGACTTGTAGATGATGTCAAGAATACAAAAGGAAATGATTATCATCAAAGAATCCAAAGGAAAAAATACTTCATAAGTACATCAAAGAAATATTCATCTCTCATGTACCAAAGTATATTTCTTGGTTATTGCTATTCTTGTACAAACTTTGGACACATGGAAAAATATTGTAGGGCATATCACAAAGAAAAAGAAAAATATAATGGTCCCTGTCAATCTCCTAGAAGCGATTTTGGAAGAAGAAGTCATGATTTCTTATTCATGAAAAAGATAGAGTGCTTCAATTTCCATAACATTGGACATATGGCATGGGAATGTAACTTGACTTGGGTCCCTAAAACCATGACAACCAAGCCAGAGAAGAAAGTTACACAAGTATGGAGAAGGAAGAAAATTAGGTCTGAAAGTATCTTGAACCCTCCAACCAGGCACACATGTCGTTGAATTGATGAAGTCATCCTTGATATTCCAAGTATTTGATGGTGAGACTCTACCAAGAAGAGACCATACAGTTAAGGGGAGATTTGTGACTCTTGAGCTTATGATTCTTGTTGAGTCCCAAATTTGCATCTTTTCCATACACTTTTCCATACCTTTTTCACTCACCTAAACCTCCCAAATTGTCAATATCATGTGCAAAAGGGTATCTAACATGGTTTTTAATTATATTTTTGTGTTTTCTATTTGATCTAGATTTTTTTCATTCAGCTGCGGAATCTTGCCACTTTCCGCAGCTGCTGCAACTTTCCGCAGCTATTTTGTGGAATTCTATGCTACATGTGTCTACAGGGGAAACGAGCCACATGGGCAGGCTAGGAATGATGTGGACATGGTTCGTGTCCTATTGGTTCAAGCAAACTCCTCCAAAGAAGCCGCGGTCAAAGGCGTCCACATGGAAGTCAACCATGGAGTTTCATGTCGGCTGGACTCTGTTTCGTGGCACATAAAGATCCATACGGCCGTTTTTAAGCCTGCGGAGGTTAAATCGACATCTGTGCAGAGCTCTGGAGTCGAATTCAAGCATCCACCTTCCGTAGATTCACTTTCCAACACGGCCATACTCCTATATCCGTGGACGTAGTGGTCTACGTGCTCTCTGCCATCATGAACTTTAGGAGACAGTTACAGTTTATTGTTATGTATAGAGCATTTGCATACGCACATAAAGTTAGTTGATAGTTGATAGTTGATAGTTGATGTTAGTGAATGTACTCTGTTATCTTTTAGTCTGTTCTGTAGTGATTACGCTGCACTTGTGCCGTAACACTACCATTCTGTAATGAACTGCTTTTTAATATGAGAAGACTCTGTTTTTCAACTTAATTCGTGTTTGAGGACCGTTACCAAGGCTGTGTAGAGGGCCCCTGCTCAGCTAAGGTTTTGTGTATTAGTGTATATTTCTCATTTTGTTTCTTTAGAAATCATTGTATTATAATCCATTCATATGTTCATACTTTGCAGTTGTTTCATTTCTGTTTATACACTTCCATAATTTCCATTTCATTTCTGTCTTTCATGCTTTATGATTGTTAATCACTGATCAGTGTTTATGTTTTTCAGGTTTTAGATGGGCAGCCCAGGCATTTTTATAGCTTTTTGACTAATGACATGAAACTAACATTGTTCTGCTGCTAGTTTGTTTTCCATAGCTTTTGTTTAATTTCAGTCTTGCTTTGTTCATTTCAGTTTTGTTTTTCTGCTTCAGTAGTTAAAATTTAGACATACTAATCTGCTCATAGCATCTTCAGTTGCCTTCGAAAGCCACAACTGGACTGATGGTGAGGGATTGCATTATGAAATGTGTAGTTTAGTATTAGTTTCTTTTCTGCAAATTTAGATTTATTAAGCTGCTCATAGCATCTTCAGTTGCCTCCGAAAGCCACAGCTGGACTGATGGTGAGGGATTGCATTATGAAATGTGTAGTTTAATATTAGTTTCTTTTCTGCAAATTTAGATATATTAAATCATGCATGACATCTTCGGTTGCCTCCGAAAGCCACAGCTGGACTGATGGTGAGGGATTGAATCATGAGTGTATGGTTTAGTATTAGTTTACTTTCTGCAAATTAAATATCGGTTACTCAAGTTGTTTATGATTACTTCCGAAAATCATAGCTGGACTAATGATGAAGGGTCAGAAGATAAATTGATGTAATCTGATTTAGATTTATTTTGTTGCAATTTTGAATTTCCTTAAGCATAGTTTCTTTTGTGTTTAGTTGGCAGAAAGAATAGTTTGGTTTTCATGCTCACTATTTTACTGTTTTGATTTATTAGATTAGCAGCACCTTTTCATTTTCAGCAGCACATTTTCATTTTCTTTCAAGTCTTGTCATTGTAAATTTCAAATTGCTTTTTAAAGTTACAAGTTGGTAAATCATTATAGGGGATATCACTTCCTTGAACAAACATAACCAAACTTGTTTTCATCTTAGAATTTCCATTTCACCTTAGAAAAACCAAAAACGATAAAAAGTTAAGAAATAGGTTATCTTGCACATATAGTGCGCCGCACTTCATCAGCTTACGATTCCCGGATTGACAAATTAAATGCAGCAATTTAGGACACACTAAATTGACCAAACATTTTGGCGCCGTTGCCGGGGAAGTGTAACTAGGTAGCCAATTTCTAGCACTTAGTGTGATCTGGAAGATCAGAAAGAGAATTATTAGCCCAACTTTTTAAAAATAAAAAAATGACATGCATAGAGCAAGAGATTCTAGGGGAAGGTTTATAGCTAAAGCCAAGAGTTCGATTTTCATAACTCCATCTTCTTCAAGGCATAGACCAGATTCACCACCATCTACCCCTAGCCTTAAGATTTTTGGAAGTCAAGGAACAATTGAATTAGAGGATTCTCCTATACCACCTACTAAAACCCACTTAGAAAACAAAGAGACTTTCTCTCATCCTTCCTTGGTAGAAGAACTAGAGGAATATAAGGACTCTAAAGAAACTATCATGGCAGAGGAAGTAATAAATAGAGGTGGAGGTAGAAGAGGAGGAGATAATGGAGATAACAATGGTGAAGGAAATAATGGTAGAAATAGGGATTTGTTGGGATTCCCTATAGTCGATGAGGAAACTCATGCAACAATGAAAAATATCTCACCATCTGTTCTCCCTAACTTTTATGGATTGCGAAGTGAGGATCCTGAAACATTTCTGTTTGAGTTTGAAGTTGTGTGCCGAACTTATGACTATATGGAAGACTCTCAAAAACTCAAACTGCTTCCTTCAACATTGAAGGGATCTGCTTTGAAATGGTTCATGGGATTAGCCACTCAATCTATTAGGACTTGGAATGATATGAAACAAACATTTTTGGATAGATACTTGGACTATTGTATGCCCACCAATCACAAGTATGAGGTATTCAAAATGATGCAAAAAGAAGATGAAAATTTGGAAGACTTACTTGAAAGATTTCAATACAACTTGAAAAGAGCAAAGATGAGCAACTTAGATGATGAAACCTTGAAAGCCCTCATATTAAAAGCCATTAGAGATGAATGGATAGATATTTTAAACATGATGGGGAAAGGAGACATTTTTCAACTTCCACTTCGTGATATAACAGAACTATGTGTCCATCTCTCAAGAGGAAAATCTAAAACAGGAAAAGGGCCTAGGGATCCTTCTCTTATTAGGGCTAACAAATCTGCAACTGGATCAGTAAGTAGGGCAGAGATTGGTAATATGTTTGATGAGTTCAAAACTGATATCTTAGGGAGCCTTAGTGAACAACTAGACACCCTTAAAATCCAAAACAAGCAGAAAGCAGAAACAGATGCTTTAGCCATCTTTTGTCCGAAATGTAGAAAGAAACATGCTTTAAGGGAATGTCCCTTTGATGCAAAAGTTGTAGAAACATGTATGATTTGCTCAGAAAATCATGAGATCAAGGATTGTCCTTCAATCCCTGGACTCAAAGCTGTTTTTCAAGAAGATCCAAATTCAATAGAATCTCTCTATTTTGTCGCAAGGAGACCTTGGCAGGGACAACAATCTCAAGGGTTTAATAACCCTATGAATCTTCAAACCCCACCAAATTGGACTCCTTGGCAACAACCTTGGCCCCAACATCAGAATTCATATCAGCCATGGGTACAGGGGATGCAAAATCCTTATGGGAGATTTGCTCAATTTTATCAATATCCTCCATATTTTCAAAATCAACAAGCTCCACAATTTCCAAGCCCAAATCCACAACTTTCATTGCCATTTCCACAACAACAACCTTCTCAAAAAAATACAAATCCTCAACTCATGCTTCCATACCAACAGAAGACAAATCAACTTCCAGCTCAGCCATTGCCAAATCCTAACAAAAAGAATCCTCAAACTACTTATATGGTAGAAGGACAACAATTTCCTACCTATATGATTGTTCCTCTCAACGATGTACAACTCAGATCTGGTAGAGTTTTAGGAAAACCTTCTATAGATATTCAAGAGCAAGATACCTCTGAGGAGGACTCTCTTCAAGTCAATAAGGGTTCTGAGGAAGAATCTCTTCAAAATTCAAAAATTTAAAAAGAAAAAGAAAAGCTAACATCCACAACTCCTATAGTTGAGAAACCTGTATCTTCATCTACACCTCCTTTTCCGGAAAGACTACAAATTGATAAGGGGGTGGAAAAACAAATCTTGTTGCCTAACTATGACTTTCTAGATGAATTGAAGAATGTTTGTATCAAGATTCCATTGCTACAAGCCATTCGAGAAATTCCCATTCTAGCAAAAACCATAAAGGAGTTGAGTTTCAAAAGACCAGGAAGGAAGCTAAAGGACACAAGAAGAATCCACCTGGTAGGAAAGATTGCAGACATTATGATGGGAAAAATTACCATGCAGAAGTATGTAGATCCAGGAAGTCCAATTGTCAAGACACATATAAATGGGATAGAAATTCCAAACACATTGATTGACTTAGGGGCCGCTATCAACATTATGAGTAGACAGACTATGGAACAGCTAAAACTTCCTAACCTTCTCTTTACACCTACTTTACTGCAACTTGCAGATCGATCGGTTATTAAACCAGATGGTGTATTAGAAGATATTTCAGTCTCCTTAGATTCTTGGGAATATCCAGTAGACTTTATGATTTTGACTCTCAAAAGTAATCTAGGAGGACATCCACTTATCTTAGGAAGACCTTGGCTAGCCACAGCTGATGCTTTTATTAGTTGTAGATCTGGAGACATGTACATTTCAAATGGTAATTCGACAAAGAAATTCAATTTGTATCCTCCAGCAAGAGCAATCACAGAAATATGAGACAATGAATGGGTCGATGATGAGAACACTATACAACCTGTCTTTACCATTTCTGAAATTAGTGAGGATAGTCAAATTCTGAACACATTAGAAAATTTTGAGATAACTTCAGAATATGACCCCACACAATTTCAGTTGGAATCTGATATAGAATATTTATCATCAAGACAAATGTCTCTTTACTCTATGGAAGAATTTGGTAATTCTACTATTGAGATTTTTCCAGAAAAGACATTGAATATCAACAAACATTTGGAGAAATCACAACAAGAAGAACTAACTAGAATCTTGCAAAAACATTCTACTGCATTTGCATGGGAGTATACTGACATGAAGGGTATTGATCCTAAGACTTGCATCCATCATATCTATATTGAGGAAAACAGTAGACCAATCAGACAACCTCAAAGAAGGATGAACCCAAATCTTAGGGAGATAGTGAAAGAAGAGCTCCAAAAACTTCTCAATGTAAACTTCATTTATCCAATTTCAGATAGCCGATGGGTTTCTCCTTTGGTTATAGTACCTAAAAAGAATGGTAAATGGAGGGTATGCATTGATTACAGGGAATTGAACAAAGAAACTTTGAAGGATTACTTTCCTTTGCCTTTTATCGATCAGGTATTAGATACATTAGGAGGTAAAATTACTTTTCATTTTTGGATGGTTTTGTAGAGACAGGTCATTTAAGAGCATCAAATGTTAAGATAGACCACATTTATATCCAAGTAGAACTTGCCTAACGAGCTCCTTATTATGAATGCACTACAGTTATTCAAAGAGGCAAATAACTAGAATTTTTCTATTCAACTATGATTGTAGAGGTTTATATGGATGATTTACAGTTTATAAGTAAATTCATTTGGAAGAACATGGTAATTTAAAAGTTCATAAGATGTAAGAAAATCTTTCATTGGGTACATGAAAAATGCTTTATGATGTTTACTGAAGGTATTGTTTTGGGGCATCATATTTCAGGAGATGGGATTAAGGTTGATAGATCAAAAGTTGAAGTCATCTCCAAGTTGCCTATTCCAAATTGTCAAAGATATGTTAGAAGTTTTCTAGGATTTACTGGTTACTATAGAATATTTATAGAAAACTTCACTAAAATAGCATCTCCACTCTTCAAATTGTTTACAAAAGACTGTGAATTTAAATGGGATCCTGATTGTCAATCAGCTTTTGAAACTTTGAAAACAAGAATATCTGAAGCACCTATCTTGAGAGGACCAAATTGGAAACTCCTCCTCTGTTAACATTTCATGATAGCTCAGATATGTACTTCTTGGGAAATGTGTAAGTTATCATGATGAATTCTATGTGCCATTTATTGCAGTAAAAATTATCCATGAAGTTATAACCCATATTGTGACTAAAGAGTTTATCATATCATATTAATAAGTTTAGACATTACATAACAAGCTATGAAACTTTTATTCATACTGACCATTCTGCAATTAGATATTTAATGAACAAACCTGTTACTAATGGCAGAGTGACAAGATGGCTTTTACTTTTGCAAGAATTCAATATTAATGTGTTGGATAGACCAGGAAAACAGAATACAGTAGTTGATTTCTTGTCTAGGATTCAGAATACTAAAGAAGATTCTCCTGTAGAGGATAAGTTTCCTGATGAATACTTGTTTGCAGTAACTATTAAGACCCCTTGGTATGCAGATATTGCTAACTATTTGGTTACAGGGAAACTACCTTCACATTTATTTTCAAGAGAAAAACGAAAAATTATTCAGGAGAGTTCAAGATATTCATGGATTTCTAACGAATTGTTTAAAACAAGGCCAGATCTTGTGATCAGAAGATGTGTCAGGGAAGATGAAATGCCTGATATTCTTAAGGCATGTCATGATGAACCATGTGGCGGACACTTTGCAGAAAAAAGGACGGCCTATAAAATCCTCTCTTTAGGATATTATTGGCCTTCCCTCTTCAAAGATGCAAAACAATATGTCAAAAGGTGTGACAGCTGCCAAAGAGTAGGGAAACCTACCATTTCAAATGAAATGCCATTGCAAACACAGGTACTCATTGAACCCTTTGAAAAATGGGCTTTAGATTTCATTGGACCTATTAATCCACCATCTAAGCAAAAGAAGTATATATTGGTTTGTACCGATTATGTTACTAAATGGGTGGAAGCCAAAGCATTAGTGTCTGCTACTGAAAATTCAGTTGTTAATTTTCTTTATGAGGATATTTTTACTCGCTTTGGTGTTCCAAGAGAAATTGTGACAAATCAGGGAAGCCAATTCACATCCAACTTGGTGGAGAAGTTGATGGAAGAATACAAAATCAAGCACAAAAGATCTACTCCTTACCATCCACAAGAAAATGGTCAAGTGGAGTCTACAAACAAAGTTCTTGAAAGTATCATCACCAAAACTGTTCATCTACATAGAAGAGATTGGGCAAAAAGGCTTCCTGAAGCCTTGTGGGCCTACAGAACTACATGGAGAAATACAACAGGACATTCTCCCTATGAACTTGTTTATGGGAAAGAAGTCTTTCTCCCCATTGAATTCCAAGTCAAGACCTTCAAGATAGCAGTTCAGTTGGGGATGGACTTATCAGAAGCCCAAAAGCATAGAATGGAGCAGTTGAATGAGCTAGATGAGATCAGACAAGAAGCAATTCTAAGAACCGATCTAGTTCAATATCAAAGAACTAAATGGCATGACAAATATATCAAAGAGAAGAAGTTTCAAGAAGGAGATTGGGCATTGTTATTTGACTCCAAGTTTAAAGATTTTCAAGGGAAATTTCAGACTCATTGGCTTGGGCCATATGAGATTGACAAGATTTTTAGCAATGGAGCTGTAAGAATCAAGACCATTGATGAGTTTCAAACTCCTCTTATTGTGAATGGCCATAGATTGAAAGTTTATCATAAGCCACTCTCTAAAGAGGATTTTGTCAAGTTGTTTCAAGAAAGTCTCTAATCAGCCGTACAAGAATTCTTCTTCTGAATTTAAATTTCTTAGCTTTTTGTTTTCACTAGAAAAAAATGGTATAAGCCTGAAAACCAATCATTGATTGGCAGTCTTATACAGAAAAAATAGGGTGAAAATCAGGGACACCTGACACTCTATATTTTCCAAAAAAAAAATCTCTCTCTTTCATTTCATTTCATTTCACCACCTACTCCATTTCATTCCACTTCATTCCATTTCATTTCATTTCATTTCACTTCATTCCACTTCATTTCATCCATTCCATCAATACAATTTTTTTTCATGACCATTTCTATCTGGTCATTTGTCATTTGTTCATTTATATTCAACCAAGTAATAGCTGTGTCAGTTTCCGCAGCTGACATCTGTTTCCGCAGCTGACTCCAGTTTCCGCAGCCAGAAGCAGATTCCGCAGCTACTACTCTGTTTTCAAAGAGAATGTAAAGTCAGATGTTATTTCCATAATTATGAAATAAAATGCAGGTGAGAGGATCAATGGATCACTCAAGACACCAATGGAGATCAATCAGTTGAAGACCAAGGGCAAAAGCAAAGATTCCAAAGGTATGAATAAAATTTATTTCAAATAGTATTGAAAAACACATTTTTATATAGTTTTAAACCATGAGCTCTACCCATTACGCACAATGATTATATTGACAGTTCCGTAACCTTTCACGATCTCCATGTTATCCTTTCGCATTCATTCATAAACGGTTTCATCATTGAAATTCCGATTCTCACTCATGTTCCAATATCCCACCGGAGATAATGAGACGTATTTGAGTTGACAAAGGACTCTTACAAGCCGCATAACTTCATAACCGTTGATTGAAACGCGTTCATATTTATTACACAGCCACCAAAATTCAAAACGCGGCCGAATGTATTATACTTTGTTAACCTCTTTGTCCTGTTAGGTCCTATATTACTAGTATAGTACTCATTACAGCAGGTAACTCCCTATTGTTATTATTGTAATTCCTTTGTAACCCATTCATATTATTGTGCCCCCATTATTATTGTGCCCCCAAATTATTATTGTTAGGTCGGGTTAGATATGTTATCAGGTCTAACTGATTACATTATACTCTACCATGGACTCCTATATATAGAAAGGAGGTTTTGTAAATTGAATCATCCAAGAATTGTTCATTCATGTAATGTATTGAGGTTGCCCTCGAAGTGGCTTATTTCTACAAGTGTGAATATCTCATTTCTTCTATTTTTGGAGTCAAGTTACACAACATTTGGTATCAGAGCTTTGGGATTCTAGGGTTTCGCTGCTCCAAACAGGTCATCGTGGCATTTTCGCTATAACTTTTTTTCTACGAAGCTTCAGAAGCTGAAATTTCTAGGGTGCGAAGCTGAAATCTTAAGGAAGGTTGTCTAAACATTTCAGATCTTGGTTGGCAATATTTGAGGAGATATCATCTGTGGAAGTTAGGTATTTGTTCAGGCTCATAAAAAGGTCATCGTGGCATTTGCGCTATATATTTTTTTGTACGAAGGTGCAGAGTCTGAAATTCATATGGTGCGAAGCTGAAAGCCTGAGGAAATTCGTCAAAAAATTTCAGAGCTTGGTTCGCAATATTTTTGGAGATATGATCTGTGGAAGGTAGTGCTTTTTCAGGCTCCTGAATTGCATCTCAAAGAAGTGATCGTGGGAAAACTTCAATAACTCTCTCTCTGGTAATTGGATTGAAGTGCCGTAAAAAGTGGTCGCAAGTACACAGACTGAAGTTTCTGGGCTATAAATTTCAGATACAAAGGACAAAACAGTGATACGTGGCAAGTCGTACAAGTTCGCTCTACTAAACCAGTCCAGAATTAGGTCATTGTGGGAGATTGGACAACTTACTTTGGAGAAGCCAACCGTCGACTGCAGTACCTGAAAGAAGCTTCAGAGATCAACTACAGGGCTGAATTTCAGATATCGAAGATTTTCAACTACAGAGATAATTCAATTTCAATATCGAGCTCCTAAAAGCTAGTAAAAGGTGTGTATTTTTTTCCGAATTGCATAAGTCTTGTTTGAAGAATCAAGTTGAATTGATTCCAAGGGCATATTGTAGAATAGATATCAATATTGAATTCTAAAATGGCCCCTAAAAAGAATTCAACACCCATCAAGCCTTCATAAGGCTCTACCATGACTCATGAAGATGAAGAATTGCAACATGATCTATCAAAATTACAAGAACAAGTGCAACAAATTTCACTCTCGCAAAGAGCAGCAAAAAATGAAATGGAAGTTTTAAAGAAAGGTGTGGAAGTGAAGATGGATGGTTTGAAGAAAGGCATGGAAGCTAAGATGGATGGCGTGGAAGTAAAGATGGAAGGTTTGAAGAAAGGCGTGGAAGCTAAAATGGATGGTGTGCAAGCTAAGATGGATGGCATGGAAGTGGGCAGGGAAGCTAAGATGGATGACATAAAAGACAACATAGAAAA